>CAMGYJ010000002.1:19481379-19823562 GCA_946122785.1 Linum tenue | reverse complement strand
CCATCCCTAGCAGACACAAGAAAGCTGACGTGGCTCGATCACAACCCTCGACGAATCTGAAAAGAGTAACTGGGTACTGGGAAATCTTCAATCCAATCTTCCCTCTTATCCGATTACCCCACTCACAACAATTCACTCTCGCGAAGGGGTTCATATAGCATAAACCCGCCGGAGTAGCACCGCCCGCCGTTCCTTTCGCATTTCGTCGGTAAAACTTAGTTATTCCGACCACCAGAAAAATGAAGCTCCCGTATCCAAACAGGTAAGTCCCAATTTCCGCATTTCCCAAACCAAATTACTCTTCTCCTCTTTAACTATACCCTGATTTCTTCTCCTTCTCGGCTATAGCGGCGGCGGTCCGTCAGTTGCGTGGAGGAGCTCTTCCATCGTATCCGTCCAGCTAGGGTTTTGCTTCTCCAACAATTTCAATGGAGTTTTGATTCCTCCCGTCTCTACACACTACCTGCCCCGCCAGAATTTGCGCATTTCATGCTCCTCCCCATCTTCTTCACCTGGTACATCTCCACCTCCATTCATTGTTTGAATGTTCCGACTCTCATGTTTCCACGCCGTAATTCCTACATATAGCAAGCTTACGAATTGATCATTGCCCGTGGCTACTACTGTTGTTATCTTTTGATTGAACTCGTATTCATTCAGATCCTCTCTTGGTTAAGGCTGCAAGGGGTGAAGCTGTTTCGAGGCCTCCAGCATGGATGATGCGCCAGGCAGGGAGGTATATGGCTGTGTACAGAAAGCTAGCCCAGAAATACCCATTCTTCAGGGAGAGGTCGGAGACAACTGAACTCATTGTGGAAATTTCTTTGCAGCCCTGGGAAGCTTTCCGCCCAGATGGTGTCATTATTTTCTCTGACATACTTACGCCGCTACCGGCATTTGGTGTGTCATTTGACATAGAAGACGTGAGGGGTCCTGTTATTCAGTCTCCGATTCGTTCCGAGGAGCATTTGAAGACCTTGCATCCTATTGAACTTGAGAAGCTACAGTTCGTTGGGGACTCGCTTAGATTACTTCGCAATGAGGTAGCCTAGTGCTTGAGATAGGATATAGGAAGATGATCCACTGAAAAGAACATTACTCGTTTTCTTTCCGGAACCTCATAGATGTGCTATTTTCGTCTTAGGTTGAAGGGAAAGCAGCTGTTCTGGGTTTTGTGGGATCACCTTGGACAATTGGTACCTATATAGTGGAAGGGGGTACGACTCGCACGTATACAGCAATAAAGAGCATGTGTCATACAGCACCAGATGTATTGAGGGCTCTCCTCGCTCATTTGACCAAGGCAATCGCTGATTATGCTGTTTATCAAGTGGAATCGGGGGCTCATTGCATTCAGATATTTGATTCTTGGGGTGGCCAACTATCTCCTGCTATGTGGGAGATCTGGTCAAAACCTTTCATCAAAGAGGTTAGCAAATCCATTCTCACCTTTCAATCATGTTGCAGCTCTCCATCAAATGCATCATCAAGTACTGAGCTTTTGGCAACCACCCGTTTTGGACTTTCATCATCATGTTGCATTACATTTTCTGTTGCTCCCTTGTGCTGACTCGTTATATCATGTTCTTGACTTTCTTGGATTATAAAAAACTTAAAAAAGAAAAAAGGGTGCTTGAGGATTATATACCCCATGTTTGATTTTCGACAAAAACATTTTTTTTGGCGAGAAGACAAAAACATGTCAGAGTTAGCTTACCTTCTAAAAGCTTGAAAACTAATGAACACCAGTATCTGGATTTTAATTTTGTATCACCGTTGTGAAATTGCAGATAGTCAGTACAGTCAAGAGCAAATGTCCTGGCACACCCCTTGTTCTTTACATCAATGGAAATGGTGGCCTGCTTGAGCGGATGAAAGATATTGGAGTTGATGTGATTGGACTTGACTGGACAGTGGACATGGCAGATGGTAGGAAGCGTCTGGGGAATGGAATGAGCGTACAAGGAAATGTCGACCCTGCTTACTTATTTTTGCCGCTCCCTGCTATTACTGATGAAATTCACAGGTTCGTGATCAATTAGGAAATTAGCTACCATGCTCTAAATTAGACCTCTTATGTGCTGGTTTATCATTTGATGAGGATGATGTGTTTGATCCTCAGTTTTGGTTGACCAACTCTTCTCTAATTCCAACTATAATGTGGATCATTGCATTTCTCAAGAATTGTAGAAGCTCACCAGTAGCAAAAGGAGAAAAATAGGAAGTAATTTCTGATTTGTGGCAAACGGGTTTGAGCCAAGTGATTAGCTGACTGCATTTGATTTGCCCACCATGGCTAGGAAGATCAAATGTTCATGAATGATAACTACTACACTAGTTGTCTCTGTATCCAATCTAGTTTGGTTCTTGAAATTAATTTTCGACTTGAAGACAACTATATTGCCCTTTTGCTGCATGTATAATCATATAAAATGCCTGTTTTTTTTTTATAAGTCTGACTGATTTATCTTCGTTTGATCAGAGTGGTGAACTGTGCTGGACCAAGAGGGCACATTCTGAACCTAGGACATGGTGTTCTTGTTGGGACGCCTGAAGAAGCCGTTGCACATTTCTTCGATGTTAGTAAAAGCCTCAACTTTTCTGCTCCTGTAGAAGATCGCCGTGTGGCTGCAGCGACTTAGTTAGAGTGCACGAGCTCAAGATCATCCCTGCAAACCTCCTCTCTTCTGTCTATACTGGAACATGCTGTAAGTCATCGCCTTGCTTCTTTAGTTCTTTCATTCTCTCGTTAGGCTCTTGCTCATTTTTTCGTGAAAGTAGAGCGCGACTATAACTGTGGCCGAGATAACGACCAGCTCTGTGTAATTGCTTCTTTAATTCAGTGTCATATGTAGTTACTGTTGGCTTTTCTGGAGTCGAACATCCCAAAGTTGAACACCATTTTAACCATCCGAATTGATTCTTTTTATCTACTGCCACACAATAGCTCATGATGGCAACAATACCAGCTCACGTCACGGCATCTCCGTGGCCAACCAATTCCATCAAGAACCCATTTTTTCCTCTTTGGAGAGGTCATCATCCTTGCAGGGCAAGCAAGTCAGTAAGCACGGAAGTCCACAGAATGGATGGATGATGTGATGAGTTTGTTTTATTCATTTCTTAATAATTAATAAAGCAAGTCAAGCAAAGAGGTAAAAAGAAATAAAGAAATGGAAATCAGCTGCCTCCCATTTGGTAGACTCACGTTCCCTTCCACTCGCTTATAGACATCGACGGATTATTGTTTTCCAGCGAGAAAATTTTACGTTCGAAATTAATGTTTTCCGGCGAGAAAAATTACCTACTTAATTTATGTCATACTAAATTATTGATTAACGGATCATTTTCGTTTTTCCACCCACTTTTATATTATTGCTAAATAAGACAATATTTTTAGTCCCATTGTTACAAATAGACTGTAATCTTGCTACTCTAAACCATTTAATAAATGGATGCAGATTTTCCTAATAAAGATTTTCTGTTACAACTTACAAGTCTACAATCTAATTCCTAGCTGGAGTCCCATAGATTAGGAAATAATTTCACAAAGACCATTAAAAGCTATTAATTAATTACAATTTTTTATCACAAAATCCCACAATCAAGAAACAAATCCACCATCTCTATTATTTGATCAGTCCCCATTTTTTCGGTTATAGCAAAAGATACCCCTGGCCCAGACTGGCAGACTCCACAGATTGTTTCAAAACAGGAAAGTTCTGCTGCCACTTCCTTCCTTCCTTCCTTCCTTCTTCCCAAAATCAGCGACTGTGAGACTGTGACCCTGACGGCCATTTCCCGCCAATCTGCTAAATGGCAGTGTCACTATATCCGTCTCTACTAGGAAGGAAATCCTTGCCCTCCACGCTTCCACTGAGGACGAGAAGAGAAGAGTCCACTCTTTTGACTGGCCCTCTCTTCCTAACTCGTGGGCTCTCTCCTTTTTCATTCTGTGGTCTACATACTCTGTTCTATAAACACAGACAACGCCGCTCAACCCTCCTCTTCCAAAGTCCCGTAGGTAGAAAACTTACAGAAACCCATTTGCGAGGAAGAGCTCAGCTCAGTCATGGAAAATTTTGATCCAACAAAGCAAGCTTCTCTAGCCTCTCTTCTCTCTACCTACTCATCATCGTCAGGTGGCAATGAGTTGTTTCTTCTGAGACCCATTTTCCTACATGGGCTTTCCGGTTCATTGCACCTGGTTTTGTTGCTCATCTTTTTTCTCTCGTTCCTAAAGAAGAAATTCAGGGTAGGTGATGATGCTAGTGACGGCGCCAAGGAAGGCTCGTCAGGTAAGCACAGAAGGTGTTTGTGCTATAACCTGACCGTGCTCTGTTCCCTTGGCGTTTCGTTGTTCAATCTCACGTTTTGTCTATTCAGCTACTTCTATTGGTATATGAATGGGTGGTCTGATGATGATGAGTTTTGGACCCTATTGGATTTGGTTCTTAGAACTTGTTCTTGGGGTGGGCTTAGTGTTTTTTCTGCACACCCAATTTGCAAATACTGCCGAGACTAAGTTCCCATTTCCTTGAGGGTCTGGTGGGGGTTTTATCTCGGAATCTCCTTTTATTGCCTTGTTGTGGACCTTGTTCTCTACAACAATCTCCAATCCTATTCCCAGATTCCACGTTTGGTTCTGATGCAGTCTCTGTGGTCGTTGGTCTGTTTCTCTGTTACGTCGGATTCTTCAGAAACACGAGGGAGAAGAATACACTTCTGGGAGAGCCTCTCTTGGGTCAAGAGTCTAGCTTAAAACTTTCCAGAGCGGATGCCACTGCCACTCCTTATTCGGATGCTGGTGTTCTGGGTCTTTTGTCTTTCTCTTGGATGGGTTCTCTGATTGCTCTTGGCAATAAGAAAGCTCTAGACCTTGAGGATGTTCCTCAGCTTTATAAAGATGATAGTGTTGTTCAGGCATTCACATCTCTTAAGCAGAGGATTGAATCGGATGGGGGCTCTGCTAGTGAAGTTACAGCATTCAAGCTTGCAAAGGCTTTGTTCTTTACAGCTTGGAAAGAGATCCTATTGACGGCTTTTCAAGCCCTGTTTGTACACAGGAGCATCTTATGTCGGTCCATATCTCATAGATGCTTTTGTTCAATGCCTAAGTGGGCAAGAGGAGTACAGGAATCAAGGATATGTCCTGGCTTCTGTGTTCTTGGTTGGCAAGATTGTCGAGTGCATCACGCAAAGGCTATGGTTCTTTAAGTTGCAACAAATTGGCATGCGGTGGCGCGCAGCAGTAGTTGCAATGATCTACAACAAAGGGTTGACTCTCTCCTGTCAGTCCAAGCAGGGCCAAACTAGTGGAGAAATCATCACATCATGACAGTGGATGCTCAAAGATTCGGTGACTTCTCTTGGTACATTCATGATACATGGCTGGTTTTTTTACAAGTCGGTCTAGCCTTGTACATACTGTACAGGAATTTGGGGCTTGCTTCTATAGCAACTCTCGTTGCCACTATAATGGTGATGTTGCTGAATTTTTCCTTGGGGAGATTGCAAGAGGGATACCAGGAGAAGCTGATGAAGTCGAAAGACAATAGAATGAAAGCAACATCGGAGATTTTGAGGAACATGAGAATTCTGAAGCTGCAGGCTTGGGAGATGAAGTTTCTGTCCAAGATTATTGAGCTGCGGAAGATAGAGACGATATGGTTGAAAAGCTATGGTTACGCTGCAGCTTTTATTAGCTTTGTTTTCTGGGGTGCCCCTACCTTTGTCTCAGTTGTCACCTTTGGTACATGCTTTCTTTTGGGCATCCCACTGGAGTCTGGGAAAATCTTATCAGCTCTTGCAACCTTTCGGGTTCTTCAAGAACCCATCTACAGTCTTCCTGATACCGTCTCCATAGTGGTTCAGATGAAGGTTTCGCTTGACAGAATTGTAGCTTTCTTGCGTCTCGATGATTTGCCGGATGATGTAGTGAAGAGGATTCCAAGAGAAGCTTCTGAAACTGCTATTGAAGGTTGTTAATGGGAGTTTCTCTTGGGATTCATCTTCACCAAACCCCACACTGAGAGATGTAAATCTGAAGGTGTACCGTGGGATGAAGGTTGCTGTTTGTGGTACTGTTGGTTCAGGCAAATCAAGCTTGCTCTCCTGCATTCCTGGAGAGGTTCCGAAGATCTCTGGCACCATCGAGCTGTGTGGGACAAAGGCTTATGTTTCTCAGTCACCTTGGATACAGAGTGGCAAGATTCAGGACAACATTTTGTTTGGCCAAGAGATGGATAGAGAAAAGTACGACCGAGTACTGGAAGCTTGTGCACTGAAGAAGGACATGGAGATGTTTTCATTTGGCGATCAAACAGGAATTGGTGAGAGAGGCATCAATTTGAGTGGAGGACAGAAGCAGAGAATTCAGATTGCTCGTGCCCTCTACCAAGATGCCGACATCTACCTGTTCGATGATCCTTTCAGTGCAGTGGATGCTCATACTGGATCTCATTTGTTTAAGGTGAATTAAGCACGTTTCCCTCTTTTGTTCTTATTCATCTGTTCTTCAATGAGACTTATGTTCTCTCTGTTTGTATTGCAACAGGAAGTCTTGCTGGGTCATCTGAGTTTCAAAACTGTGGTTTATGTCACTCATCAAGTTGAATTCTTACCTGCTGCAGATCTAATTTTGGTGAGTGACAAGCATACGATGGCATTTTCTCTTTTTGATTTTGTAATGTTTCTTCAAATTATGAATAAAGGGAAGACTCGAATTGCATTTGTAACTTCTGGTTGTAGGTATTGAAAGATGGAAGGATAACACAGGCTGGAAAGTACAGTGACATTCTCAACTCAGGATCTGATTTCATGGAACTTGTTGGTGCACATAAGGCCCGCTTTATCTGTGATAGATTCCAAAGCTTCAAAATCTGAGAATGGAAGTATTATCAGTAAAGAAACTGGCAACATGGGCAATAGCAATGGAATTGAGCCGAAAGATGGAGACAAGGTATTGCAAAATGGTAAAGAAGACGAGACAGGCAAGCCACAGGGTCAGCTTGTTCAAGAAGAAGAGAGGGAGAAAGGAAGAGTTGGATTTTCAGTCTACTGGCAGTATCTCACCACAGCATATGGAGGAGCTCTTGCACCACTTGCAGTGCTTGCACATACAATGTTTCAAATCCTCCAGATTAGCAGCAACTATTGGATGGCTTGGGCAACTCCAGTATCAAAGGATGAGGAGCCTCCTGTTCCTCCAATGACACTGATAGCTGTATATGTAGTTTTGGCTGTTGCAAGCTCTCTTTGCATCCTAGGGCAGAACCACTCTCCTTGCAACCATAGCTTACAAGACAGCAACCCTGCTCTTCGACAAGATGCATTTGTCCATTTTCCGTGCTCCCATGTCGTTTTTTGACTCGACACCTAGTGGAAGGATACTCAATCGGGTAAATCAGTGACTGCATAACCAAAAACCATGCAATGATTTGAGCTTTTACCCGAAACTAATTGCTTTATAATGCTTTTTTCACAGGCTTCCACTGATCAAAGTTCTGGGATCAGCAAATTCCTTACATACTTGGGGCAACTGTCTATTCAATGATCCAGCTTCTGGGAATTATTATAGTGATGTCTCAAGTGGCGTGGCAAGTTCTTATTGTTTTTATTCCAGTTATTGCTATCAGCATCTGGATTCAGGTAGCCTTTATGTTTATCTCTTAAGCATTCTTTCTTGATCGAATTGTGTTAATCTTGTACAAAGTTAAATGTTATATCACTATTTTGCTTATGTGCAGCAATACTACATACCAGCAGCTAGAGAACTTTCGCGGCTGGTTGGAGTATGCAAAGCTCCTGTGATCCAGCATTTTGCTGAAACAATTTCAGGCACAATCACCATAAGGAGCTTTGATCAACAACCAAGATTCAAAGAGACCTCTATGAAACTTACAGATGCATATTCCCGCCCCAAGTTTCATACTGCTGGAGCAACGGAATGGCTTTGCTTTCGTTTGGACTTTTTCTCTTCTATTACGTTTGCCTTCTCTTTGTTTTTCTTGATCTCTTTCCCTGGAATAGATCCATGTAAGTACATTCTCTCTTCATCTTCCCTTTGCTATTATATTTGTCATAAAAAGCATAACCATTGAAGCTGAGATGTTGCATTGTCTTTTGGTTTTCTCCCTCCAACAGCCCTTGCTGGCTTAGCGGTGACATATGGACTCAATCTAAACATGATTCAAGCTTCGGTGATATGGAATATGTGTAATCTGGAGAACAAAATCATATCAGTGGAAAGAATTCTTCAGTACATTTCTGTTCCAAGTGAGCCTCCTCTTGTAATAGAAGAGAGCAGACCAGACCCTTCTTGGCCAGCACGTGGAGAAGTCGAGATTGATGGGCTGCAGGTACCATATTTCCCCCTTTTTTCCGCCATTCCTTTCCTCTGCGAAGTTCACCTTCACTCACATTACCAATCATTTGTGAGCACTTTGCAGGTTCGATATGCCCCTCATTTGCCACTTGTGTTGAGAGGTCTTACCTGCACATTTGAAGGAGGAAAGAAAACAGGAATTGTGGGCAGAACGGGAAGTGGTAAATCAACCCTTATACAGACACTTTTCAGGATTGTGGACCCAACAGCTGGGCGGATTACGATCGATGGCCTCGATATCTCATCGATTGGACTCCACGATTTGCGTTCAAGGCTCAGCATCATACCTCAAGATCCAACCATGTTTGAAGGGACTGTAAGAAGCAACCTGGACCCTCTTGAGGAATACTCTGATGAACAGATTTGGGAGGTTAGTTTTTTTACTTCCTTTTCTTGCACTAGTCTGCCCTCATTTGAATGATACTTTCACTGTGACTTCGATGATGCCTTCCTCTCAATCAATCGTCCTTTTCTGTTTGAACTATGGAAAATTTTAGGCTCTGGATAAGTGCCAACTTGGAGATGAAGTTAGGAAGAAGGAGAAAAGGCTGGACTCTGCAGGTTGGTTTTTGTTTGTGTTTGATACAAAAGGTTTTGCTTATTGACACTGTAATTAGTAAAGGTAAAAAAATGATTTCCATTGTTGACTGCAGTGACTGAAAATGGAGAGAACTGGAGTATGGGACAAAGACAGCTAGTATGTCTTGGTCGTGTTCTGTTGAAAAAGAGCAAAGTGTTGGTTCTGGATGAAGCTACTGCCTCAGTAGATACAGCAACCGATAACCTGATTCAGCAGACTCTTAGACAACACTTCTTTGACAGTACGGTTATCACCATCGCCCATCGAATAACATCTGTTCTTGATAGCGACATGGTTCTTCTGCTCAGTCATGGTGAGCATTTTCTGAATTCTAACCCATTTCTCTGGTTAGAAGAAGGATCAGATTGCTGTTGTAATACTGTCATTTCTGTGGCACCAGGGTCGATTGAAGAATATGATACACCAGCAAGATTGTTGGACAACGAGTCGTCCTCATTTGCACAACTTGTTGCCGAGTACAGTGAGAGGTCGAAGGAACAGTATTGAGCCAACCAAAAGCTCCTTAAAAGACCATCCAACTGACATCAGATAGCCAGAAGTTGTGCTGCTGTTTGCTGCCTCTGATGATGATGATGAAAATTTTGGGAATGTTGTATTGATGGAGGGAAGAGTTTTGTGCAGTCAAGTTTAGGCATGAGTTTCTTCCCGCTTAAGTTCCTAAATCTTAAGATGTTGCATGCAGCTTCTATCTGTACCCATACGAAACACTGAATAACATGCTTGGAAGCTATTTTTAGTTATTTCCAATGGTTGTGAAAAATGACATTGTACCGAAAAAGTAACTAAAAAGTTAGTAGTATGATATTTTGTACTAAAATTGTAGTTGAATTGTGGTTTAATAATTTTTAAAGCATTTTTATTTTTTATCCGACCAGTCGGTATGATAAGGTTTCTAAAGCATTTTGAGGGAGGGGTTATGGTGATTACTACAAAATCATCATGGTTACTAAGGGTAAATTGGGTATGGAAAAATAAATTGTATTAATTAGGTTTTTTTGATAAATTACATTGCAGTTACAAAAATCTATTAATTACAATTCGGGTTAATTGCATGATTGGTCATTGAAATTACAAAAAACGTTCATGTTTGGTCACTGGAAATATTTAAATCCAATCTTGGTCACTCAAATTAGTTAAATGGTTCAAGTTTGGTCACTCTCCGCCATTTCCGTTAATTCTAGCTTACGTGGCACTCAACTTTCCTAGTTGACCGTTAAATATGTGACGTGGCAATTAAAAAATTATAAAAATAAAAATAAACTTTTATATTTTCCACCTCATTATTACATTCATTGAAATAAAAAAATAAAAATAAAAATAAAAAATTAATTTCTTTTCTACACCAACCAACTATACTTCTCAATTAGGAAAATCGAGCAGAGGGCTCGGGAGTTGCCAACTCTTCTGCGTTCTCGATCGACACAACGGAAGGCATGGCGGAGGCGACCGCCGAAGCAGAGTAATGGATCTTTCTTTTCTTCTGCATCCTTGAGTGGCACAGCAGCGGAGTTGGAGAAGAGAATTCCGCCGGTGGCGATTGGGGCAGAGAGAGCAAAATCTTAAAGGGCGATGGCGGCGATGGGGTCGCTTCGAGCGATTGGCGAGCCAGGACTTCACTTCTTCAACCGCTTCGGGGGCCAGTGCCTCACTGGAATTCTCTCCACCAGAATCAATTCGCTCGACGTTCGCACCGAAACCAAAACCAAGGCTCGACGAGCCGCCGCGAGGAATCACTAGGTCGAGGAATTCCTATTCTCCTCCCTAAGCGCCGCTGATAATTCAAGCAACGAACTGAGCCTAGACGTCAGCGACGGGCAGAGCAGAGGAAGAGCTGCAGAGCGAGGGTCGGTGAAGGCAAATGCTTCTTGTTCTCCTTCCTCAGCGCCGCTGAGAAATCCGGCACCGACTGAGCCAAGGCGGCAGCGACGGGGGAGCAGCAGGGTGATGGAATTAAAAAATTTCGTTGAACAAGGGCGATGGAATTTAGGGCGATGGGTTGGTCGAGCAGGAAGAACGATGGAGACCCGACCCACGCCGCCCACCTCGCTGCCGCTGTAATTCCTGACACTGCAAGAGTCGCTGATCGTTTTCTCCTTTTGGATTTGCAGGCGGTGGAGGGTTATGTACTTGTGTTTATGGAAGGGGGTGAAGACAGGGGAAGGGCGGCCAATTGAGTTGGTCAGGTGGGCATAAGGGGAAAAGTACAATTGGTTGGTGTAGAAAAGAATTTTTTTTATTTTTTATTTCAATGAATGTAATAATGAGGTGGAAAATATAAAAGTTTATCTTTTTATTTTTAATAATTTTTTAATTGTCACGTCACATATTTAACGGTCAACTAGGAAAGTTGACTGCCACGTAAGCTAGAATTAACGGAAATGGACGGAGAGTGACCAAACTTGAACCATTTAACTAATTTGAGTGACCAAAATTGGATTTAAATATTTCCAGTGACCAAACATGAACGTTTTTTGTAATTTCAGTGACCAATCATGCAATTAACCCATTACAATTCTCTCTCTTTCTCTCACTTCCATAATCTCTAGCCAGATCTCCTTTCCTTATTTTTCTCAATCTTTCTGTATAAAAAAAACAAGAAATCACTACCACTTCGAAAAACACCAGTACCACCATTATAGAAAAAACAAGAAATCACCACCAATTCATTAGGCAATCACTACCACTTCGAAAAACATCAATACCATTATAGAAAAAAACTAGAAATCACTACCAATCCATTAGCCAACCACTACCACTTCGAAAAACACCAATAACATTATAGAAAAAAAAAAAAATCACTACCAATCCATTAGACAACCACTACCACTTCGATAAACACCAAAACTACCAATATAAACAATCTATACTATTACACGAATCAGACCAGTACCAAAATAAACCACTACCACTATGAAAGCAAATCAATACCATTTCAAAAAGATATCAATACCATTTCAAAAATGAAGCAATGCCATTAGAGGGTTTGATGGAATTACATCCGTAAAAATAAACCAATACCTTTCCCTAACCACCGCGAAGAAAACAGACAAACCATGGGCAACGTCACCGACACGGCCGACAAGGCCAGTTTCGCACCGTCCACATCGACGACGATGGAGGCGACGGCGACTTGACTCTCTAAGAGAGAAAGAAGCTCGAAGAAATTGAGAGGAGAGGTTATCAATATGCTCGACTGAAAGGAGAGGGGGAGAGTTCGCATATAGAAACTGAGAGGGAGAAGGGCGAAGGGAGAGGGTGTTAATATACTCGACCGATAGGGAGAGGAGAGAGGGGTGAAGATAGGAAGCCACTTCTACTCAAGCACGGGGATGAGTTTAGTGGGAAGAAGAAGGAAAATCGAGTACTACCAAAATGATCTAAGAGCAGGAGCTTGGATGGGACTCTTTCTTAGGGCTTGAAAGCTTCAGTGTTCTAGTGGCTTTTCATCCTTGTTCTTTCGGTCGGTGAGTACGGTATAAGTCCTGGGGCTAGGAAGTAACCGCCTCTTAGAAAAGTTTTCTTACTTTGATATTGATTAGAAATCCGAATCTTATATATAAGTCAAAGTCATGGGCTCACCTTATTATAGAAGTTCTTACTTGGCGAAGAAGATAGCGATGGCGTCGTACCGTTGCTGCAGCGGATCAAAGATTCGCTATCTCAGAACAGACTACTGCTGAAGGACGTGACTAAAAACGCCGGACGAATTTTTTTTTTTTTTTATAATGGTGAGATAATTATTATTAAGACGAAAAAAAGTGAAACAAAACAGAATAGAAAAGAAAGACGAAAGGAGCTATAGGCTCAACAAGATTGAGCCGCCAGCAAGTCAGGAGCAAAATACAGGAAAACTAATGAATAACAAAAGAAAACAGAGGGAAGCCACAAGTAAATGGACCAGACCATTTCTACTGTGTAAGGCAAAGGGCAGAGATAAAAGGAAGGCCAACCAAACAAAAATAAAAACGAGGCAGTTCAATTCAGAAACTGGGGACCTTGCGGAAGAACTCAGCTGTCCGAGTAGAGTACTCTTCTGATCTGCTCGTTGAGCCATTGGCGTCCCTCTTCTTTGGTGATTTTGATCATCGCCACCGGCCATTCGATCATGGACTTGAAAGCTCTACTGGCGACAGTTATTGGTCCCTGTCTTGAATCCTGGAAAGTTCGTCTGTTTCTCTCGTGCCATATTTGCCAACAAACGGCGTGAAGTGCGCAGAAATTAATCCATTCGTCTGGGGTGTCAGGTGCTCTTGATTGCCACTCACTGATTGTAGATATAATGTCTTCTTTTATGTTGTCAATTCTCGGGCAAGCATCTATGCATCATCGCCATACCTCCTTCATAAAATTGCAATGGATGAATATGTGGTCAGCTGATTCCTCATTCTTTTCACAGAGGGCGCATCTATTGGCGATGAACCAACCCTTCTTCTTGAGATTGTTAAGAGTTTGGATCTTCTTCAGCGTGGTCAGCCATAGGAAGATGCAGATTTTGTTCGGGATGACAGATTTTTAGACCGACTTGGCTGGGAAGTTGGAGATGCCTAGGAATCTGCTTTTCATGAGTGTCCTGTACATTGAATGAACAGAGAAAGAATTTTCTAGGTCGGGAAGCCAAACAGGGCGACTAGGCCCGCTTGAGACCCTGTCGTTAGCGTGATTATTAAGAAACTCAAACAAATTAGAGAGTTTGCGCTCAGCTCCCCCTCTCAAAACAATGTTTAAAGGCAAATCCCATCTAATACCTTCTTCATTGAGTGTGAGGACATCACAGATTCGGGCATTGGGAGCGGATGAGGCAGCGGCGACCCGCGGATAGTTGACCGTGAGTGAGGTTTTAGGGGTCCAAATGTCATGCTAGAAAGAGCTCCAAGCTCCGCTACCCGGATCGATGCAAGTCATTTTCCAGAAACTATCGAATTCGTTCAATATATTGGCCCAAGCTGAATTAGTGAAGCCGCTGCTGCATTTTTCGGAATACCATTGAGACTGGGAGTTTGGGTATTTATGACATATTAGCTTCCTCCACCATCTATCATTTTCAGTGGCAAACCTCCAGTGCCATTTGCCCAACATTGCACTATTGAAACATGCCAAATCGGTGATCCCTAACCCACCTTTGGAACAGGGCGCCTTGCACATGTCCCAGCTAACCAGGGGGCTTTGTAGTTCTCCGCCGTGCCACTCCAAATAAATCTGCGTTGAATGACGGTTTTCGGGGCCTTCAGAAGCGAGAAGAGGTATACTGCTTGACTAGACAAGACTGATTTATTGAGGATAACTCTTCCCCCTATTGACAGAAACCTTCTCTTCCATCCTTCCAATCGTTTCTGATACTTGTCAATGATTGAGTCCCAGGTAGAGATTGCATTGAGTTTGGCCCCCAGGGGGAACCCCAAATACTTGGAAGGTTTCTGCACTCCATTTGCATCCAAACAAGTTTGCATAGAACTCCGGATTCGGGATGTCGCCGACAGTGTACATGACGGTTTTGTCAAGGTTGATATTAAGCCCTGTAACCGCTTGGAAGAAAACGAGAGTGGCTATGATGTTCAGACCAGGTCATACGCAGCTTCGCAGAAGACGAGGGTATCATCTGCGAATAGTAGGTGTGTAACTTCACCCCTGTCTTCAGCTTCATTCATGGAGAAACCCTTGATTTTTCCAGCCTCTCGAACTTTGGAGAACATAAAATCCAGAATATCCATGATTAATTAGCACAAAAAGGCCAGAAAAGAGTGGGTCGCCTTGTCAGAGGCCTTTTTGCATAGGGAAGAAACCTTTGGATTCACCATTGATGAGGATAGAGACTATGGGAGAGCACATTGTACCTTGAATCCAGTCGAGCCATTTCGGGGGGAAACCTACACTCAAGAGAAACTTGAACAGACATCCCCAATTCACGTTGTCAAAAGCTTTCTCGATATCGAGTTTGAACATGAGGCCAGATTTTTTGCTCTTCTTCCTGCTGTCAACTAGTTCAAAAGCGATCAAACCGGCGTCCGCGATTTGGCGACCTTTCACAGAGGCTTGTTGGCTGTGCGAGACTATCTTAGGTAACAAAAAGCTTAACCTGGTTGCGAGCACCTTGCTGATTAATTTATTGATAGAGCCCATCAGAATGATAGGCCTTAAATCTTTGGTACCTCAACTACGTCACGCTTGGGAAGCAAGCAAAGGAATGAGTGCGTGACGCTTTTTGGAAGTGTGCCGTTGGAATGGAATTCGGAGAAAGCGCGAGCTGCATCAACTTTCACCCAAGTCCAGAACATTTTGTAGAATTCCCATGTGAATCTGTCGGGGCCAGGAGCCTTGCTTCCGTCGCAGTCGCTCAGACATTCCCAAATTTCCTTTTCGCTGAAGGGTTTTGTGAGAGCGAGGACTTTGTTGTGGGAAATAACAACGTTGCTGTAAGTTCTTGGGAAAGGCCGATCGGGTGTGCTTTCTTTGAAAAAGTTCTAATAGAAGTCCACCAGTTTGCCTGCTACTTCGTCTTGACCTTCGACAAGAGTTCCGTTGATTTTGATGCAAACGATTTTGTTGAGCTTTCTTATGAAATTGGCAACTTTGTGGAAGAAATTGGTGTTTTGGTCTCTCTTTTTTAGCCAGACTTCCCTTGATTTCTGTCTCCATGATATCTCTAAAAGATTTAGAAGCCTTCCCAATTCGACTCTGTGCAGATCCCTTGCAGCTTTCAGATTGACATCGATGTAACCAGACTCCTCTAACCCATCAATAACCGAGATTGCAGATAAGAGCTCGCTGATCTTACAATTTACGTTACCAAAGACTTCTCTGTTCCATGTTTTGATTTTTTTCTTTAGCTCTTGCAGTTTCCTGGCCTAGAGAAAGATGAGCCCTTGTCCCTGCACATGAGAATTAGACCACACTTCCATACCCTCGAAGAATCTGCAGTCTTCAAGCCACATATTCTCAAAGTGCCATGGTCGTCAAATCCACATATTAGATCCCCACTTGAGGACGGTATGTGCGCCCTGTCAATGCGTGAGAAGCAACTACTGTCACCTCCCCTGCTCCAAGTGAAGCGGATCCCTCCCAGCGGCGTCTCAAGCAGAGTATTGTCGTCGATGAAGTTGTTGAATTCCATCATGAGGTTCCTATTTTGCCTTGCTCCCTGGTAGTCTTCGTGGCTGCGCACCATGTTGAAATCTCCTATCAAGCACACTAGGTTTGAACTGTGCTGGCAGTAACTACTCAAATCTCCGAGGAACCTGATTTTATCTTCTCTTTCCTGCGGACCATAGACAATGACCAGATTCCACACTTTATTCGAAGAGAGGTCGAGGAGCTTTAAGGTCAGGAAGTGGTTGCTGGTATGGCTTGACAGGACTTGGAAGGAAGCTTTATCCCAATAGACCAATATTGGGATAAAGCTTTCATATTGACATCGATGTAACCAGACTCCTCTAACCCATCAATAACCGAGATTGCAGATAAGAGCTCGCTGATCTTACAATTTATGTTACCGAAGACTTCTCTGTTCCATGTTTTGATTTTGTTCTTTAGCTCTTGCAGTTTCCTAGCCCAGAGGAAGATGAGCCCTTGTCCCTGCACATGAGAATTAGACCACGCTTTCATACCTTCGAAGAATCTGCAGTCTTCAAGCCACATATTCTCAAAGCGCCATGGTCGTCGAATCCGCATATTAGATCCCCGCTTGAGGACGATAGGGTTGTGATCGGATTCAACTCTTTCCATGGCTATCAGTTAGCTTTCGGGGTAGAGGGAGTCAAAATTATGGGATATGAGCGCCTTTCAATGCGTGAGAATCAACTACTGTCACCTCCCCTGCTCCAAGTGAAGCGGCTCCCTCCCAGCGACATCTCTAGCAGAGTATTGTCGTCGATGAAGTTGTTGAATTCCATCATGAGGTTCCTATTTCTCCTTGCTCCCTGGTAGTCTTCGTGGTTGTGCACCATGTTGAAATCTCCTATCAAGCACACTGGGTCTGAACTGTGCTGCCAGTAACTACTCAAATATCCGAGGAACCTGATTTTATCTTCTCTTTCCTGCGGACCATAGACAATGACCAGATTCCACACTTTATTCGAAGAGAGATCGAGGAGCTTTAAGGCCAAGAAGTGGTTTCTGGTATGGCTTGACAGGACATGGAAGGAAGCTTTATCCCAATAGACCACTATTGGGATAAAGTTTTCAGATTGACATCGATGTAACCAGACTCCTCTAACCCATCAATAACCGAGATTTCATATAGGAGCTTGCTGATCTTACAATTTACGTTACCGAAGACTTCTCTGTTCTATGTTTTGATTTTGTTCTTTAGCTCTTGCAGTTTCCTAGCCCAGAGGAAGATGAGCCTTTGTCCCTGCACATGAGAATTAGACCACGCTTTCATACCCTCGAAGAATCTACAGTCTTCAAGCCACATATTCTCAAAGCGCCATGGTCGTCGAATCCGCATATTAGATCCCCACTTGAGGACGATAGGGTTGTGATCGGATTCAACTCGTTCCATGGCTATCAGTGAGCATTCTAGGTAGAGGGAGTCAAAATTATGGGATATGAGCGCCTTTCAATGCGTGAGAATCAACTACTGTCACCTCCCCTGCTCCAAGTGAAGCGGCTCCCTCCCAGCGACATCTCTAGCAGAGTATTGTCGTCGATGAAGTTGTTGAATTCCATCATGAGGTTCCTATTTCTCCTTGCTCCCTGGTAGTCTTCGTGGTTGTGCACCATGTTGAAATCTCCTATCAAGCACACTGGGTCTGAACTGTGCTGCCAGTAACTACTCAAATATCCGAGGAACCTGATTTTATCTTCTCTTTCCTGCGGACCATAGACAATGACCAGATTCCACACTTTATTCGAAGAGAGATCGAGGAGCTTTAAGGCCAAGAAGTGGTTTCTGGTATGGCTTGACAGGACTTGGATGGAAGCTTTATCCCAATAGACCAATATTCCTCCAGAGATGTTTACAACATCTTTAGCTTTCCACCCACATTCTCTAGAGCCGCCAATGCTGCGAATGAGATTGTCTTCACATCTGTTGAGCTTAGTCTCAACCAATCCAACAATCTTGGGGTTGCGCCTTCTGATTATATGCTTAATTCTATCTCTTTTGTTGGGATCGCCAATCCCTCTCACGTTCCACCCTAGAATAGAGTCTTCCATTAGGGGTTGGTTGAAGAGGAAAAACTCTCTGCCCGCCTTTTACTTCTTCCTGAATTTAAATTTGGCGTCTCTAGATTGCTCAGGCGATATTGCTCCATTTCCAGTTTGGATTTTTTGGTGCGAACTTTTTTGTGATGAACTTCTTCGGCTTTCTCCACGATCATTTTGTTGGTTTTTTCCTGACCTTCGGAGTGCTCCAGAGCGAAGAGGTCGTCAAGAGCGAGACCTGTGTTCACGAGGGTGCCTGCATCAAATGGGAACTTGATGTGGTTCCATTCACAAACCTGGGAATCCGAAGGAGAAGGTAAATCGGGATCAGGATCCAAGCTTAGGGCGGGGGTTTGAGTTGGGGTCTGGGGGGTCGCAGGAACAACAAGGCTGGAAATGGAGTTGGTGAGTGAGGCCGGCGTGGGGGGTTTTGGGTGGATGGGTGGCTTCATCGTCCAACTCGACAAATCTAGGCTATGAATGAGGTTGGATGGGAAGGGGAAGGGAGGTTGGATGGGAATGAGGTCTCTGTACGAGGGAGGGGAGTAAAGAGATGAGGTTTGGGTCGAATGGGAAAGGGAGGTTTTCTGAGATGGAGATGGATAGGGTGAAAGATAGGAATTTGATCGATTTGGGCTGGCGGACTGGTCTTGGTGTGAGTATGCCTTGGAAGAGGAAGTTGTGGAAGTCGTTATATATTGGACCTGGGCGGGTAGAGGCTGAGGCAATTCGAGGGAAGTGGGTTTTTGGTACAAGTGGGTTCAAGGCTCTTCAGACTAAGAAAGGGATTACGGCAAGGGCCAAACTTCCTGATCCACACCTTCTTGGGCTTCCTGGAAACTGGGTCGGGACTAACACTCTTTCCGCCGCCTTTGGGATCTTGGAATGGGAGATTGGGCGAGGCCATGCACGTCTCCTTGCGCTTTGTGATCTCGGTATTCGAATTCTGCCTGTTGGTATTCCTGTCTGACAGCCTGGGTAGGGATTGTTCTAGAGATTTGCTTGAGGCTGAATGTCTGTCGGACTTTCCCGGAGATTGGCGATGGTTGTTTCGACGTTTATTCGCGTGAACCGCCGTAAGCGGTGCATGGACCTTGAGAATGAAACGTTGTGATTGGAACGAGACTAGGATTTCTTCAGGGATGCGGTGCATTGCTGATACTCTGATGCGGGTAAAAGGAAGGCACCACGACGCCCATTCAAATTTTCCTAAGAAGAAGGGTTGCCCCCGGACGGGAGGGGAGAAGAGGGAGGAGGCGGCTGCAGTTTCTGGTCCGGAGAAGAAGGGCCGCCGGCAGGCGGAAGGGGATGAGAGGGAGGAGGCGGTTGCATTAGGGTTTGCGGTACAATATATAAAAATATTTTTTTAAAGAATAGTAATCAGGTGTGGTATTATTTCTATTTCCAAAACTATCCTTCATATAATATTTACCGTCGACTTAAAAACAGGATGAAATAGATATAATTAAGGGTGTAGATGTTGGTAGCCACCGTGGTTACTCAAAATTTAGTAACCACTCCAACGCATTCCGCATTTTGAGAAACCGTATCGGACGTTATACCAAAAAGTTAGTGATTATTTTGCACTAGAATCGTGATTAGACTACAGTTGAATCTTTTTATAGCACTAAAACTGCATAACATTTGGAGTCGAATATCCGATATTTCCGAATCGACCAACCTAAGATTTCCAAAACATCTACAATATATAGATAGCTGGATATTTTTTTGCACCCCCCATTTAAATTTTCCTGCAACGAGAGTGAAAGTAGGAAGGGTATTTATGTCTTCACATTGATCTATTTGTTTCTCATTTATTCCTTAAAAAAGAAAGGCATACTAGGATTTAAACCGTGGTAATTTTCAACAATGAGAAGAATTTTAACCAATCAAGCTACATATATTAGTTGTACCATTTTAAATAAAAGACATACATGAAGCTAACATTAAAAAATAACATAACTTTTCAATGGTTAGCTAAGGTCACTAAATCTTCGCGCGGTACTTATTGGTGTTTTATACTTTGATTTTCATATTTTATTCTTGGGTTAATACAATTTAATAGCCAAACCTTTCATTTTATATAAAATAATATCCAAACATTTTTAAAAATAATTTAATAGCCAAACCGTTAACTTTCCGTCCGGTCAACTGTTAGTCAACTCTGATGTGGCATATATGTGTACACGTCAGCCTATCTATATTTTTGTATCATTTTATTGAATAACCAAACTATTTATTATTAAAGGTACAAATAACTAAACTGTAAAAATGAAAAAGAAAAAAAGAAAAGAAACCCCACTTCCTCCGCCCTCCTCGCCGTCCCTTTCCCCTTCTTCTACTGCATCTTAACCCTCACTTCCCTCTCCCTCTTCAACTCCATCAACTCCTCCCTCCCCGCCGACGCCATCTCCACCTGCCAGGACCTCCCCTTGTTCGACTTGTCCCAAAACTTCCTCGACGTCTCTCTCCCGTCTACTCTCGCTGATCTACTCGACCTCTACCACCTCGACTTACAGGCAAACAGCTCGACCAGCCAAATCCCCGCCCGCTCCGGCTAGTTCTGCAACCTTGAGTGGATCTCACTCGTCGTCGTCCTCATCGCTTAATCTGACGGTTATAGAATCTGAAAACTCAGATCTGAAATTCAATCTCGATCTTCATCGGCTCCGCCAGTGAATCGCCGCCTCGTCACCCCAAACCATGACAGCCTAATCGCCCAGATCGTGGCCAAATTCCAGATCGACCGTTTCATCTTCCGGATTCAACCGAAGCATGCGGCGCACTTCAAGAGTCCTATCCCTTTTTTACAAGCGGCTGAAGCATTGGCGCCTTGGCGGAGACTTTGGGAAGATGAAATTTTGGTGAGAAATATGCTTGTGGGTGAGAGGCACGGGAGGGAAAGAAATTGGGATTTTTGCCATCTTAAATTTTGAGAATAGGGTTTGTAAAAAGAATACAGAGAACGGAAGGTGAGGATGTTACTTTTTATTTTTATTTTTGTTTATTTTTTATTTTATTTCAAATAATAAATTGATAAATATCTATGTGGCACAGTCAAATGGTTGACTCTATGCCATGTCACTAATTGACATCCAACTCAGTGATGAAACTGCCACGTCACAGTCAACTAACAGTTGATCGGACAGAAAGTTAATGTTTTGGCTATTATTTTGTTTCGAATTGTATTATACCCTTTATTCTTTTAATAATACTTTGATACTTACTTTAAATTTCTATTTATCTTATAATTTTCTATCTATCTTATAAGGTCACTAAAGTTCTATTTAACATTGGTTCAATATTACATATCGAATTGCAATATCGAATTTGTAGAAGAGATGTTGAACTCTTACATTAGTATTACTTTATAGATCTACCGTGAGACAATCATATCCATATCTTTCTGCAAACAATATGGGGACTTTGGACGTTTTAACTAGGCTAACCGTTAAGTTCTAAACATCTTCCTAATCTGACAGACATGATTGGATTCAACAATCATTGAACGAGGTTGAGTTTAATAAGTTGGTTTATTTTCTCTTTTTTTTTTATATATTAAAATGAATTGTAGAGCAAGGACATGTCTATATATACACTCTAGAGCAAGGACATGTCTACATATACACTCTACACAATATATACTACTGGCATGATAAAATAGTCGTCCCATTTTAAATTTCCTACAACGAGAGCAAAAGTATGAATGACATTTTTGTCTTCGCCATTATTTATCTTTATTTTGTATAGAAAATAGACAAGTATTGGGATTTGAGCTAATATATCTTCAAACACAGACAACAAGAGTCATGACCATGATTGTCAATTCGAGTATGACTCTGCTGGTCAAACCAATTCTACCTAAACCTGAGTATCTCAACGGGCGCCGAAGGCCCGGTTGGTTGTCTATTCGGGCTCGGTCAAAGTCGAGTTTATCAATCTCAACGGAAATCCGACCGAGTTAACCAACTGATTCGAGCACAAGGCCA
Source organism: Linum tenue (assembly GCA_946122785.1). Taxonomy (NCBI): domain Eukaryota; kingdom Viridiplantae; phylum Streptophyta; class Magnoliopsida; order Malpighiales; family Linaceae; genus Linum; species Linum tenue. The sequence continues at coordinate 19,801,445 of CAMGYJ010000002.1, read as the reverse complement.
CTTCAAAATGATGTTGTTTTCAACAATTCATATATGTAGCTATGCTATCATATCATCCTTTTACTTATCACAGAACCCCACAACATGAAGCATCACAGACCAGGTTCGACTATCCCATGGTCTCTTCTTCTTACTTTAGATTCGAGATCCTACAATACAAGACCAAACCATTTCAAAGGCCATCATAATCCCGCAATAGTAAATTTCATTTTTCTCCAGGTGCACAGTCATAGAGTCGGTCGACCTCATCTCATACAAATAAGAAGCAAAAAATTATTAGAGAAACATGCATTTGAGTTAAAACTTTGTGTGACTAACATAGGCCAAATTCCTCATTTTAATTATTGTTTAATACTTAATTAAATTCCTATATATATCTTATAAATAGAAGATAACTTTAAAATCGCGGCCCAAATATCAGTGGTTTGAATATTCCATATCGAATTGTAGTATTGAATATGTAAAAGTGATGTATAATTCTTAATTTAGATCTACTATGACATAATCGTATTCATATCTTCGTGTAAACTATATGAGACTGATTCTTTGAATATTTTAGTTCGCATAACCGTCAAATTTAAACTTCTTCCTATCCTGACATGATTGGATCCAACAATCATTAGGAGTTTAATAATTTGGTTCATTTCACCTTTTTTAAATGTACTAATGAATTTGTAGGGAAATGACATGTCTTTATATACACTCTACACAATATATAATACTAAAATGAGAAAATTGTTGTCTCATTTCAAATTTCCTACAACAAGAGTGAAAGTAGAAATGATATTTTTGCTTCACAATTATTTTTCAGAAACTACAAACTTCCAAAACTCAGAAATTGTAGCTCAAACTAAAAAATCAGAGCATCGAAATCAAAGTTTCGCAAATTTTATTTCATATATCACTTATTTGAGAGATTTTTCTTTCTATAAACAAAGTAAATTGAAACAAGTTATAGCCAAATCAACAACTTTGGCTCGAAGACGATGACTCGCTTCTTCGGGCTTAATCAGATTATTTAAAACTATTATCCTACTAAAATTATTTTATTTTTATTTTTCCGCTGCATTGTTGTAATATTTTGACTAAAAAATGTTAGTAAGTTAAATGATATATTAATTAAAATAATATAATATTCACGCTCTTTCGACGCACTCAAATTATAATTCTCAAAGGATATGCGCTCTTACGCTCCCATTCTAGCTCCTGCTCCGTTAATTGTAAGCTAAATCCGTCGAGTCAATTATGTAGACAAAGAGACTACTATCAGAATTCGCCTTCCATCACATATTGCATTCCCTCGCAAGCACCCCCACGCTCAATTCTCACTTGGCCATTCCATATTAGTTTCATATCTGAGACACACCAGCGTCATAGGAGTGCGACCTTCTTCGCGTGATGAATACATGTTGTTGCAGTGCTTTTTAGGAGCTCGAAGGAGGATAGCGGAAAGTAGCAGATAGAGAAACAAATGTAGATAGTTTAGGCGAGGAAGATTATTATCCATATATAGCTGAGATTTTATATAATTTATAAATATATGAACAATATAATGACTTCATATATCCGGACAAAAGCGGACTAAAATGAATGACCATTAACCCTCAACCCACTTAATCGACCGGGCTAACGGGCCAAACATGGTCGATAACCTTTGATCTTTAAAATCCATATATTCTAAAAAAAATTGGTGTTTCAATTTTTATGATTGAGTCAAATCGATCAATAATTGTGGATTTTCGGAGAGTGATTGAAATTCAAAAGTCGGTCTTCAAGTTTCTTTCGTGACAAAAGTTTTTGCGTTTAATTATTTTTGGGTCGAAGGAAGAGAAAGCGGCATAGATGGAGAATGTGACTGTAGCTATTAATTATTGGGAGTTGCAGATGGAGAAGATAAACCATAAAAGGGGCTAAATTTAATTTGATAATGCTTATATACTATATATTACAAGGACATGTTTGATTTGAAAAATAATAGAGGGATTGATTTGAGAAAATGGATAATAGAGTGACAATTTATGCTATTAATTCCACATGGAAAGTCAAAGAGTATATTTGGTAGAGTAGAATTTAAACTTTTATAATGTTTGGATTCTCTTAACTTTGGTATGTGCATTAGTATCTAACACTTAACAACCCCCACTTATTATTCAACAAGCCTATACACTAAATCATAATAATTATACAATAAGCATTATTTTTTTCGTATTCTTCCATATTTGAGATTTTGAGACATAATCTTTTATTTATTCTCTTGATTTTTTTATATACCTTAAATTTCTACCAATTCTAAATGACATATATTTCCTTCCAACTCCAAATTTATATCCGATAATAAAAAATCCATAATTTTTTCTAAGATATAGGGAAAAAAATACAAAACAGTAAACTAAGACGACTTGATAAAAAATACATATTAACTAATTATCGCTAATGTTATAATAAAAAATACCATAAAGATTACTTTAAAATAATGAATTAGCTATTTTAGAAAACCTCAAATTATTTTAAAACATGAAAAAAATTGATCAACATAAAATAAAGTTCATCCGACCATCGGGTTAGGTAAATATTTTAAATATAATTATAAATTAACCAATGTAAAAGATAAAACAAAACTCATTCGGTCAAGGACCGAGTAAATGCTAGTTCCTTTATATATCCCTCTATAATATATAGTAGTATTTCAGGAGATTTTGAGCATTTCAAATTCCTTGCACTCTCCTTAACAACCTATTTGGATACAGTTCCGGAAGAAATGGAAATGGAAATGGAATTCCATTTTTTATTTTTATAGAATGCCAATTCAATTCTAGTGTTTGGTATAATTCCTAGTTCCTACAACCATGGAAATGAATTGCACTTTTAACCATAATAAATAATGTAATATGTTTATTTATTTATTTTTGGAAATGAAATATGAATGAGAGCGAAAGAGAATAAAATGATAGTGGGTGAATAAAATAATAAAAAGTATTGATGGGTCTCACTAATTCCATATCTTCATTCGCTCAATTCCTTATCACTTTTGATATGAATTGTAATTCTCAAATTTTAGATCCAATGGAATTCAATTCGCAATCTTTTTATTATTCCAAACATAATATATGGAAATGGAATTGGAAATCCTTACTTTTTTATCAATTCAAACAGGCTAATTGTAGCTAGGGGTAAATTTGTAAATTTATTATTCCAAACATAATATATGGAAATGGAATTGGAAATCCTTACTTTTTTATCAATCCAAACAGGCTAATTGTAGCTAGGGGTAAATTTGTAAGTTCAACTTAGAACTTAAATATCTTCTACGAGAAAAAAATGTCATTATAAAAACTTGAACTCAAGTCCTTTAAATTGATAGTCAATATCCCTAACCAACTGGACTACAACAATGTTTATGTATTTTTTGAATTAAAGAGAGAAAGTACTGAAATATCTCAAAATCATAGGACTATCCACCGCAACAATCAATCATCGAATTAATTAATAACAGTGATTATTACAAAGTGAATCATCATGATATACCTAGCTTTATGAATCAACTACGTGAGTTCCTCTAATCAGACAATTCTTCACCAAGAATCAAATAGTACATTTTGAGTTTATGTATGTCTTACAACTTTTACATTTATTAGGTTACATGACTTTGTAGTTTGTAGGAATACAAGGATTGTTTACAAAAGTGTTATACAAAATTTTATTTCAAAACATAAAATTTGACATTTGTGATCTATGGTTTTGTAACGAGACATTTTCAATGCTATAAGTGAATGACCAAAAATCATTGGCTAACAATTTTCCTAATGGTTGACGATTATAAGCATAGAATTGAAAGGCTAAATGCCATTGACAAATGAGCCAATTATCATTGGCTAAATTTAACAAACAATGGTATGTGTATATACATTGAAAATTCTATGGTATACTCGATGGATTGAGGGTTATTGCATCTCCTTAGTTAAATAACATTATCTAGACCACATATTAATCACGTAGCTAAACCTATATCATAATTCTCTAAATCCTAATATAGGGCATATGGTATATTGTATACATCTTGGCGAATCAGAATCATTGATTATGTTCTTAATATATGTGATATTAGGATTTAAGTTCTATAGATTTAGAGTATATGATTTTAATTATTTGAAACTTAATCTCCCTTTTCAAATTTCCTACAATGAGAGGGAAATTAGGAAGACATTTTTGTCTTCACAATTATCTGTATTTTTTATTTATTTACAAAAAAATAGACATATTGAGATTTGAACCATGATCACTTCAAACAAAGTGAAGGTTTAAAATTAATCAGACTATGTAGATTTGTTGTATTTTTTTAAATTAAAAATATACACGAAGCTAAAATATGAAATCACATAACTTTTCAACAGTTAGCTAGCCCAATAAATATTAAGTAAGTACTTATTTGGTGTTTTGATATTTTGATTTTGATATTTTTTATTTTAATCATAATTTAATACTTAATTTAAAATTTTATCTATCTTATAAATAGACGATAACCATAAATTTGCAAACAAAATATTGTTGGTTCAAATATTTCATATCGAATTATAGTGTTGAATATGTAGAAGCGATATAGAATTCTTAAATTACCATTAATTTCCAGAATTATAGTGAAGCAATCATTTCTTTGTGCAAACTATGGGGGACTGGTTCTCTGAACATTTTTGTCCGGTTAAATACTAATTTTGAAACTCTTCCTAGGGTTGTACGTGGGTTGCTTCGTTTGGATTTATATATTTTAATCATCTAACTCATATACCACCATTTTGAAAACACTAAATACAAACTCACCCAAATAATTTAGAATTTTAACGGTTTGTGTCCTCCATACCAAATGAACCAATTTACATGTCGCTTAACTAAGGACGATCTCATTGTCCAATTTTATCATCCTAATGTCAATCCATAAAATAATATAATACGCCGAAGGGAAAAATGGGAGCCCCATTTCAAAATTCCTGCCTTCAGAGCGTTTCACGGAGGGGTATTTTTGGAAAGAGTATCTTTTATCGTACGCACTCTTGCGGAACTGAACGGGCCAAGTGATTATTAGGTCCCGCGAATAGAAAATTGTTTCTAGCTACGCGGAAGCAACCAAGAACTATTATCTCGCACCGATCTTCCAGTTCCCCTGTCGCCCCGACCCTCCTCCTGTGCAAGGCAGCTACAAGCGATGAGGTTTTTTTAAGTCACCCGACGCACCCAAAGGACGATCTGCACTCTCCATAGGTAAGCTTTCACATTCCTATCAATCTCTAGAGGAAATCACAATGAAGGCCGAGGGAGGGAGGAAATTGTTGCTTTGATGGACAATCGTCTGGATTTGAAAATAAATTGGAATTGGAGGGGTTTGGGAGACTAGAAGGAGGCATAGATGAAGATAGGTGGGAGGAAGAAGGCTTTGGATGGTCGGGAAGGAGGAGAGAAGGCAAGCTTAGGAAGGAGAGTGGCGGTGATTGTTGATTAGATGGTAGATGCTTGATGAGTTTTACCTGCTTTCTCTCGATGGCTGATACCTTGAGGGGTTTTTATTCTGTTCGTTTCTCCCAATTCCAGGTACTAATTGAGACTCTTTCTTTAATTGAAGTGGTTTTGAGCCTCCTTGGTCGGTATAGATATTCTCGGTATAGATTTTTTGATCCGACTGAATCCTTGGTTGGTATGGATGTAATGGGCGTTTGGAGGTTCATATCCTAGGCATTTTCCGTTTAATGTGTTTCACATTTCTGTCACCAATACATAATTTCATATCATACATGAAAGTTTTCTCTGCTATAAGATTTGTTGCTTGCTGATAATTTTATCTGTATGTAGAGGAGATGAGGTCAACATGGTTCTGTGGGGAAGACTTCTACTGCAATTGTGGAGCATTGTAGAAGTTACTGGAACAACTTCTCTCATATTGGGCATCACCTCCATACAAGTGATTGAATGGATGGGTACACTTTGTTGTTTGATGACATCTATATTAACCTTTTTCTTTATAGAAACGACATATTGAGTGCTGTGTTTTTGTTTTCTTGGTTTGTAAGAGAACACTATTTCTCCTCTTCATCATCAACTGAATGGTTTTCCAATATTGATATCTCTGAAGTCATTGCCTTTATCATCGGGTATGCTTGCACTGTTTTATTTGGATGTTAGAAACTTAATAGTGGAATTTAGTTGTTAAAGTTCATTAATTTCTTTTCCAATTCAGGAATCCCGAAAGTAACCCACCTATTTTGATGGAGAAGCACACACCAGCTGAAATTCCCATAGTTACTATGCTGAGCTTCAAGGCTTGAGTTTATACTAGCAAAATGAGGTCATTTCCAGTACCATTTTCTACTTGCTGATCAAATATATATTCCACACAAATCAATATTTGAATTGCCATTGTTTTATAACACAATATTAATTCTGTTGAAGGCAAAGTGGTGGATATGAAACCTATATGGTGTTACATGAGTTGTAGGTCTGGAAGAAAGTCACGGATCATCATACCCATTGGCCACAACTTATAAGTTATATCATGAATTTCCTCTTTCAAGAGTGAAACAGAGTTTGCCCCTATGAAACTCCACCACTCTCCATCATTTATAGCTATTATGAACACTAGCCACTACGCAAATCTCTTCTCAAACTTTCTTTGAGACATCATTTTTGTTTTAATTATCAAGTCTTGAACGAAACCTAAACCAAAACTTCCCCTTCTTCCTTCAGATTCGCAACAAGTAAGGCAACAGAGGCCAGCAATTACAAGGCTTCCCTAGTGACTCCTTCATTGGAGAATTGTACCTATACGTTTGTTGCTCTTCTTTTTTTATGGTAAAGACTCGAATAGTATTCACTTGAATTTTAATAGATAGTATCAGCGATACTAATAGGAGTAGTAGGGTTGAATTTTAGCAAGTAGTAGTTGGGTTGCATTTTGGAATATTTTTATTAATATTGTATTTTACTATTTTTCATCAAAATATTCTCGGTTTTCATCGGATTGGAGCGGACTGGTTTACCCCATCCACCTATGACTAGCAACATTCAATCTATTATAGCTATGCCAGCACTCGAAATTTCCAAATTTTGAATTCTATTTTATAATAATTCTAGCTAATGAGACAACGATCATGCGAAACTCCAACTATTCTTTACTTTCAAACTTTCTATTTGAAAATAAAATTAGTGAAAGAAAAGAGAAGACTGCAATTTGCCATTTGCACATCACTACTTCGGGAACAAAACCATAGAAATTCGAAAGGAAACTGAAAATGTTTAGGATTGTTTTAATGTTATCAAATAACCAAATGGATCTTTCTGTTTAGTTTTTTACTAACAAATACTAATCAATTTTCTATAAAATACACTATAATTTAATCATTATGATATCAAATAATTACATAATATACATTTAAAATGATAAAAATTGGACTAATCGGGTTGGTCGAAGTTGAATCATTTAATAACTTTAAAATACATAATATTTTAGCCACTAAGATATAAAATAGTAGCATAATATATGTTTCAAATTAGTAAAACTAGGCTAATCGAGTTGGCTCCTCGGTTAACCCTTTAACCCTTTCCGTGAGTTGATGAATGGATTGTTCCAGTCAAATTAATAACTTTGACGACAAGATGAAAGTTTTATAAAGAAAATTAATCAGCCAACGAGCCTAGTTAAAGCTAGCAACGATTATGAGATGCTCATTTCCCAAAGACCGGTGAAATAAGCGATTTTTTATTTGAGTTTTATAAACTTACTCCACCTCATCATATTACCAGAAATAATACTGTTTCACAAAGTAACAGGTACTCGAACTTGGTTTATAAGGTTAATTTTTGATTCGTGACATCATCCATGTCACTTTCTTCCTAAATTCACTATCTTTATCACACATTCCAAAAAAAAAACTATACAATAATAAATTATACACCCCATCATTCTAAATTTTATACCTCACCTCCTCCGGCCAACTGGCCGGACTCTATGGCAAGAATAGTAATGTTGTTGGGAAGAACCTACCATTGCTATTCACATGTTAACGTTTGAGACTTGAAATTGAAAGGTTGACTATATTGGCCGAAGTTTGCTGAATTGGCTAACTGGGGCCTACATGGCTAGATGGCAAGGATCGGTTTGGAAAAGTGACGAATTCCATGGACTTCTTTCGGGGAAACCAAAATTCAAGTACTCATTTGAAACGGTACCAAGTTCAAGGACCAACAGTAGTATTTTCTTTTGAAGAAAACAGAACAGTCAACAGAGGCATCAAAATCTCCAAAAGGGCAATTGGGAGTCATTTCATTATCCTTCCTGGCTTCCAACTCGGCAGCTTACCAGCCAACCTCAACATCCAGCCGAGATGAAATTGAGTGACTGAAAGAACGAGAATTGGATTCCACAGAATTCAAATAAACAGAATTAAATACGCTGGGAGGAGGAGAGGGAGCAACCACCAGCTCCGCCGCCACCTCGGCCGCAACTGCCAGCCATCCAACCCATTGCACGAAGACCCTTTTTGTCTTCCTCCGCAAAGCCCCAGCTGCCTCTTTCTAAAAGAAAGGAAACAACCCCTCTCTCCTTTTCCGCTCCCACTCTTCATTTTCCCATTTCACAGTCTATCAAGACGGGTTCTTTAAGAGCATATAAGTTCCACCATATTTGTCTTTGGCGGCAGTTGCTTGTTATGCCGTTAACTCAACCAATTCCATTGTCCTCAATACTCCATTGTTGCTCTGTTTGAAGATTCAGGAGGGTTTGGGTTTAAGGCGGGTAGGCGGGGCGAGGTCAGGCTCGCCAATGGAGATTGCATTCGAGTCCTCAATTCTGGGCCGACCCGTGTCCGTTTAAGGGACCAAGGTTTCATCTTTGCTGCATTACAATCGGATTTCAGCGCTACCATGCAAGGTCTCTCGCAAGAATTATCACTACCCGGCTCCGCTTTCCTCAAATTTTGTCAATCCGTGCAGTTGCGTAACTGCTCTGAGTAATTTTAATGTTCAGAGAACCCCGTGTTTGATAGCGTGATAGCTAGTTCGAGCTTGATAGGGAAAGATAGGGGAGACTGGGTCGCCGAAGGTAATGTTGCCCCGGATGTGAACTTGGAAGCGATCATGCTGCTGTTGAAAAGAGGTGTCATTTTGGGAGCAATGGTCTGTGGGATAATGATGTTTGGATACAAACGTGTGTTTGCCGCGGAAGGAGTGGCGAATCCGGGCTATGGAGTTAGTGGGCAAAGCATTCTGTTGCTGAGGAACTCTTGGCCTAGGCTGCAGATGCTCCTTACTGTTTTCAAAGAGCAGGGTTTGATATTGGCTGCACTTTTGGGTTTATCTGCATTTTTCTCTATGGCTGAGACTTCCATAACCACGCTGTGGCCATGGAAGGTACGTTTTATATAGCTCAAGAATTGGGATGATCTACTTTTGTAGAAATGCATTGGTTTCGTACATTAAATGGTCGAATTTGACTAGTGAATATCAATTTGTCTATTAAGCTTGTGAGACTTGATTACTCCAGCTCAATATTTTCTTTTACCATTATGGTTCCTTAAGTTGGAAATCTCTGTGAACTTGTCAGGTACGTGAACTGGCAGAAAAAGAGACCGATGATGGTGGTGTCTTCAAACTGCTTCGCAAAGATGTCACCCGTTTCCTGACCACTATTCTCATAGGCACAACGTAGTACTCTTTCCTTATTATTGTTTCTATTTGTATTCAAAATTCTTTTTCTATCCGTTGATTCTATTTGTGCTCTTAGTGTTGTCAATATTGCGGCCACTGCACTGGTCACTGAGGCAGCCACAGCAATATTTGGTGAAGCTGGTGTCAGTGCAGCCACGGGAGTGATGACTGTATGTAAAGCTCTCTCCCCCTTCCTCTCTGCATTCTGTTCCTACTAACTAATCTCTTATGAACTATCTAATTTGGCTTAAATGATAGGTTGCTATATTGCTGCTCACTGAGATTACTCCTAAGAGTATAGCCGTTCATAATGCCACAGAGGTTGCTAGGTTTGTGGTAAGTGCATAGATGATTGCAGAAACTTGTTCCTGCCCTCCTATTGCTAGCTCAAGTGTCTAAGTTAGTGTTGTCTATAATGCATGTAGGTCAGGCCAGTGGCTTGGCTTTCACTGATTCTCTATCCTCTAGGGAGAGTTGTCACTTACTTGTCAATGGGAATGCTGAAAATGCTTGGATTGAAAGGAATAAGGTGAGTTCTGTCCTGCTTCTTGACATCCTCTTGTAACTTTTGTGGCTTTCCTTTTTGTAATTTCTTATGCATTGCAATGTGTTTTGGATATGTTTGTTTTTCATATTATTATTTTACGATGACTGGCACAACCTCTTATCCACACTGGAAGAGAGGCAGTGAAGTTTGGATGTCTGTAATAAGCCCATTAATTCTAGGCGAAACATGAGCATGGCCCGAGTGGGCATATTTATGGATCCATACAATGCGCTTTATTTTCAAGTTTCTTGATCTGTCTTTTGGATGGACTGGTCACTGTCTCAAGGGTCAAGGCGACTCTGTTGCGAGATTTATTTGCTGTTTCGAAAGCTACTTTCTTGTTCTTCTTGGTCAGTTTGTCTTCAATGGTATTTCAATCCTAGAGGAATGATAATTGGACATTCTCATGAAGGAGCTATTTCTGTACTGACGAAGATCATGTCATGGGCCTGTCAGAATATTTTTTAGAGCTAGTTGGAAACAGCTATGTCCCAACATTTGTTTTTATCCACTGTGAAGTAACTGCCCTTGTGTGAGTCGAATTTCTTAAGTTCTGCACTCCATTATTTTTGGTAGGATAGTAAACTGATGAATAGCACTCATGTTCATGCACTCTTATCCTCTCCTTTTTCAGTTTTATTTTCAGTTTTCCTACATACCTATTCCTAAAAATCAATTTGTGATAACGTTCAGCGAACCGTACGTGACTGAGGATGAGCTAAAGCTGATGTTGCGAGGTGCAGAGCTAAGTGGGGCAATAGAGGAGGAAGAGCAGCCCTTGATACTTTTTCTGTGTGCCAGCATGGAGCATGTACCTATGAGTGAGCACCATATTGATGATATGTGTATGTTAATATTCCTGGTGCAATGTGCATTTGTCCACCCTGTCTGAAAACAACGTTAACCTAATGATATTGGTCCTATCTGCGAAAACCTTTGAGAAATGGGTAAAGGTGCTTTTTTTCTCAAATGAAGATAATAAACTTTTTGCAGGATATGATTGAGAATGTGCTGGAGATTAAGGATACACATGTTAGAGAAGTGATGACACCTCTTGTTGATGTTGTTGCAATTGATGCAAGTGCAACACTCATTGATTTTCATGAATTGTGGGTGACACATCAATATTCTAGGTAAGCAAATGTGTGTGGCGGTCTGTGCTTCTGAGTGAAGTTTTACTTACTAAGCTCAGGTTTCTCTCGACATTTTTAGGGTACCTGTTTTTGAACAGCGTGTGGACAATATTGTGGGTATTGCCTATGTAATGGATCTGCTGGATTATGTACAGAAGGTTGGGCAGTATCTGCTTCCTCTCGCTCCCTCTTCAAAGTTGATGTAATCTGTTAATTGATCATGGAAAAATCTCATAGTGTGCAGAATGATCATCTGTTTAATTTTGAAGGGTGAACTACTAGAAAGCACCATCGTGTGGGACATGGCTCACAAACCTGCATATTTTGTACTGGGTAAACTTGGTGTTTCATCCATTCAAGTTGCACGAACTTTGTTAATAGATATTGCACTTTCTATTCTTTATGTGTTATTATTTCCTTTGTGTGGAGCAAGCATAGGTAGCTACCATTTAAGTCTGCCCGCTCTGCTTTCTTTGAGTTTTCGTGACCAAAATTTATAGATGAAAATAATAATCTCTTTAGATCTTTTTGATTCATTATGACTTCTTAATATATGCGTTAGATCCATTTCAGTTTTGATATTTTTGGTTGATGCATTTTTTCTTATGTTTGAACTTATGATCCCTTATCACTTCTATTCATAGAAATGAGTTCATTTCTTTGATTAATGTTAAGGTTGCTGCCACTATGAGGACTGCTAGACTTTGCTTTGAGTTTTACCTTTGCATCTAGCTAGAGGAATGTTTCTAGCTTGCATGCAATAGTGTTTGACTCATGTATTGTGGTTTTTTTTTTTAAATGAAAGTCTAAATCTTAATCGTAGAAAATATAAATTATGATCCCGTTTAGCGCTTGTCTTTTATCTTTGGTTCCAATGGAAAGTCAAGAATTTATTTGCTTCTAGAATGAGTGCATTAGTCAGATATAACCATAAGCCCCAATGGCATTGAGTAGTTCAGCTTTGCTTATTCAATTTTATTTTCTAATGTATATGAGGTTAGTTTCTTCCAATTCTTTCATTTGTCAATTTTTTCTGAACCAGACCATTCTGAACTCCCTGATGGACCTAAGTTGTTTTGTTATCATCAACTGTCTGGCGGAAACTTCAGATATTCTAGATTCGCGAGAATGCTGAGCTAGAGAATTTGAGCATAGGTGACAGTATCAATCAAGGTCTACTACATCAATACAAAGGACATTACCAGTTTCACGGGTTTTTGTTGCTTGGTCCATTTTTATTTTGTTTGTTGTTGTCAAAATATACTATCCACCACATTACCTACTGAAACTAGCTGTCCAATTGAAAAGCTTCATTATTGAAATTCAATCTGTTGACCATATTATGTTTCAGTAGTGACGGATGGCTTAGTTTCAGTGCTTTACTTGTTTGTGTTATTGTGGGAAGTAATGTGGGAGAATGCAATCCTTGCATTCATTTCTTATATAAAATGTTGGTTGCTGCTGTTACTTTGTTTGTGTTCATCATAATTTTTTGCTGACGAAGTGCGTAATTTCTTTTGCAGATTCAATGTCTGTCTGGAATCTTCTCAGAGAATTCCGGATCAGGAAGGTTCACATGGTTGTTGTCCTTAATGAATATGGCGGTACTGTTGGAGTATGTACTAAATTGACCTCATTGCATATGCAGGAATACAATTCTCCATTTCATTATGGATGGCAAGTAAAACTACTTGACTGTCGATTTACGCTGCGTGATTGGAGCTAGGTCATTAATAGTGGTTAGACATTGATTAAAGAGAATCGGTTCCAACTTGTTATGGGGATATAGCAATCTTTAATTGACGAAACACCCGGTAGTGACTGGAAGTGTGTGTACTTGGTGGAGGTTGTTACAGAGAAAATTGACCAAGACTTAACTATTAGATCCAAGAGTTGTTTTTCAGTAAGACAATAATTGACTGAGGGTTGGAAAGGAAAATATTGAGCAATGCTTGACCTCTTTGTGAAGAAACTAATTATTTTTTATTCAGTTGTTCCTTAATAGATGCCATAACATGATATCAGTTGTTTCAGGCGGCTAACTCTGCTCGATAGCATGTCTTAGTAGTGATTAATGGTGTCTTGATGCCACTAAATGATGTCTAGTTTAATATGTTGATAAGTCCTTGGATGAAAATGGAGATCTGTATGTTAATATCTGAAGGGATGCAGATATCTCATGGATCATGCATTCTCTAAAAAATCCTGGAAAAGTTCAAATGCAATTTTCACATTTCAAGTAGAGCAATCACCTGAACAATATATACACTTGTTTATTTATTGCCTTCTTTTATATGACTTCATCTTTTTTCTTGGTTATTATGGCAATAATATAGTTGGTAACCCTCGAAGATGTTGTTGAAGAGATTGTCGGTGAAATATTTGACGAAAATGATTCAAAGGTAAATGTGTAACATTCGTGTGCATTCTGATAGCCCTATATCTACTCGTTCGTGCACGATCTTGTCCAATTGTTGGTACATAAGCAGTCGTGGAACAATTGGGAACCTTTTGTTTTGAATCATAACTTGAGTTGATTACTGACAATGTCCTATCACAGGAGGAGATACAGAAGAAAACTGGATACATAGTAATGCGAGCAGAGGGAGTGTACGATGTTGATGCCAATACATCCATTGATCAACTCTCTGAAGATCTAAACATTAAAATGCTAGATGTATGTCATGAATGGTTTGATTTTAGTTGAAGGAAACAGAGTAAGTATGCCGATGGCACCTTAGAGCTGTCCATGATATTATGAAGCTTTCCATGGTCAGCCAGGCAACTTATACATTTGGTTTGCCTCAACTGTTGCTAGGTCATTTTCCCCATACCATTTATTAGGCATATTACATGCATATACAAACGCTTACATTATCTCATTCAAAGGCGTTTACAAGGTTTGTGAGCAGAACATTGCATTACCTTTATAATTTATGCAGGAAAACAGATGATATTGTTAGTAACATGAGCAGTATTTTGACACAATATGCTCTTTTACTTGGTTCTTGAACATAAAATCAACGTTGCTTATAGATAGATGCGTTGACTTATGACCTCCCGACAGCTTTCAGTATTTGTGTTGCTGAGCAATCCATATTTCTAGTTGTGGTAATCCAATTATTATGCTTTCTAGTTGTGAAAAAGTTAATCATGTTAAAGGCAAAAAAGATACTATTTGAAAGTGTGTTAATTACATTACAACCTTGAAGCTTAATGTCATCTAGTCTGTTCCCATGCTTTTTTATTCATCTCATTATTGTCTTCCATTGACATCTTCCTCCAAGGAAATTAAACCACGTAGCATTTTTTGGGGAAAAGAAAAAACAAAATGAAACAACCAAATAACCTTTAAATTGCCACCTTTTTGGCTTTAATTTTTACATGGCTTTAGAAATGATTGCAGATTCCTGAAGAACATCTTATAAGTTCCACATTTGTATTCCTACTCCAATACCCTTTTTTCCTGTGGTATAGGGTCTTCAGTATGAGACAGACTCAGGTTTTATATGCGAAGCATTTGGGTACATTCCAAGGACTGGCGAAAGCATCAAAGTGGTTCTTGACAATTCGAATGAAGAAGATGAGGATAACGAGGACAAGCCTGAAAGAGAACTGAATGAAAAGCATCTAATATACAAGCTTGAGGTATGACTAAGGAAGCTTTGCTTTTTGAACCTCGGTCTTGAATGAAAGCCTTGCTTAGAATGTGGCATGGAACAAACTAAAGATTATAATTTTTATGGTAAAATAATATTCTGAAACATATCATTTGCATCTTAGTTTTGGTAGACGGTATAGAAGGCAATATTTTGGTTAGTCTTTCGTCAATTAAGTTTAAGTTTTTGACGCCATGTTAACTGTGGTTTGGGCATGGTTGTCAATCAAACACACTTAAGATAAAAAAAAGTGCTAAAATTCTTTACCATTTGCTTACAAATCGTGAGATCAACAATCTTAGGAAATGCTCATAGGATCCCATCACATAACATATAGAGAACCATTTATCATAAATGGTTATTTTTACAACCTACGTAGCTACCATAGGATTCAATAGTGAACGCATCCATTTTAATCCGAAGCCTCGTTTCTCTGGAACAACTGGACAGTTTGGATCTATTGTTTCATCTATGTTTTTATGGCATGCGAAACTGATCTTGTTTCTTCAAGAAAAGGACTCGTCATTTGCAAAGTGGTGTCAGATATTATATGTTGAATTTCCTGCATGAAAGCATTTATAAAAAAGGCCAAGGAAGGCTACATTTCATGGTGAGCTCAGTTACAGACCAATGCAATTATACGTTGTTGTATCTGTTCCTTTCATTTAGATATTAGCTGGAAACGCGCGGAAGGTCGGTGCAGTTCGTTTTGAGAGGATACACAATAGCGAGGAGGCGGTGGAGGCCAAAGAAGTAGCTCGCATGATTCCCAAGTTCAGGAAGAGGAAATGGAGTAGCAGCGGTGAAGAGTCTGATTATGAGGAGGATTCGTTACAAGATAGACCTGTGCATGCTCTTTCAGATTCCAATGTAATTGCTGAGCATGAAGAAGAAGAAGAAGCAGAAGAAGAGGATGATGATGATGAGAATCCCCGTAGACATTAGAAATTAGATTACTATCCACTCTTTTTCCCCCCCTCCTTGTTTCTCGTATTTCTTGAGGTTGAGGTTTCTTTTTTGTGCGTTGATTTTTACAATTCCCAGTGAAAGAAGTCATTAAAGAAAAAAACACTTTAGAAACACCAGCAGCAAGAAAGAAAGACAAATGCTGAGGAACTCTATTGTAAAAAAAGAACAAAAAAGTAGTTTCAGAGATGAAGAGAGGTATCAACATCTGAATCATCAAAGTAGCTGTAATGAGTTTGCATCATTAGGAGATCCGAGGAGCGTAGACTCGCCAAATCTGGGATCTCTCTGACTTGAAGATCAAGGTCACATTGTCCGTATATTGGTTTCTTGGATGGGGTCAATGGCTGCTGCTTAGAGGGAAAGAGAAGCTCAAGGTGAGAAAAGTCGTTTGGTGGATCATAAACAAGCATGGTGGTGGCGACTGGTTTCACTTGCTCCGCTTCAGCGAGGAACTGGAAGAACTCGCGCTGATGCCTCGTCTCCCTGGCCCTCTCTAGCTGCCGAAACCTTTCCTACAGCAAGGCAATGGAAGAAGAGCGCATGATGGTTGCGGTGGGTTCAAAGCTGTGTTGCCTATCCATGAAAGAAGAACTGATATCAGTGATATAGGTCTGGTGCAAGATTGATTGAAGACAAAAGGAAGAAGGTAAGGTAAGGAATTTCTGTTGTTATGTTTGCATTGCTTGGCTTGTGAAGCAGCCATGTTGGTCACTATATATAGGCCATGACAGGATGATCAGTGTTGGTGTTAGATTTTGAATGACGTATGAGAGAGAGGGTAGCAAAGCAGATTCGGCAGCCAAGTCACTAAGTCCAATGAGGAAAAGCCATGGATGGATGGATTTGGCGTACCTCAAAGAAAGAGGGAAGCCAGCAAAGTTTGGTGGATGCGGGGAAGTGGCAGATGGAGTTCCTTCTTCCTTCCTTTCCTTGCTTGAATTACAAGGTAAAAGTAAAACAAAGAAGCAGTCCAAGGAATGGAATGTAGCAGTTGGAAGGGCATTAGGAGTGGGAATCGAAAGGGTTTGTTGGTCGAGTTCTACTGTCGGCTTGTCTCCATAAGCTAGGTTAGGTGCCTCTCCTCGTTTCTTGGGTTTTCTTTCCTCCACTCTTGTTCATTTTTACAGCAAGGAAGTGATAGAGCCCGGGATTAGAGCTCTATAGAGGGATTGGGGAATTGGGATCAATTAGGGATTGATCCGGGGATTGGGGAATTGGAAGAAGGGTGACTTTAGGGGGATTGATGCAAGAAGAAGGAAGGGGAAAGGAGGCTGCCGATCGGCAGCAGAGAGGAAGGGGAGGGAGGCTCGGCGACCAGGGAGAGAGAGAACAAGTAGTTTTAGGTTTAATCTTTTCTTCCATTTCCTTCGTAAACAATAGTTTAAATACCCAAACACAATTACCTGCTAACTACCCCAGCTTATTAAACCCCAAATTATTCCCCAATAACCAAAATAAACCCGCACAAAATAATTCAAACCGAACATAAAACCCAAATAATTAAAACGTCTATCATTCCCGCTTCCTTCAAAACAACCTTGTCCTCAAGGTTGATAATCTTCCACCGCGTCTCCTCCTTCTCTCGCCTCATCTTCCGCCTCATCCTCCCACCTTCCGACCAGCATCATCAAATCGGGACGTGCGCACTTGTGACCGATCGTGAACCTCTCGTCGCAATTAAAGCACTTCCCTTCCCGCCTCTTTTGCTCAATCTCTGCAGGGGACAACCGCACAAACCCCTTCGGTGGTGGCCGCATCCCACCCCTTGCCGCGGCAACTGGCGCTGGCACCGCCGACGATCCCCAGCTCCGGCAGTGGCTCCCGCAACGCCTCCTCCTCCTCCGCTGCCAGCCTCGCTACTACTCCCGGCGCCACTGGTCCGCGGATAGCGCCCTATGGTGCTCCTCCAACTCGCAAGCTCCTCTTCCTTATACCCTGCAAGACGAAAAGCAGATTTCAAGGAGTCCGGCTCAAAGACCCGAACGGCAGCAGCAATCTCCGGCTTTAGGCCTGCCATACCCAGCCCCACCAATGTATCCTCTGGTACCCCCACGACATTGATTGCCCAGTTTGAAGACCTCCGCACGGTAATCTGCAACCGAGCCGGTCTGTTTCAGTTTAGCCAACTGCTCCGGAGCCCATCCCTCTGATTTACCAAACTGGTAACGGAGCTCCTCCTGAAACATTGGCCATGTAATCAAGGTTTTCGCCGCCCCGTAGGATCTCTCCATCCACTACCACCCTGTAGTGCTTCCCCTTCTAAGTAGAAGGACGCCAGATGCGCCTTCCTCTCTTCCGGTATGGGGTGATTTCTAAACCACCTCTCCGCCGCATACAACCACAACCCTGCATCCTCCTGACAGTTGAATTTTGGAAATTCAATGGTCGGGGGCTTGGCTCGAAAGACCATCCCATTAGCTCCATCATAGGCAGGGTGATACGAACCATACCTGTCATAACCCGAGTCACCTCCTGCCTGGTTCTGGTAGAATGGTGATCCTCTTCCCCGCCCAAAGTTGCCCGCGCCACCACGACCGGGTGGACCCGTCGCATAACCTGCCCCATACGACCCTTGCCACATGTTCGGATCCATGCTGGGCGATCTCACAAGCCGCGGCTCAAACCGGTTTGGCCCACTACCGGTTCGACCAACTCCCTCTCGACCCGGTTCGGTTTCCTACAGCGCCATCCGACCCGGCCCGGTTCGCCCTGGTTCACCACGGCCCGACCCGGTTCGATCAGCCCGCGATCGACCCGTCCAGCCGACCCTCCGCCTCGCCCCGGTCCGGCCCAACCAGGCCCCCTCCTACCGTGGCCCAACTCGCGCGGCTCGACCCACTGTCGGGTCCGAGCCCAAGTAATTATCGGTGCTAGCCGGGTCGGCCCACGGTGCATTCTAGCCCACCAGGCTGAGCTCCTCCTCGAACTGCTCCGGGTCCATGTTCAGCCACCCGAGCCCTCTGGGCTCGTAATATTGGCCCGCCGCATCAAACCGGCCCATCGGCCCAGATGGCCCACGCACAGTCTGTTGGGCCCCGTAGTCATAACCGAGCATTTTGGCCTTGCCCTTGCGAGCCGCCAACTCCTGGGCCGTCGACGTAGGCAGAAGCCCAGGCCCACCGCCGCGCCCTAGTTGACCGTGGCCCGCACGCTGGGAAGCCCCGGCCTGGTCGCCCTCGCCTGCAGTGACTGCCACTGCACCCGCCTCCATCACCACGATCGCCGCCGAAGGTGAGTCCCCCGCCGCCGTCCCACCTGCCGGCGACCCGCCCGCCGCGACCGGGCCTCTCCCGGGCCAACTCCCGGGCCTCTCCCCTCTGCGCCGCTGCCCGCCAGCGACTCTCCCGCCGCGCTCAGCCCACCCCCCTGCGCCGCCGCCGTTACTCTTCTGTGGGGGTGGTTGCGCGCCGCGCAGCATCTCCAAGGCCGCTTGGACCTCATCGAACCGCCGCTAGACCCACCGGGATTCCTCCTCCTGCTCGCGCCTCTCCGCTAGCCTCTCCACGCGCTCCGTCTCGAACGCAGCCACCAGGCGGTCTAGGGTGACCCGGATTGCCTCCTTCTCAGTCTCATCTTCCATCTCCCCGTCCCGCGGACTGGGAACCCCATGCGCGCCCTCACCGTAGGACGGCAGCCCCGTCGTGGCCGCGGTCAGCGCCTGCTTCTGCGCCGCCTTGGCTGCCTTCTCAGCTGCCGTCATGGACTTCGTTGACACCATCTCGATCGTTATCTACGTTTGCTCACGAACCCAAGAACGGGGCTCTGATACCAAATGATTGAGCTCGGGAATAGAGCTCTATCGAGGGATTAGGGAATTGGGATCAATTAGGGATTGATCCGGGGATTTGGGAATTGGAGGAAAGGTGAATTTAGGGGGATTGATTGATGCAAGAAGAAGGAAGGGGAAAGGAGGCTGCCGATCGGCAGCAGAGAGGAAGGGGAGGGAGGCTCGGCGGCCAGGGAGAGGAGAGGGAGATAGAGAACAAGTAGTTTTAGGTTTAATCTTTGCTTCCCTTTCCTACATAAAACAATAGTTTAAATACCCAAACACAATTGCCTACTAACTACCCCAACTTATTAATCCCCAAATTATTCCCCAATAACCAAAATAAACCCGAACAAAATAATTCAAACCGAACATAAAACCCAAATAATTAAAATGTCTATCCGGAAGGAACAAATAACTGGTTACTGTTTTCACTTTAGGGGTGGTTTGGAACGTTTGATTCTGGAAATGATGTATTACGAGAATGTGTGTATTAAAGATTATGTGTGATAAGGATTCCAATTATACGAATGAATGGATTCACTTTCTTGGCGGGATTGAGCCAATTTTTCTCTTTTCTTGGCGAGAAAAGTTCCAGGATTTCTTCGACTATGAGTCGAGTTTTTGATTTCCAGGCCTGACTGTTTTCCAGGGTGTAACTATCTCCTTTTATTGATCAATATAAGAGTATCTTTTGACAAAAAAAAAGTACCAGGGTTTCTTCTACTAATTTTCTGCTTCTTGTTATTGAATCCAATCTCAACTTAAATACACAAAGGAAATGGAAAAGACCTATCACTAACTCAACGTACATGTGTTGTTATTTCTCCACTTAAGGTGGAGAGGTTTATTGACACTCTAACTACACTCTCTAACAACCCATGACTCTCTAACAAACTCAACACTACTAAATAATTCAAATAATGGAAACTCTAATAAATATACGCGTCAATGTGTATATTAAGAATGTGTGGTTTTGAAAATTCATTGTTTGGAACCCATACAAGAATGCATGGATTGTAGTTTAAATAAACTATGGATACTAAAATCTCACAAAAAAGGTAAGATTATGAATACATCATTTTCTATGTATTAGGAATACAACATGGATTATGAATACATGCATTCTATTATTACATCAAGTAAAAAAACGTTGTATTCTCAGGATACATGTATACCGAGAATACAACATCTGAAATCGGAGGTTCCAAATGAGCCCTTATCTCTAAAAACTTCTTCACTTTGCCAATCTTGTTAGACGGAGGCTCTGGCTACTAAGAGGGACTTGTAAAACCTCGTTGGATTGCAGTCTCGCTTATTTCTCTCATTTTCTAAGCGACGAATATCTTCTCTCTAAAAAATGTGGCAGAGGTTCAAGTCATTTAAAAGAGTAAGTTTCTTTGTTGGAAGACCTGTAATGCTAGGTGTCTTCGTGATCCTCACAAATCTTCTGGGCACACAAGAGATCCTCATTGTGGAAGGTAAAATGTTCCCTGTGGTAGTCTATATTCTATGGTTCGAGAATCCTATCGTTGCTTGTTGGATTGGTTGGATTATGCAATATCGATGAATACTATCGACGACATCAACAATCCTTGCCTCTAGCATTAGAGGGCTTGGATTAACTAAAAAAGTACTCTTCTCGGGCAACTTCTCAAAAATTCATTCAACTCCTAAATCGTTTGCCAAAATTTGACACTGTAATTAGACATCCACATTCCACGGTTTGAAATGGTTTCGATTTTGTTGGATGTACCTGAAGGAACTGACGCGTGACAGCCTCACGCGTCGGGAACTAGAAATACGAAAACTAAAAGAAACTGAAAATACTGGGGTTTATTTTTCTTTGATAAATAAAACATAAGGGTTAAGTACATATTTATAGGAGAGCTTCCATAAACCTAATTCTCCTTAAACATGGTAACCCTAACCTAGTCCAACTCTCACTCGAATTACTTACTAAACAAGAATAGTAGTCCGAATAGTAATCCGACAATAAACCAATAAACCGAAAGAATATCCAAATAAGTATAATAATGGGTCGGCTGACCCTCCCCTCTGTTGCCCGACCCGCACAAATGCATCAATCTTCCCTCCTTTCGAAAGCCTCATCCCGAGGCTGCAGCTCGACTCCGTCCTCCCCAACCGATTCAGTCCCGAAATCCTCGATCATGAAGAACACATGGTTATTAGCACAACGATGACCATAAGTGAATCGTTCATCACAGTTGTAGCAGAGCCCATCTCTCCTGCGCCTGGAAGCCTCCTCCGGTGTCAAGTTGCGAATGACTGGGCGGGTGGGCGGTGGTCCTCGTCCGTCCACAGGCGGCGGCCCTGGTGCGGTTATAGCAGCAGGTGGAGGGGGATGGCTCGCCTTTGGCGCCGCGGTGTTCCTCGGGAGCAGCTCCCATTGCAGTTTTTTCGACCCGTATCTCCTCTTCTCGAATCTTGGCCAATCGATACGCATCCCCGGTATTTTGTGGATTAAAGGCGCGGATGTAGGCCGAAATTTCCGGCTTCAGCCCCCCCCCCCCCATGTAGGTCCCCATGATTGCCTCTTTCCCCCATCCACGGCAGCGATTGAGCAGTTTTTCAAACGTCTGCTCGTAATCTTCCACGGTCCCTGTCTGTTTGATTTTTGCCAGCTCCTCATGTCCCGCAGCTTTCTCCGAGGCCCCATACCGTTTCCAGAACTCATCGCGGAAGTCCTCCCACCACATCTCCTTCCCACTCTACTCGAACTCCTCTTCCAACCACATAACCCATTAGTTGGGGTCACCTTCTAGGTGGAACGAAGCCAGGGCCACCTTTTGTTTCTCAGAAATTCCCTAATACTTGAAGTACTTCTCCACCCTCGACATCCAGCCGGATGGATCTTCATGACCCGTGAAACGTGGGAACTCGATAGTAGCCTGCTGCCCTTGGAATAGAGCCGCCGCAGCTTCTCCTCTTGCCTCCGATCGCCCCTGCCCCACAGCTCCCCGGTTCCCTCCGCTCGGCTCGCCCTGGTCAGCCCCTCCCTGCTACTCGATTTCGCGGTTCGGCCCGGCATCGAACGGACCCCAACCCTTGGCCCGATCTCCACCCGCAGCATCGGCATCCGCTCCGCCGAACCCGCTGGGCTCCCTCGGCCCAACCTACTCCGGTCGGGGGTCCCGAGCCGCTCGCCCCTATCCCTGCTCCTCCGATACTCCGACTGGCCGCTCCACCTATGCCTATCGGCAGCCCCGATGGTGGTTGGTAGTCTCCGGTGTCCATCGCTAAGCTTCCCCACGCGCCGCCTAAAGCCTGGATCGCATGGTCCCGAGTTTTCAGCAGCTCGCCGCCCTGGGCTCCTCGAGGTGGCGTGGTTTGCGGGGTGACAGGCAGTGGAGATAAGTTTCCCTTCTTTTCCTCGGTCGCCGCCAACATTCCCTTGAGCTTATTGCCTGCCGGGATTAGATCGACGGTCCGTCTAGCCGGCTCGCGACTCCCCGTCCCCGCAATCATCTCCGCGAGCTGCGCGATCGTCGCCCAGATCCCATCGTTGCTCGCCCGGAGCTCGTCCTGGCCACGGTTGATGCGATCGAGCTTCGTGTCGGCCTCGGCTTGTCGTTGCGCCAGGGTTTCATACCCGGTATGAGAACCCATCCGGATTTCCTCTACAGTAACCTGCAGCGCCGTCTGGCCTCTTTCCATATTCCCAGTCGTGCTCTTGATAAGGCCAAGCTCCTCCTCAGTCGCGCGGATGCGACGATCGAGCACCTCTGCTCTCGTCCTCATCTCTGCCAGCTCTCGGCCCGCCTGGAAGCCGCCGTCGTCGTCGCCCGCATCCTGCGAGGCGGCGGTGTTCTTCTTGGGGGGCATCGTCGTCCCGATTCTTGTCGAAACCGGACTCTGATACCAATTGACGCGTGACAGCCTCACGCGTCGGGAACTAGAAATACGAAAACTAAAAGAAACTGAAAATACTGGGGTTTATATTTCTTCGATAAATAAAACGTAAGGGTTAAGTACATATTTATAGGAGAGCTTCCATAAACCTAATTCTCCTTAAACATGGTAACCCTAACCTAGTCCAAATCTCACTCGAATTACTTACTAAATAAGGGCTCAAGATAGGGTGCATAACCATGGGTTATGCATCCATCAATAACCAAATCTGAACCCTTCATTTAGAAAATCCAGATCTAAGGATGGAGAATTAAAGATCATTTTTATTTTCTCTAGCTTTCTTAATTGGCTCATATCTTTTCATTTTAACTCGGATTTTAATTTTTTTTGCACAGGTGGAACGAGTTCATCGTGCTCTACAAAATGAGATCAATTTTAAATATTTTTTTAGAACAAAAAATTATGACCTCTCGGTACCAACTGCATACCATATGGTATTTTCTTCATTTTTAATTCGTTTTTGAAAACGTTTGCACAGAAAGGACGAGTTCATCATGATCTATTAGATCTACAAATTTCTGGGTGAACAAATTAAAGGACCAAAAAATACCACACAATACCATACAATACCACCCTGGTACGGGGTGGTATTGTATGGTATCTTCTTCGTTTTTAATTCGTTTTTGAAAACGTTTGCACAGAAGGGACGAGTTCATCATGATCTATTGGATCTACAAATTTATGGGTGAACAAATTATAGGACCAAAAAATACCACACAATACCATACAATACCACCCTGGTACGAGGTGGTATCTTGTGGTATACAATGTTAAAAGTCGTAATTGACAATTAATATATTTCTACTATCATGTATTCAACCATCCTACAGTCTTGGTTTGTTCATACCACCATGGTACTTTTTTCAAACCATATGTATGCTTTTATTTCAATACCAGTCAATACCATATGGTATAGACTGGTAAAAAATGACTCAATTTTTTTTGTTCGAAAAATATATTAAAGTGGATATCATTTTGAAGAGCACAATTAATCTGATCTAACTGTGCAAAAAAAATTAAATTTCGACTTAAATGAGTGAGAAATCGTTCATCAGAGATTAAAGAGGGGAAAATTAAAGGCTTTCCAGGAGAGAGAGGATGCTGATGTCATGCTGATGTGGACGGGGTTACTCATGGTTACTCACCACAAGGTTACTCACCTGATCTGCTCCCCTAAATAAGAATAGTAGTCCGAATACTAATCCGACAATAAACCAATAAACCAAAAGAATATCCAAATAAGTATAATAATGGGTCGGCTGACCCTCCCCTCTGCTGCCCGACCCGCACAAATGCATCAGGAACATGGTTACACATCGTTTTTAAATTTTAATATTATCTTGTTTCTGTTTGAGGATTCTACTGCCTCTGGTTTCTGTAACTCACTCTTTTTCATATTAATTAAACCAATAGAAATTGAATTCTTCGCCAAACAAAAAGGAAGATTGAAAAGGTAAAAACCTTTGATTAGTGGAATTTGGAATGAGGATGAGGATGAGGATGTGGAAGACACGACAAAGCCTCCAACAGGGAATAACTTTAGGACTTGCTGAATGCACTCACCCTCTCCCCCTCACATATTTTACATCAAGAAATGCTGTTTCTTTTAGCTAATCGATAAAGATATGTAGCGATTCTACCCTTGAAACAATTAGTGCTACAATATTAGCTACAATATTATGATATCATTATCAATCTAGTACGTTGATATCAACAAGTTCATGGTTGAAATGATTAAATTGTTTGACTCGCTGGGAAGTATTAGAGTTAAAATAATATTTTCATCGAGAATTCTCTAAAATTGGTCTTCTACAATTATAAAAAAAATAACTAATAAGTTTATATAGGTGGACATTATACAATTTTATCATATATGGGAAACAAGAGTTTTGGTCCAATGATATTACCATTAGTTTGTAACTAGAAGGTCTCACGTTCGAATTTTTTAAGTAACACCTAACTATAAAACAAACATATATTCCCCTAATCTAAAAAAATTTATCATGCATATGCGATGTCATAAATATCCATGGGTCATCGGTTAACAAAGGATGGCAACGATTTTCTTAAAAAATTTTGATTTGTTATAATTAGAATGAAATATAGTTGGCAACATTGAAGTCACTTTGGCCGAGTGGTTAAGGCGTGTGCCTGCTAAGTACATGGGGTTTCCCCGCGAGAGTTCGAATCTCTCAGGTGACGATAACAACATATTTTAATTGTCTAGTTAAATCATATATTTTAGGGGTCGTTTGGTTTTGATGATAGTTAAATCGATGCATTGTCATCAATGCATGCACAATAATATGCATGCATATTAGAAAATTGGTGTATGGTGTATTGTAGTTTACATCGTTTGATTTCTATGATAGTTATTGTAGAATTTAAAGAAGTTATATAATTTTTTTGAGTGAGATGTCACTTTTACCCTTTGTTTTAAGATAAAATAGCAACACACATAAAAAGGTAGAGACATAGTTGGAAGAAAGAAAAAACCCAACAATCTCAATGAAACAATCTCAACAATCTCACAAAAAGCTTTGGTTTTGGTGATAGTTAAATCGATGCATTGTCATCAATGCATGCATAATAATATGCATGTATATTAGAAACTTGGTGTATTGTAGTTTACATCGTTTGATTTCTATGATAGTTATTGTAGAAATTAAAGAAGTTATATTACTTTTTGAGTGAAATGTCACTTTTACCCTTTATTTTAAGATAAAATAGCAACACACATAAAAAGGTAGAGACATAGTTGGAAGAAAGAAAAAAATCCAACAATCTCAATGAAACAATCTCAACAATCTCACAAAAAACTTGAGATTTAACTATCACTCATTTTGAGTGATAGTTTGTGTCACATCAAGCAAACAATGCATGTATTGATTGCGCAGAAAATTCAAAAAAACAATGCATTGTCACTTTTACCCTTTGTTTTTAAGATAAAATAGCAACACACATAAAAAGGAAGGGACATAGTTGGAAGAAAGAAAAAACCCAACAATCTCAATAAAACAATCTCAACAATCTCACAAAAAACTTGAGATTTAACTATCACTCATTTCGGGTGATAGTTTGTGTCACATCAAGCAAACAATGCATGTATTGATTGCGCAGAAAATTCAGAAAAACAATGCATTGTTACTATCTCAACCAAACTATCACCAAAACCAAACGACCCCTAATCTTTTATTCATTTCGTCGTTATAACTATAAGTTTATAACTCGCATATATTGGCAACCCAACTATGAATCAAATCCTTTGAAGTTTGCACAAATTCACTATACCAAAATACATTTCTCTATTCGATCTATCTTGGTACAATTCTTATTGTTAACTACAAAAACTATCTCATGAAATGTATATTTTCTGAGTCAGTGGTAACTCGTTAATGATCACTCGTCAGAAACACTCTTTCTTTCGATACAGATGTACACGTAGCCAGCTGAGGTTTTTTTTTTTTTTACATGTCTAAGTTCATCTAAGAAAACATGACACCATATTAGTAATGTTGTGTAGTTGTATACCCACTTAGTACACTGTTAATGTTGTGACGACAATAACATATTTTAATTGTCTAGTTAAATAACATATTTTAATCTTCTATAAATTATATTTACATAAAAGGAATTAGTGGATTGCTTATATCTTTCTACCATATTCCACATATATTTTTCAAGATATAAAGTCGTTTCCAAAATACACTTCATTTTCATGATTGTGATAATTATTCCAAACACATTAATTGAAGATTTGGAAATTGAATTCTATAATAAAAAGATTTGATGTGAATAACCATTTGATCGCTATAACTATAAGTTTAAAAGACCCACCTATGAATCAAATACATTAAGTTTGCACATATTCACTATATCAATATGCATTTCTCCATTCGGTCTATCTCGGTACGATTCTTATTGTTAACTACAATTACTATTCCATGAAATGTATACTTTACGAGTCAGAAGTAACTCATTAATCATCACTCAATTCACACTTTCTTTCGATACAGTCATACAAATGTACTTACCAGCATTGAGGTCTTTTTGAACATGTCTCGTTTCATCTAAGAAAACAACATGACACCAGATCAGTAATGATGTATACCACTTAGTACACTACTAGGACTACTACATCTTTTGTTTCAAATTTCCCTCCGCAATCCATGGGGAAGCGAAGACACAGAAAGAAAAGGAAAGGGTGTGCCAAGAAAATTACTGTAGAGCTTGCCTCTTTTCCAACTCCATATATCATATATCTCCAAGTAACCCCACCATTAAAGTGGGAAAGCTCGATTTGTTGTCCAATTTTGGAGGTAGGCTTTCCTCTATTGTTTTGGCGTTGAGCATTTTGGATCAAAGCGGTGGAATGGAACTATGCTATAGTAGATAGCAATCTGATACTGTAAAAGGAGGCCTCTCATTTTGCTATGTGGAGGCTACTTTTGCTATGTTTTTGTACAATTTCGCTATGTTACACAGCGCGAAATTTGTGTGCACCAACTCACAGGGCGGGGGAATGCCACGTCACCCAAGCCAGCAACGGAGGGCCAAGATTGGTTGGCTACGGGACAGGTTCGGGGAAGGAGACAAACCGCACTTGAGCTGTGGGGAAGCCGAGCCGAAGGATCTGGTGGGGCCGAGGATTGAGAGATGGGTGGGGTCAAGGCAAGTTTTAGGGTGTTTTGGCGCAAAATCCAGCCCCCAAAAAACTCTTCATTACTACCTCACCTGCCAACTTCTCTCTCTCAAACTCACACCTCTCTTCTTCCTCATCTTTTCTCTCCGTCCGCCATTGAAGACCAGAATCCAGAACACCAGAAAAACACAGGAAGAGGGTTTAGGGTAACGATCTAGGACTCTGATGCAAGATCGTTCCTTCAGAGAGAAGAAAAAGACTCCATAGGAAGATAGTCTGTCGAAGATGGGGGATGATTCGAAGGAGATGCCGCACCAGAAGAGGAGGTCCACCTTGAAGATATATCGACTGAAATCGATAACGGTAATGTCGAAGGAGACGAACCAGAAGAGGCGGACCTTGCTGATACCATCCTCAAAGCGGATGGTTCATCTGATGGTTTGTGGGGCTCGCAAGAGTGGATGGCTGCAGTTGATGAAATAGAAGGGAGTATGTGAAGACAAAAAAAAATCCATTTAGATTTATATATGTTTGGTTGTTGATCAGCATTTAGGGTTTACATTTATTAAGCCTGCATTTATTATGTTTTAGGGTTTACATTTATGTTTGATTGCATGGTGTTGTGTGATTGCATGAGTACTTGGTCGTTCTATCCTGAATATCACTTGGTGGAGGAACATAAACATGAATATCGCTTACCGAGTATTAGTTAGCCATAATGACCATATTACTTTTTAGTTTTCATGAATATTACTTTTACGTCATTGAATATTAGTTGGTACATAATATTAGTTAGCCGTAAATATGCAATCATCTTTAGAAGAATATCCGTGGACCTTCTAATGAATATGCATTCATCAATAGAAGAATATTCGTTGACCTCTAAAAAATACGCATTCATCTTTAAAATAATATTCGTGTACCTTCTAAAGAATACGCAATCATCTTTAAAATAATATTCATTAACCTTCTAAAGAATACACATTCATCTTTAGAAGATTATTTGCTGACCTTTTAATGAATATGCATTTCATTTTCAAAAGAATACTAATTGACCTTCTACTAATATGCATTTCATCTTTGTAGAATACTAGGTGACCTCGTTTGAAATACACATGCATTTCTGAAAGAATACTAGTTTACCTTTTGTGAAGTGCTTCTTCATTTGCTGAATAATATTAGTTGACCTTTTATTCAATACTTTTGTTGGTTGGATTTGACTAATTGTATTCATTTGTGTAATTCCAATGGCAGGCTATGCAACACTAGAAGATGAGTGCTTAAGGAAGAACTTGCAATTCAATACAGTAGATGATTGCTATAGCTTCTATTCAAGATATGGCTTCTGTTCGAGTATACAACGAACACACGAGGTTGCGCAAGAACAACAAGGGAGAGCTTGAGGAAAAGTATTGGTACCTTTACTATTGTTGCAACAAACAAGGCTTTTCGAAGGTGAGTACTATAAATCCAAAGGTCATTAAGAAACGACCGGAGGACAGTGTCGTTAAAACCTAGCGTAAAAGAAAAAGAAACGAGTTAAGGATTGGGTGTACAACTCGTGTTCACTTTTAGTGGGATGTCGATAAGAATGCAACCGTGGTTAGTCATTTCAACAATATACACAATCATGAACTGCTCGCAAAGGAGCATGCGCAGCTTTTGAGGTCTAACAAAAGTGTTAGTGAGGCTGAAGGTCTGATGGTTGAAGCCAATGCGGATGCTGGTGTTAGTTTAAGATCTTCTTACAAGCTACTTGTTATGTGTAATGGTGGGTAAGAAAATCTTAGCTTCTCGAAGAATGACCAAAAGAACCATCTGAACAAGCAAATACAGAAGAACATGGCACACAGTGAAGCAACTTTTTTTTTGGAGTACTTTCAGAAGCAAATGGAAATCAAACTTGGATTTCATTATTCCGTGGAAGTTGATTGTGATGAGCAAGTTGCTCACATATTCTGGTCGGATGCCCAGATGCGGGTTGATTATAAACTTTTTGGTGACTCGGTCTCTTTCGACACAACTTACCGTACAGACAAAGCGTATCGCCCATTGGGTACGTGTTTTCTTCTATTGTTTTCATATAATTTTCTATTCAAATACATCTTGTGATAGTCATGATAGCTGACTCACTCCTACTGTCACTCTAGAAAATGGCCAAGTGTAACCACTTCCTAAAGCGTAGTATAGCGGGTTTGGGTTTTAATGTCAACCCGGGTCCTAGATTTGATGACTACTCGGTGAATTCTTGTTATCTAGCAGTGAAACTTTAGTGCAAGTCCAAACTAACAAACAAACGAAGCAAGTTAAACGGTTGTTTTCAAGTCGAGAGAAGTCACCCGGATATGGTTCCCCCTAGAATGCAGTTAAGCCGGATTGCAATTTACCAAGTTCAGTTTTCATGAAAGTTATACTGCGGAAGGTTCTTAAACAGTCTGAAGTCTCGAATAAAGGTCTCCAGACCCTCTTAACTTGAGTCTCCAGCGGGCGACTAACCTCCACCGGAGTAAACAGATTGAGGCCCTAACGAACCAAACCTCCACTACCGAATTGAATTCGGTACAGAATAGCGAATTGGCTCCTCGACTAAAGTCGCCAATTCACTACCTTCAATTAAGGGTGCTCTATTAACCTAGGCAGATATTCTCATTCTAGGTTAAAGCAGAAACAACAGGAATTTGATCAGGATTCAAGTCATTCACTCATTCAAGCCTCAATCGAATATAATCAAATCATAAACTCTGTACTTGGGTTCATACAATCAGACCTAACATACAAATCTAGGGTTCCCCATACCCAGATGAATGGGGAAACTACTCCATGGAGATAGAAGCAAAAGCAGATTCAGACGCGGAAATCATACTGTGAAGGATGAGTTTCTGCTCCTGGTTGTCAATCGGTACTTCTCCAAGCTCAAGCCGGGCTCCAATGGTGATGAAGATCAAGCTATGGCACTTGGGAACTTTGGTTCGTCGCTTTCTCTCTCTAGGAATCGCTCTGTCTCTCTAAAACTCGGAACCCTTGATTTTTAGCCTTCTTTTCCTTTAAAACTACTGCCTGTCGCGATACCTGGTCAAAATACCCGGTTGGGTATTTTGGGTCTCGACCTGGTATAATGAAAACGCGCGTTTTGCCTTAGGGAAAAATCCCCGGTCATGTCCAATAATCCCCGACCGGGGATTTAAGCTTCACGACCGGGACCCCCTCTGCTCCTCAGACGTCCAAAACGACAATACCCGGTCTCCTCAAAATAATACCCGTCCGGGTATTTCTGGTCATGGCCGGATATTTTTGTCCTCCAGCACACTTCAAGCCTCGCTTGCTCCTTTCGACTCGAATCACGTTCCTTCGCCTCGATTCCAACGCCAGGTACTGAAATATGACATAAACGCACAACCTAGCGTGAAATCGACTTAAAACACGAGAATCAACATCTCAAACGGCTCAAGAATAGGGGTAAAAACATGTGTAATTATCGGTCTATCAAACTGCCCCACACTTAACCGTTTGCTTGTCCCCAAGCAAACCTAGCTCAAACCAATGCAACTCTCCAGACCTCTATAGCAACCAACAACCCCGATCATAGGTAGAGGATTTCCTAGATCGTTTAGCAGCTTACGAGGTCAACCGACGCACAAGTCATCTCATAGCTTCTTCGGCGAGAACGCTAGTCTCAAGTCGGCATCATGGCAAATAGTGAACAGAGGACAAATGAATCGTGGATGAAGAGACTCTCAAAAACAAAAGATCATGGACTCACATTTTTCAAGGTGCTCTATTTTCTTCTTGAAGATGGTTGGAACCCCTTTTCTTTCTTTTTTGCTTGTTTTTCTGTTTTTTTTTCTTTTTCAAAGGTTCCAACCTGTTTTTCAGAAAATGGGGGCTCCCACCTAGCAGAGGTTTCGCGGGAGCCTGGCTCTTACCGGCCATGCCAGGAGCTGATGTCTCGAGCCTCGTGCAGGGGAAAGACATGTAAGGGGGCTGGAGGTAGTAGGTGGAAATTGGGAACGGATTCCCGTCTCCCCTTACACACTTTCGCCCTATTCGCACGGGAGACGCTATTTTAAAGCACATTTTTTAGCACCTGTTATTTCCAAAACATGATACAAGAGTCCACGACAGGTAGAGAGTCCACAACACCACACCATTCAAGGTTCCTAGGATCACTAATTCACTCAATCAACCAACACAATATGAAGAAGAAATGAGACTTCTTAAATGCATCAACATCCTCCATAGTGCTACACTACCTCC
Source organism: Linum tenue (assembly GCA_946122785.1). Lineage (NCBI taxonomy): Eukaryota > Viridiplantae > Streptophyta > Magnoliopsida > Malpighiales > Linaceae > Linum > Linum tenue. Next base: position 19,768,855 of record CAMGYJ010000002.1, on the reverse strand, counting down.
CTAGGTTGCACATTACTAAAGAGATTGTCAATTCAAAGCATACTGAGCAGGCAATTGCAAGGAACACGCACTGGGAGCCCTCAAATTTAAAAATTTGGACAGTGGACTAGGCTCCAAGCACACAAACAGATCTAATGCAGTCAAAAGATAAACATTCCCCCCACACTTATGATCGACATTACCCTCAATGGAGAAGAGGGAAGGAAAGGGGAACGATGTTACCGGTGGGGCACGGACTGCATGAGACTGGAAATGGACCAGTCAGCATGAAGCAGACTGGAGAGAGGACCAGTCAGGCATAAGCACATCTAAAGGAAACCAAAGAGCTCAAACACAATACGTTAGGTCCAATGGTCAGCCCAATAGTACAGCATCCAAAATAAAAGGAAAGAAACGAAACCGACATAAGATAGTTTGCATGCTGACAAAAACAAAAACACTCAAAACATGCCACTAGGGCCCTCCGAGACCGGTGAATTCGATCTGGTTCATAAGGTCGTCGTCTCCATCCTCCGGTGGTGGTGGTGGTGGCGGCGGCGAATGATCCCACCGGGTGGTCCAGTGGTGCTCCTCTGGGGGGGTGACAAACCTGGAGGAGGTGCTCCGAGTACTCTATCAATCGGCGGCCTCGATCTCTCTCCCGCCCGATGAGAGCACTAGTGACTCTCATATGGGTCTATAAGCGGCCAAGGCGCTCGTCAACAACCGCCAGCATGGACTGGTACTCGGCCTGGTGGGCCGAATACTGCTGGTAGAACTGGACCTGATGGTCCATGAGCTTCTGGTTCTGAAGACCGAGCTGCTGGAACTGGAGCCCCATCTGCTGGAACTGCTCCGTGAAGAAGTCCATCGACGGGCCAGAAGCCATCGACGGACCAGAAGGACCAGAGGAAGACTCACCTCTCTCTGATCTCCGTAGTGGCTGAAGGTCCCCTAGTGGAGAGAGCAGGGGCTCCGGCTCATCGGCATCCATGGCCCCGCCATCATCATCATCATCATCATCATCATCCTCATCCTCCTCCCCACCGGAGTAGTCAGCGTCCTCCTCGTCTTCATCGAGATCCACAGCCTCCTCAGGAGGCATGGAAAGTCCATCGACCCAGGTGCGGGTGCCATCAGTGACCAGGAGGAATGCATTGTGGAGCACCTCATGGCTGAGGGGGGTGGAGCCGCCCAGTGCAGAAGAATCATGGAGTCCCTGGAAGCTGATGTCGAAATGGCGTGCCAGACGGGTGATCAGGGGACCACAGTAGAGATGCTTGGGCTTTCCGTGGCACCGCGAGAAAGTGGTGGCCACGAAAGAACCCAAAAGCATATGCTCCGGGTCCCTCATCGAGTACATGGCATAGAGCACCCGCTTCGGAATCTTGTGCGAGCCGGTGAAGTTGGGGACGATGGAGCGGGTGATGAGCAGGTTCAGGATGTGCCACGTCAGCTTGAGGGAGCGGACGTATGTCTGGCCAGGGTCGAAGAAGTACTGTGCATAGTCGAGGCGGGCTATCCGGCAGTAGAACTCATCCTGGTTCCAGTCCGTCGGGTGTGCAACCTCCACCTCATGGCGGTCTAACGGGTGGTACTCGATCCCCAAAGCATAGGCCAACCCGTCAATGGTCAGCTCCCGGGGGTATCCACCCAGCCTGAATTTCACTGCATAGGAGTCCCGGGCCGCCTTGCTGTCGTACTTGAACGTGGTGTAGAACTCCCACACCAGCTCAGTGTAGGTGGGCTCGTCGATAGTCAGCAGCGTCCGCCAATCGCGGTGACTGATGGCGGCGGTGAGGTCCTGCATGCAGTGGAGCTGCTCGAACACGGCCCACTCGAGATGGTGGTGGCGCTCCAATTTCCCCCGAGTCACCGCACTGAACTGATCCGCGTACTCCGGGTGCAGGCGCAGGCCATGCACAAACGGATGGTCCTGGGAAATGTTTCTGCAAAATTAACAAACCAAAGGTGGAGCCAAGAAAAAAACTTGTCAGGACCAACAACATGGGTTCATCACTTCCCCCACACTTAAGGACCACCAAGGCTAACAGTGTTAAGCACAGCCGGTTGAATCGCAAGCAACTCAACCGGAATCAAGGCAAGAACCACAGAACCAACCACATTAATTACACGGGCAGCACATACACCATAGACAGAATGATGCATACTCAAGGCATCCCTCACCCTACTCTAAATTAGGCATGCAAACACAGTTCTCGGTCCTACAATCTACAGTTCGATTTTCCAGGAAAAGAGTAATTAACAAGAAACACACCTGGAAACTCAAGTAGAACTATAGCTAGGGCTCTAGAAATGGGTGAGGGACGCGAGAAGGGCCAAAAATGACCCGGGAGAATCGCCGAAAAAATGGCCGGAAATCGCCGGACAGTCGCCGGAAAGTCACCGGAAAATGGCCGGCAGCGGAGGGGGCGGCGGCCGGCGGCGGCCAAAAAGAGAGAGGGGAGACGATTTGGAAAGAAGAGGAGAGGGAAAATTTTGGAAAAATGAGGGTAGAGAGAGAAACTGACCGGGGGTTTGCTTTAAATAGCAAAAATCCCCGGTCGGGGCTCAAAAATACCCGGTCGGGTATTTTCGATTCCACGACCGGGGGTTTTTAACAAACGCAACGTTTAGTGCAAGGAAATCTCCGGCCTTGAGGCAAAAATACCCGGTCGGGTATTTTTGGGTCAAGGTCGGGGGTTTGGAAACGCTGCGTTCCAATCCTGGAAAATCCCCGGCCTTGACCCAAAAATACCCGGTCGGGTATTTTTGGGACGAGGTCGGGGGTTCTCCTTTTTTCACCCCGAGAAGCAGAGGGGGTCCCGATCGTGGACCAAGAATACCCGGTTGGGTATTTTGGCGGGTATTTTCCCCCTTCCGACCAAAAATCTCATTCGCCCAAAATTTCGACCTCTTGTGCACGAAAACACCAAATCGAGGCATCACAGACGATCGAACTTCACCACAGACATGCAACTGACTCAACATAACACAAAACTCATAAAAAAAGGGAAAAAGAAATGCAAACCGTGGTGGGGTTGCCTCCCCACAAGCGCTTCTTTACCGTCTTTTAGCTGGACGCCCATGGTGGCTACTTAGCGGGGTGCAGGAAAAGGTGACTCCAAGAGCAGATCCACGTCGCTCTTGAGGTACAGTTTCATGTTGTGGCCATGCACACGACGGGTGCGACCACCACCATTGGTTAGCTCGACCTGGCCATCCGGCAGAATGCAGGCGAGTGAGTACGCGGATGGCCAGGGTGGGCGTGGTACACGAGGTGGACCCAGCTCATAGTGGTCTCCACCTTTCTTCCGAGTAGGCTTAGCCACCTGCTGCTTCGGCCGCCACTCCTCCTTGATCTTTTTGTTCGGAGGCGAGGCTGGATGGAGTGGCGGCGAAGGAGTGAGAGGAGGGTCTTGCAAAATGGGAGATGCAGAAGGATACACGACAGGCTCGTGTACCTGGTCAGAAATAGCATGCACAGGTGTGACAGCAATCATAGCACAGTGATCGAATTCAGTCACAGAAAAGGTAGCTCGTTCATTTCCAACAAGCGGGATCAGTTTACCATCATGCATATCAATAAGTGCCTTGGCGGTGGCAAGAAATGGTCTCCCTAGAATCAAAGGCACATCCACATCCTCATTTATATCCAGAATAACAAAGTCAACAGGATATGTGAGTGCACCCACATTAACAAGCAGATCCTCTATGATACCCCTAGGATGCACAACGGAACGATCAGCTAGCTGAATGCTCATCCTAGTAGGGCTAAGTTCACCTAGGTCTAGCTTCTTAAACAACTTATATGGCATGATGATAGACCAATAATTACACATGTTTTCACCCCATTCTGAAGCCGTTTGAGATGTGGATTCTAGTGTTTTAAGCCGATTTCACGCTAGGGTGTGTGTTTATGTCATATTTCAGGTCCCTGCGTTGAAATCGAGGCGGAGAAACGAGTTTTGGGTCGAAAGGAGCAAAGTTGGGACAAAGTAAGCCGCAGGAGGAAAATACCCGGTCAGGTGGCCAAATACCCGACCGGGTATTCACTACTTTTGGGCGCCCGAGAACCAGAGAGGGGCCCGGGCAGATGACTAAAATCCCCGGTCGGGGATTATGGAAAGTGACCGGGGATTTTCCCTTTACCAAAGCGGCGCGTTTTGCAAATACCCGGTCGAAACCCAAAATACCCGACCGGGTATTTTGACCGGGTATCGCGACCAGGCAGCCAATTTAAGGAGAAAGAAGGCCAACATTGAAGGGTTCCGAGTTTTTGAGAGAGAAAGCGATCCCTAGAGAGAGAAAACGACGAACCAGAGTTCCCAAGTGCCATAGCTCGATCTTCATCACCATTGGAGCCCGGCTTGAGCTTGGAGAAGTGTCGATTAAACGTCCAGGAGCAGAAATCCATCTTCACAGTATGATTTCCGCGTCTGAATCTGCTTTTGCTTCTTTCTCTATGGAGTAGTTCCCCCATTCATCTAGGTATGGGGAACCCTAGATTTGTATGCTAGGCCTGATTGTATGAACCTAAGTACAGAGTTTGTGAATTGATTATATTCGATTGAGGTTTGAATGATTGAATGACTTGAATCCTGATCAAATTCCTGTTGTTTCTGCTTTGACCTAGAATGAGAATATCTGCCTAGGTTGATAGAGTATCCTTAATCGAAGGTGGCGAATTGGTGACTTTAGTCGAGGAGCCAATTCGCTATTCTGTACCGAATTCAATTCGGTAGTGGAGGTTTGGTTCGTTAGGGCCTCAATCTGTTTACTCCGGTGGAGGTTAGTCGCCCGCTAGAGACTCAGATTGAGAGGGTCTGGAGACCTTTAGTCGAGACTTCAGGCTAATTAAGAACCTTCCGCGGTATAACTTTCATGAAAACTGAACTTGGAAAATTACAATCCGACTTAACTGCAGTCTAGGGGGAACCATATCCGGGTGACCTCTCTTGACTTGAACAACCGTTTACTTGCTTTGTGTTTTTGTTTGCTTGAATTTGCACTAAAAGTTCACTGCTAGATAACGAGAATTCACCGAGTAGTCATCACATCTAGGACCCGGGTTGACAATAAAACCCTAACCCGCTATACTACGCTTTAGGAAGTGGTTACACTTGGCCATTTTCTAGAGTGACAGTAGGAGTGAGTTAAGTTTTTGGCGCCGTTGCCGGGGACGGCTAGGTTGTTGAAGAAAAGTGATTTCTGTTACTTTAGCATTTTCAATTCCGCATTGAGTGTTTGTTCCTTCCCACTTGTGCCTTCACGGGTTTGCATTGCTTGATTGTGTGCAGATAGTGCATGACCCGTAGCCAGCCAGGAGGTTTACTGCCGTTGAATCCTGAGATTGAACGCACCTGCAACCAACTTCGGAGACAACAGCGAGCTAGACTGGCTACGGTGGAGCGCAGAGACGGCCAATTGAGCAGCGAATCCGAGGACGAGTACGAGATGGAAGGCGATCAGAACCCACCTCCTCAGAACCAGATCCTGGGGAACGACCCAAATCCCCAGGGAGCTGGGGCCCATCATCATCCACCACCATCGGGTCCCACCTTGGAGTACCCCACGGATTGCTGACATCCGCCCGGTCATCCTCTATCCGCCCATTCCTGCAAACAACTTCGAGATCAAGCCATGCTGGAAGGATGAGGAAGCCCGGGTACATCTTTCCCGTTTTCTGCAGCTGACGAACGGGTTCAAGCTGAACGGTGTCCCGGATGACGCAATCTGCCTTCACCTCTTCCCCCATTCCCTGGCAGGGAATGCTAAGAGGTGGTTGGAGACCCAGCCCCCATTGTCCATCACTTCTTGGGACGATCTGGCTGACAAGTTCGTGCACAGGTACTATCCGGCATCGAAGACCACAGAGATTCAGCGGGAGATCACCCACTTCCGCCAAGAGCCAGATGAGTCACTTCGTGATGCATGGGAGCGGTACATGGGATACTTCTGGCAGTGCCCCCATCATGGCTTCAGCGATGCATTCACAGTGGGGAACTTCTACAAAGCCCTCACTCCAGATAGCCAGAGGGTGATCGAGTCTCTATGCCCAGGAGGGGATATTCTTACTAAGACTCCACCCGAGCTGAACCAGATGATTAGTACTTTGGCTGCCTGAGATCATTCCTGGGGGTAGAACAACAGAGGCAGGAATTCCCGGGACCGGGGTGTGCATGCTATGGAGGCCAGGTCCGGGTTAGAGCAGCAGGTGGCTGAGTTGGTGCAGACATTGAAGCAGCCTAACAGTCTCCTTCCGGGCCGAGGTGTAGCTACGCCTCCAGTAGCTCAGTGTCAGTGGGCAGCCATTCCAGCAGCCCCAGCGCCAGTTTGCTCAGCCCCCAGCAGCCGCAGCTCCAGATAATCATATGGCTGATCTGAAGAACATTTTGCAGGCATTCATGACCACCAGTCAGGCGAACTTCACGAGGATGGATCAGAACATAGCATCATTGGAGGCCGGTCAGAGAAACCAAGGTGCCATTCTGCAGGATCTACAGAATCAGATTGGGAGCTTAGCTCGCCAGAACACTACTAGGGCACCGGGGACTCTGCCTGCCACCACTGTTCCTAATCCTCGTGACCCGCTCCAGCAGCTGGACGCCATCACCACCAGGAGTGGCAAGACCATATCTGCTGCTCCTGCCCAGCCCAGGCGAGACGACCCACTACCTGCTTCAACACCTCCAGCAGACACTGCAGAAGTGGGGGAAGGCAGCGAAACACCTGCTCCCAAGCCGCAGCCTGTGGTTAAGGAGCATACACCCCAGCTGCCCTTCCCCACTCGACTTCATAAAGACAAGCTGGAGACAGAGTTTGCCAAGTTCATGGCAATGTTGAAGCAGGTCAACATCAGCATGCCGTTCGTGGAGGCACTGTCGAAGATGCCCAAGTATGCCAAGTTCATGAAAGACCTCCTCACCAACAAGAAGAAACTTGGGGATCTTTCGACAGTGATGCTCAGCAAGGAGTGTTCTGCTATCCTGCAGAACAAGCTGCCCGAGAAGCGCAAAGACCCAAGGAGTTTCACTATCCCTCTTGTTATTGGCAGCATGCATGTAGGAAAGTCCTTGGCGGTCCTAGGCGCTAGCATAAATGTCATGCCCTATAAATTGTTTAAGAAGCTAGACCTAGGTGAACCTAGAGCTACTAGGATGAGCATTAAGTTAGCTGATCGTTCTATCGTGCATCCTAGGGGTATCATTGAGGACTTGCTTGTTAATGTCGGTGCATTCACATATCCTGTTGATTTTGTTATTTTGGATATAAATGAGGATGTGGATGTGCCTTTGATTTTGGGTAGACCATTTCTAGCCACCGCCAAGGCGCTTATTGATGTGCATAGTGGTAAATTGATCTTGCGTGCTGGTGATGAACAGGCTACTTTTTCTGTGTCTGGCAATGGGAAACATTCTCATTTGCATGATGATATAGACTACTGTGATGTGCTTACCGATTTTGAGACCGCACTCGCCATCACGAGTGCGGGTACTGATGATGCTCTTGAGCGTTGTATTTTGCTAGGTGAGCAGGCATCGCAGGAGCCGCAGCTGGCGGAGCAGTTGGCCGCATTGCAGAGTGGCCCCTTCTTGGAGGGCGACAGGCTGTTTAAATCGATCTCATCCTCCACCCGCATTACCACCTCCTTGGAGGAACCACCAGAGATGGAGTTTAAGCCCCTCCCTCCTCATTTGGAGTATGCATTTCTCCGGGAGGGGAATAAGCTGCCAGTCATCATCAGCTCGACCCTCACACCCGAGCAGAAGACCAGACTGGTGGCTTTGCTGAAGCAGTACGAGCGAGCTTTAGCATGGAAGATCACAGACATCCGGGGGATCAGCCCCTCCTTTTGCTCGCACCGGATACTGCTGGAGGATGAGATGCGGCCAGTGAGGCAGCCGCAGAGGAGATTGACACCGAACCTGGAGGCTGTGGTTCGGGCGAAGATCGTGAAGCTGATGGACGCGGGGATCATCTTCGCCATTTCTGACAGCGAGTGGGTCAGTCCCACCCAGGTGGTGCCCAAAAAGGGTGGGATGACCGTGGTGCCTAACGAGAAGAACGAGCTCATCCCGATGCGCACGGTGACTGGGTACCGTGTTTGCATCGACTACGGGCGTCTCAACGGCGCCACTCGGAAGGACCATTTCCCGCTGCCGTTCATTGATCAGATGCTGGAGAGATTGGCAGGGCACGAGTTCTACTGCTTCTTAGATGGGATGTCCGGGTACTTTCATATCCCTATTGCACCAGAGGACCAGGCGAAAACCACCTTCACCTGCGCCTTCGGCACATTTGCTTACCGGAGGATTCCATTCGGGCTATGCAACGCCCCGGCCACTTTTCAGCGATGCATGCTCGCCATCTTTGACCGTCTGGTCGGCGAGATCATGGAGGTGTTTATATACGATTTCTCGGTTTATGGAGACTCATTCTCTCACTGTCTCCATAACCTGGAACTTGTTCTTAAACGGTGTGAAGAAACGAACCTGGCGCTGAGTTGGGAGAAGTGTCATTTCATGGTTCGAGAAGGCATAGTTCTTGGGCATAAGATCTCCAAGATGGGGATTGAGGTGGACAGAGCAAAGATTGAGACTATCAGCAAGCTGCCTCCTCCTACATCTGTTAAGGGGATCCGGAGTTTTCTTGGCCATGCAGGTTTCTATAGGCGGTTCATCAAGGATTTCTCGAAGATCGCCCTGTCCCTAACTAAGCTTCTGGAGAAGGATGCCCCCTTCCAGTTCACTGATGCTTGCACAGCGGCGTTCACCACCTTGAAGGAGAAGCTCACCCAGGCTCCTATCATGGTTGTTCCTGACTGGTCCCTACCATTTGAGCTGATGTGCGACTCCAGTGACTTTGCTGTTGGAGCTGTTTTGGGGCAGAGGCGAGATCAACACTTCCGACCTATCTACTACGCCTCGAAGACTCTGAATGATGCCCAGGAGAACTACACCACCACAGAGAAGGAGCTGCTTGCAGTGGTGTTTGCCTTCGATAAATTTCGCCCCTATCTGGTCTTGTCCCATGTGACCGTGTACACAGATCACTCCGCGATTAGATACCTGATGAGCAAGGCCGATGCCAAGCCTCGGCTCATACGATGGATCTTACTACTGCAGGAGTTTGATATTGAGATCCGGGACAAGAAAGGAGCAGAAAATGTTGCAGCTGATCACCTCTCCCGGTTGGACGCACCTCCTGCGGACAACCTCGTGGAGGAGATCGACGACTCCTTCCCAGATGAGAGGTTGATGATGATGTGCTTGGTGGAGAGTGTCACCCCCTGGTATTCTGATTTTGCGAACTATTTGGTGGGCCAGCAGCTGTCCAAGGGGATGACAACTCACGCCAAGAGGAAGTTTTTCTCCGATCTGAAGTACTACTTCTGGGATGACCCTCATCTTTTTCGGATCGGAGCCGACGGGATCATCCGTCGTTGCGTTATGGAGAGTGAGATGGAGGGCATTCTATCTCACTGTCATGAGGGACCTACTGGCGGTCATCACGGAGGAAACCGCACGGCGAGGAAGGTGCTCCAGTCGGGCTTTTACTGGCCCACGCTCTTCAAGGATGCAGACGCCTTCGCACGCAGGTGCGACCGATGCTAGAGGTCAGGTAACATCTCTGCCCGTGATGAGATGCCCCAGAATGTGTTTATAACTTGTGAGATTTTTTATGTCTGGGGTATCGACTTCATGGGCCCCTTCCCTCCATCTTTTGGTAACACTTATATTCTGGTTATTGTTGACTACGTCTCTAAGTGGGCTGAGGCGCAAGCCTAGCCCACTAATGATGCTAGACGTTTTTGTGGTTTTCTGAAGCAGCTATTCTCCCGGTTCGGGACACCCAGAGCCATCATAAGCGATAGAGGCACCCATTTCCAGGGCCAATTTGATAAACTACTGTCTCGCTATGGTGTGACTCACAAGGTGTCCGTGGCCTATCATCCCCAGACCAGTGGCCAGGCCGAGCTGACGAACCGGGAGCTCAAGCGGATCCTAGAGAAAACGGTGGATCAGTCCCGCAAAGATTGGTCCACCAAGCTCGATGATGCTCTGTGGGCGTATCGCACTGCCAATATGACTCCCATTGGTACTTCACTGTACCAGCTTGTCTATGGAAAGGCATGCCATTTGCCCGTGGAGCTAGAGCACAAGGTCTTCTGGGCCCTTAAGCTGCTCAACTTGGATGTTCGTGTTGCAGGTATTGAGCGAAAAATGCATATGTTGGAGCTGGAAGAGTGGCGTTACCATGCCTATGAGAACACCCGGCTGTACAAGGAGCGCACTAAGCGCCTGCACGATGCCCGGTTGCGGGGTCCGAAAGAGTTCCAGGTTGGTGATCGAGTTCTCCTCTATAACTCTCGCGGCTCGCCTGAAGCTCTTTCCCGGAAAACTCCGTTCCCGGTGGTCTGGACCGTTTACGGTCACCCAGGTGTTCCCGTATGGCACTATCGAGATTGCCAACCCGCAGACTGAGCCGTTTAAAGTGAATGGCCATCGTCTCAAACTCTACCTGGGAGACGAGGTCGAACGTGCGGAGTTGGTGGTGGAACTCGCGGACCCTTAGTTCCTCCATGGGCGTCCAGCTAAAAGACGGTAAAGAAGCGCTTGTGGGAAGGCAACCCCACCACGGTTTGCATTTTCTTTTCCCTTTTTTCTGAGTTTTTTGTGTCGTGTCGAGTCAGTTGCATGTCTGTAGTGAAGTTCGGTCGTCGTTGATGCCTCGATTTGGTGTTTTCGTGCAGGAGAGGTTGAAATTTTGGGAAAAATGAGTTTTTGGCCGAATTGGGGGAAATACCCGGTCGTGGGCCAAAATACCCGACCGGGTATTTTTGGCTCACGCCCGGGGCTGCCTCTGTTTCTCGGGGGGGGGGGGGGGGGGGGGGGCGAAAGGGAAAATACCCGACCGGGTATTTTTGGTTCGCGGCCGGGGATTTCCAAGCCCCTGAACGCAGTGTTTTAACTAACATACCCGACCTCGTCCCAAAAATACCCGACCGGGTATTTTTGGTTCGAGGCCGGGGGTTTTAGAGACCTTACACGCTGCATTTAGAGAACCCCGATCGAGGACTCCCAAATACCCGACCAGGTATTTGTGAGACCCGACCGGGTATTTTTCCTATTTAAAGGAAACCCCCGGTCATTTCTCTCTCTACCCTCATTTTTTCCAAAATTCCTCCTCTCTCTACTCTCAAATCCTCTCCCCTCTCTCCTCTTTGTCCGCTGCCGGCCGCCGCCGTCGCCGGTCGTTTTCCGGCGACTTTCCGGCGACTCGCCGGCCGTTTTCCGACCATTTTCCGGCGAGCCTCCCGGACGATTTTTTTCGCTCCCCTCGCGTGCCTCACCCTTTCCTCGCGTCCTAGCTACAGTTCTCCTTGTGTTTCCAGGTGTGTTTCTTGTTCATTGCTAGTTTCATGGAAAATCGAACTGTAGATTATAGGACCGAGAACTGTGTTTGCCTGCCTGATTTAGAGTAGGGTGAGGGATGACTTGAGCCTGCATGGATTTATATGTGGTATATGTGCTGCCCGTGTCCTTATTGTGGTTAATTCTGTGGTCTTGCCTTGAATTCCGGTTGAGTTGATTTCAATTCACCCGGCTGTGCTTAACTGTTAGCCTAGGCGAGCCTGAGTGTGGGGGAAGTGCTGACCCCATACCGTTGGTCCTGACAATGTGTTTCTTGGCTCCACTTTTGGTCTATTGATTGTGCAGGATCATGTCCCTCGATCATCCGTTTGTGCAGGGCTTGCGCCTGCACCGGGTTTACGTGGACCAGTTCCGCAAGGTGATTCGAGGGAAACTGGAGCGCCACCACCATCTCGAGTGGGCGGTGTTCGAGCAGCTCCACTGCTTGCAGGAGCTTCGCACCGCTATCAGTCACCGCGATTGGCGGACGCTGCTTGCCATAGACGAGCCCACATACACGGAGCTAGTGTGGGAATTCTACACCACATACCAGTACGACAGCAAGAAGCCTCGGGACTCCTATGCAGTGAAGTTCAGGCTGGGTGGCCGCCCTCGGGAGCTGACCATTGACGGGTTGGCCTTCGCCTTGGGGATCGAGTATCACCCGTTCGATGGCCACGAGGTCGAGATGCCGAACCCGACCGACTGGAACCAGGACCATTTCTACCGCCATGCCGCCAGGCACGACCATAGGCACGAGTTCTTCGAGGCTGGCCAGACCTATGTCAGCACCCTCAAGCCGGAGTGGCACATACTGAACCTGCTGATCACCCGCTCCATCGTTCCCAATGCCACCGGCTCGCATAAGATTCCGAAACGGGTGTTGTATGCTATGTACTCGATGGGGGACCCAAACCACATGCTCCACCTGGGTTCTTTCGTGGGCACCACCTTCTCCCGGTGCCGCGGGAAGCCCACCCACCTCTTCTGTGGTCCCCTGATCACCCGGTTGGCATGCCATTTCGGCATCAGCTTCGAGGGGCTCCATGATGCTTCTGACCAGGGCGACTCTACCCCCCTCAGCCGGGACGTGCTCCACAGTGCACGCCTCCTGGCCACTGACGACATCCGCACCTGGGTGGATGGGCTTTCTATGCCCCCTGAGGAGGTTGTGGATCTTGATGAGGACGAGGAGGATGATGACTATTCCGGAGAGGAGGTCGATGAGGATGCTGATGATGATGATGATGGCGCCATGGATGCCGATGAGCCGGAGCCCCCGCTCTCCCCACCTGGGGATCTCCAGCCTCGACGGAGACCGGTGAGAGGTGAGTCCCCCTCTGGTCCTTCTGGTCCGTCGATGGCCTCCGGCCGTCCATGGACTTCTTCACGGAGCAGTTCCAGCAGATGGGGCTCCAGTTCCAGCAGCTCGGTCTTCAGAACCAGCAGCTCATGGACCATCAGGTGCAGTTCTACCAGCAGTATTCGGCCCACCAGACCGAGTACCAGTCCAGGATGACGGGAGTTGATGAGCGCCTTGGCCGCTTGGAGACCAGCATGGGAGTCACTACTGCTCTCATCGAGCGGGAGAGAGATCGAGGCCGCCGTCTGATGGAGTACTCGAAGCACCTGCTCCAGGCTTGTCACCCTCCAGAGGAGCACCACTGGACCACCCGGTGGGATCATTCACCACCACAGCAGCCACCGGAGGATGGCGACGACGACTTCATGAACCAGATTGACTTCTCCGGTCTTGGAGAGCCCTAGGGGCATGTTTTGAGTGTTGTTGGCCTTTGTCAGCATGCAAACTGTTTTGTGTCGGTTTTTGTTTCTTTTTCTTTTCATTTTGGATGCTGTACTATTGGGCTGGCCATTGGACCTAACGTATGTGTTTGAGCTTTTTGGCTTCCTTTAGCTCTGCCTGTGTTCCCGACTGGTCCTCTCTCCAGTCCGTTTCATGCCGACTGGTCCATTTCCAGTCTCCTGCAGTCCGTGCATACCGGTAACATCGTTCCCCTTTCCTTCCCTCTTCTCCATTGAGGGCAATGTCGATCTTAAGTGTTGGGAGGATGTTTATCTTTTGACTGCATTAGATCTGTTTGTGTGCTTGGAGCCTAGTCCACTTTCCAAATTTTTAAATTTGAGGGCTCCAAGTACGTGTTCCTTGCAATTGCCTGCTCAGTATGCTTTGAATTGACAGTCTCTGTAGTGATTTGCAACCTAGGGAGGTAGTGTAGCACTATGGAGGATGTTGATGCATTTAAGAAATCTCATTTCTTCTTCATATTGTGTTGGTTGATTGAGTGAATTAGTGATTTTAGGACCCTTGAATTGTGTGGTGTTGTGGACTCTCTGCCTGTCATGGACTCTTGTATCATGTTTTGAAAATAACAGGTGCTCGAAAATGTGCTTTAAAATAACGTCTCCCGTGCGAATAGGGCGAAAGTGTGTAGGGGGAGACGGGAATCCGTTCCCAATTTCCACCTACTACCTCCAGCCCCCTTAAATGTCTTTCCCCCGCACGAGGCTCGAGACACCCGCTCCTGGCATGGCCGGTAAGAGCTGGCTCCCGCAAAACCTTCGCTAGGTGGGAGCCCCGTTTTCTGAAAAACAGGTTGGAACCCTTGAAAAAAAGAAAGAAAAACAGAAAAACAGAAAAACAAGCAAAAAGATGAAAGAAAAGGGGTTCCAACCATCTTCAAGAAGAAAATCGAGCACCTTGAAAAAATGCGAGTCCATGATCTTTTGTTTTTGAGAGTCTCTTCATACACGATTCATTTGTCCTCTGTTCACTATTTACCATGATGCCGACTCGAGACTAGCGTTGTCGCCGAAGAAGCTATGAGATGACTTGTGCGTCGGTTGACCTCGTAAGTTGCTAAATGATCTAGGAAGTCCTCTACCTACGATCGGGGTTGTTTGTTGCTATAGAGGTCTGGAGAGTTGCATTGGTTTGAGTTAGGTTTGCTTGGGGACAAGCAAACGGTTAAGTGTGGGGGAGTTTGATAGACCAATAATTACACATGTTTTCACCCCATTCTGAAGCCGTTTGAGATGTGGATTCTAGTGTTTTAAGCCGATTTCACGCTAGGGTGTGTGTTTATGTCATATTTCAGGTCCCGGCGTTGAAATCGAGGCGGAGAAACAAGTTCTGGGTCGAAAGGAGCGAAGTTGGGACAAAGTAAGCCGCAGGAGGAAAATACCCGGTCAGGTGGCCAAATACCCGACCGGGTATTCACTACTTTTGGGCGCCCGAGAACCAGAGAGGGGCCCGGGCAGATGACTAAAATCCCCGGTCGGGGATTATGGAAAGTGACCGGGGATTTTCCCTTTACCAAAGCGGCGCGTTTTGCAAATACCCGGTCGAAACCCAAAATACCCGACCGGGTATTTTGATCGGGTATCGCGACCAGGCAGCCAATTTAAGGAGAAAGAAGGCCAACATTGAAGGGTTCCGAGTTTTTGAGAGAGAAAGCGATCCCTAGAGAGAGAAAGCGACGAACCAGAGTTCCCAAGTGCCATAGCTCGATCTTCATCACCATTGGAGCCCGGCTTGAGCTTGGAGAAGTGCCGATTAAACGTCCAGGAGCAGAAATCCATCTTCACAGTATGATTTCCGCGTCTGAATCTGCTTTTGCTTCTTTCTCTATGGAGTAGTTCCCCCATTCATCTGGGTATGGGGAACCCTAGATTTGTATGCTAGGCCTGATTGTATGAACCCAAGTACAGAGTTTGTGAATTGATTATATTCGATTGAGGTTTGAATGATTGAATGACTTGAATCCTGATCAAATTCCTGTTGTTTCTGCTTTGACCTAGAATGAGAATATCTGCCTAGGTTGATAGAGTATCCTTAATCGAAGGTGGCGAATTGGTGACTTTAATCGAGGAGCCAATTCGCTATTCTGTACCGAATTCAATTCGGTAGTGGAGGTTTGGTTCGCTAGGGCCTCAATCTGTTTACTCCGGTGGAGGTTAGTCGCCCGCTAGAGACTCAGATTGAGAGGGTCTGGAGACCTTTAGTCGAGACTTCAGGCTAATTAAGAACCTTCCGCAGTATAACTTTCATGAAAACTGAACTTGGAAAATTGCAATCCGACTTAACTGCAGTCTAGGGGGAACCATATCCGGGTGACCTCTCTTGACTTGAACAACCGTTTACTTGCTTTGTGTTTTTGTTTGCTTGAATTTGCACTAAAAGTTCACTGCTAGATAACGAGAATTCACCGAGTAGTCATCACATCTAGGACCCGGGTTGACAATAAAACCCAAACCCGCTATACTACGCTTTAGGAAGTGGTTACAGTTGGCCATTTTCTAGAGTGACAGTAGGAGTGAGTCACATGACATTTATGCTAGCCCTTAGGTCCGCCAAGGACTTGCCTACATGCATGCTGCCAATAGTAAGAGGGATAGTAAAACTCCCTGGGTCCTTGCGCTTTTCGGGCAGCTTGTTCTGCAGGATAGCAGAACACTCCTCGCTCAGCAGCACAGTCGAGAGATCCCCAAGTTTCTTCTTGTTGGTGAGGAGGTCTTTCATGAACTTTGCGTACTTGGGCATCTTCGACAGTGCCTCCACAAACGGTATGCTGATGTTGAGCTGCTTCAACATTGCCATATTGGCAAACTCAGTCTCCAGCTTGTCTTTGTGTAGGCGAGTGGGAAAGGGAAGCTGGGGCACATGCTCCTTAACCACTGGTTGTGGCTTGGCAACAGGGGCTTCCTTCTCCACCCGCACTTCTGCATCATCGGATGGAAGTGCTGAAGCAGGTAGTGGTTCCTCCTGCCTGGCCGGGGCAGGATCAACTGAGATGGTCTTGCTGCTGCTGGTAAAAATGGCATCCAAGTGCTGGTGCGGCTCCCGTGGATTGGGGATGGTGGTGGCAGGTAGAGTCCCCGAGGCCCGGGTAGTAATTTGGCGAGCTATGACACCCACCTGGTTCTTTAAATCTTTCAAAATGGCACCCTGGTTCCTCTGTCCTGCCTCCAGTGAGGCTATGCTCTGGTCCACCCTCGTGAAATTCGCCTGGCTGGTGGTCATGAATGCCGCCACAATGTTCTTTAGCTCAGTCATCTGATTATCGGAAGCTGGCGCTGCTGCTGGCTCGGCATACTGACGCTGGGGGCTGCTGGAATGGCTGCCCCTGCCTAGGCGGGTAGGGCTGCTGCTGAGGTGGTGGCCCCTGCCTGGCCTGGAGAGGTTGCCTCTGCTGCAAACCACCTGCTGGTGCTCGAAAACCCGATGGTTTAGTGGTGTTGTTACCGCAAGCGAAGTTGGGATGCTGACGCCACCCCTCGTTGTATGTATTGCTGTATGGGTCAAGGCGTCGAGCATTGGCGATGAAGTCCACCTGCTCTTGGGGAGTAGAAGACTCCCTCATAGCCTGGCAGTCCTCCACCAAATGATTCAGGCTCTCACACCACTGACATTGAGCTACTGGAGGCGTAGCCAAACCTCGGCCCGGAATAAGACTGTTGGGTTGCTTCAATGTCTGCACCAACTCAGCCACCTGCTGCTCTAGCCCGGACCTGGCCTCCATAGCGTGCACACCACTGTCCCGGGAATTTCTGCCTCTGTTACTCTACCCCCAGGAATGATCTCTGGCAGCCAAGGTACTGATCATCTGGTTTAGCTCGCGTAGAGTCTTAGTGCGAATATCCCCTCCTGGGCATAGAGACTCAATCACCCTCTGACTGTCGGGGGAGAGAGCACTGTAGAAGTTCCCCACTGTGAATGCATCACTGAAGCCATGATGGGGACACTGCCAGAAATATCCCATGTACCGCTCCCATGCATCACGAAGTGAATCTTCTGGCTCTTGGCGGAAGTGAGTGATATCCCGCTGAATCTCTGTAGTCTTCGATGCTGGATAGTACATGTGCACGAACTTGTCTGCCAGATCGTCCCAAGAAGTGATGGACAATCGGGGCTGGGTCTCCAACCACCTCTTAGCATTCCCCGCCAGAGAATGGGGGAAGAGGTGAAGGCGGATTGCGTCATCTGGGACACCGTTTAGCTTGAACTCGTTCGTCAGCTGCAGAAAACGGGAAAGATGCACCCTTGCCTCCTCATCCTTCAAGCCATGGAACTGGATAGAGGATGTAATGAGTTAAATCCAGCATGGCTTGATCTCGAAGTTGTTCGCTGGAATGGGCGGATAGAGGATGACCGGGCGGATGTCAGCAATCCGTGGAGTGTAGTAGTACTCCAAGGTGGGACCCGGCGGCGGTGGATGATGATGAACCCCCTCTACATGGGGTATGAGGTTGTTCCCCAAGAGCTGATTCCCCGGGGGTGGGTTGTGTTCGCTTTCCATCTCGTACTCGTCCTCGGACCCGCTGCTCAAATGGTCGTCTATGCGCTCGTCCGTAGCCAGTCTAGCTCGCTGTTTTCTCCTAAATTGGCGGCAGGTGCGTTCAAGCTCTGGATCCAACGGCAGTAAACCTCCCGACTGGCTACGGGTCATGCACTATCTGCACGCAGTCAAGCAATGCAAACCCGTGAAGGAACAAGTGGGAGAGAACAAACAATCAATGCGAAAATGAAAATGCTAAAGTAACAGAAATCACTTTTCTTCAACAACCCAGCCTTCCCCGGCAACGGCGCCAAAAACTTGACTCACTCCTACTGTCACTCTAGAAAATGGCCAAGTGTAACCACTTTCTAAAGCGTAGTATAGCGGGTTTGGGTTTTAATGTCAACCCGGGTCCTAGATTTGATGACTACTCGGTGAATTCTTGTTATCTAGTAGTGAAACTTTAGTGCAAGTTCAAATTAACAAACAAACGAAGCAAGTTAAACAGTTGTTTTCAAGTCGAGAGAGGTCACCCGGATATGGTTCCCCCTAGACTGCAGTTAAGCCGGATTGCAATTTACCAAGTTCAGTTTTCATGAAAGTTATACTGCGGAAGGTTCTTAAACAGTCTGAAGTCTCGACAAAAGGTCTCCAGACCCTCTCAACCTGAGTCTCCAGCGGGCGACTAACCTCCACCGGAGTAAACAGATTGAGGCCCTAACGAACCAAACCTCCACTACCGAATTGAATTCAGTACAGAATAGCGAATTGGCTCCTCGACTAAAGTCGCCAATTCACTACCTTCAATTAAGGGTGCTCTATCAACCTAGGCAGATATTCTCATTCTAGGTTAAAGCAGAAACAACAGGAATTTGATCAGGATTCAAGTCATTCACTCATTCAAGCCTCAATCGAATATAATCAAATCATAAACACTGTACTTGGGTTCATACAATCAGACCTAACATACAAATCTAGGGTTCCCCATACCCAGATGAATGGTGAAACTACTCCATGGAGATAGAAGCAAAAGCAGATTCAGACGCGGAAATCATACTGTGAAGGATGAGTTTCTGCTCCTGGTTGTCAATCGGTACTTCTCCAAGCTCAAGCCGGGCTCCAATGGTGATGAAGATCAGGCTATGGCACTTGGGAACTCTGGTTCGTCGCTTTCTCTCTCTAGGAATCGCTCTGTCTCTCTAAAACTCGGAACCCTTGATTTTTAGCCTTCTTTTCCTTTAAAAATGCTGCCTGTCGCGATACCCGGTCGGGTATTTTGGGTCTCGACCGGGTATAATGAAAACGCGCGTTTTGCCTCAAGGAAAAATCCCCGGTCATGTCCAATAATCCCCGACCGGGGATTTAAGCTTCACGACCGGAACCCCCTATGTTCCTGAGACGTCCAAAACGACAATACCCGGTCTCCTCAAAATAATACCCGGCCGGGTATTTCTGGTCATGGCCGGGTATTTTTGTCCTCCAGCACACTTCAAGCCTCACTTGCTCCTTTCGACCCGAATCTCGTTCCTTCGCCTCGATTCCAACGCCGGGTCCTGAAATATGACATAAAAGCACAACCTAGCGTGAAATCGGCTTAAAACACGAGAATCAACTTCTCAAACGGCTCAAGAATAGGGGTAAAAACATGTGTAATTATCGGTCTATCAATAGCTTGAACACTTGTCCGAAGTTTTTGAATACTAGTATGGCAAGTATAAATATTACCGTGGACGGTGACAATAATGTACTTTTAAAAATGTGTTATGTGGGAATGTTTGTAGGTTTTAACCATCATCGACAGACTTGCATATTCGGGGTGATGACTCGATATTTGCACATGTTTTCCCCTCTGCTTCTTGATCGTTTAAGCTTGCAATATCACTTCTTAGGCCTATTTTACACTAGGTTGTGTTCCATTGTCACATTTCCGGTCCTAGCACATAAAGTGAAGTATAGGCGCACGTTTCAGGTCAATCGGATATCAATTGGCAACTCGGGGGACGAAACTCGGGCATGACCTGAAGAAGAATGGATTTCTACCTCACTTTGAGACAATAACATTATTTAAGCTTGTCATGAGAATAAAGAGGATGAGACCACGAGCGTCTGGGATCAAACGACACCTGATTTGGAATCCGAACGAGGGAGAAATGAAGAATCAAAGATAGGGGACCTGGAACTGCAAAATACCCGACCAAAATACCCGACAGGGTATTTTGACCATCTGATAGGGTATTTTTTGCAGCATCAGAAGGCCCCCCGGCCGTGAACCAAAAATACCCGACTGGGTATTTTCCCTTTTGCCTGGAAAAGTGACCCAGAGCATTTTGTTGATACCCGACTGGTTCCCTAAATACGCGAAACGCAGGCTGTTAAAAGACTGTTTTGTGCATTTGTGGAGGGGGAGAGCTGGGTTTTGGATTCCAAACATCCAAGGGACGAACCAAAGAGAGAGAGAGGGGGCAATCTTGGAGGATTTCTTCGCCTTGGAAGCTCGATGAACAAGCCCAGACTTGAAGACTGATCATCTGAAGATTCTTACTGCAGTCTCTCTCTTCTCTATGGAGTAACTTCCCTTCACTTAGGTTTTGAAGAACTCTAGCTATGTTTGTTTGATTGGATGATTGTATGAGTACTCCTACTTGATAATCTTGAGTTTATATTCAATCTATGCATGTTTTTATAATTCAATTCTGCTTTAGTCGAGATTATTGATTCGTCTTTGATCCTATGAGAGCGAATGCCTGATTAGGTCAATAGAGAACCGTAGATTGACAATATTGGATCGATTGCTTTAGTCGTGGGTTGATTCAAAATGCTTTGCATCGATTGAAAACATCATTTGATAGAGGGAGTCTAGTTCAGAATGCCTTGATCGGTTGTTCTAGAGAAGGATACGTCCCTCTAGGCAATTGACTCAATAGGGCCTTGTTCCTTTAGTCGAGACTCAAGGTCTAGTTAAGGATTCTCCGCATTGTGAATAAAAGTGAAACAAGTTAGAGATCATCAATCGTTAATATGGCTAGTGGCTAGGGGGAATCATACCTAAGTGAGTTCCCAACCTGTAATTAGATTAACTTTAACTGTAGTTTGCTAGAGTAGTTTAGTTCTTCCATCTTAATCTGGTTTGCTAGATAATGAACTGAAGCTGAGTAATAGTAACTCTAGAGACACGTGGGTTCGATATTTATTACTTGAGCCACTATACTGCATTCCCTTTCATTGGTTACACTTGACCATTGTTAGGAGTTGTGTCATAGCGAGTCACGGGGCGTGTTTGTTGTATGACGAGACTAGTGCATCTTTCAAGTGGTTGTTTGACGCTTTTCGTCGTTGCATGGATCAAAAGCTCCCAACCACCATCTTCACTGATCAGGATGCGGCTATGGCCAAAGCACTTCGTAATGAGTGGCCCGGTGTCTTTCATGCATTATGTACATGGCACATTTTAATGAATGCAAAGAAGCATTTTAAGAAGGACAACGCTGTTTGGAAAAAGCTAAGCATTCACCTTACTTTCTTATTCTACACGGTTGATAGTGAGACTGAATTCGACATTGCATGGAAGCACATGCTTGGTCAATGCTTCCCCGACAGTGACTATGTGAATGGTGACACGTGGTTGCAGTATCTGTTAGGCTTCCGGAAATAGTGGTCTTCATGTTGGCTTAGAAGTCAATTCACCGCTGGTATGTTGACAACTCAGGCCAGCGAATCCTGCAATGCATCGATGCGACAATTTTTGAAACCAAACCATCAGATGGATCAGTTTTTTATACATTTTAACAGGTGTGATGTTACTGTTTTCTGGAATACTACATACAATATTATTGAATATACTCCTATAGTAGTCAAGAATATTAATCTGTATGTTTCCAATTGCAGCTTGGTAGAGGATAAAAGATACAAGGAGAGGACTCTTGACTTTGAAGCCATTAATCAGGTTCCTGCCATCTCCTCACCATTCAGCAGGATCCTCAAGCAAGATGCTGAGATTTACACTCCTCGCATGTATAGAAGGTTGGAAGAACAGTATGAACAAATGGAAGAGTACGGATTAGAGTCGCACTCCAATGGTAGGGACGACGAATTTATTGGGTACACAACATTCTACACCAAAGATGACTTCTGTTGGGATGAACGTGTTGTTTTTGTTGATGTGGCAAATGCACAACTGGAATGTGGTTGTAGGCTGTTCAATTCCATGGGAATTATATGTCGCCACATCCTCAAGGTTATGGTCCACCTTGGAAATTTAGGCAATGTCACCATGAAAACCCTGCCAGAGCATTTTATATTGAAGAGATGGACCATACATGCCAAGAAGAAAGAGGTTGGTGAATCCTCCACAAGTGCCAAGACGGATGAGGCTCCATACACTACTAAACATCACAGGTAACACCACAGCATTGAGATATAGAGAAACCACTTCCATGTTGAATAAGCTTGCCACAAAACTATATATTGCTGATGATGGAGTGTATGAGAAGTGGATGAAAGCACTATCTAAAATGTGCAAGTCGGCATACCATGCCATGTCCCGATCCATAACAAGTGAAACCGGTAAGCATCAAATCAGAATATTACTTACTGTTGCATTGAATATTACATACTTTACTACTGAATATGAATTGTTTTGTAGCAGGAGGTCTCAACCATTAAGTGGTCTGAACATGAAGCAAAAGGTTAATCCACAGAGTCATGGTCGGGAGTCATGGTCGGGAAAGGTACAGGTCTAGGAATGAGAAAGCCCGCTGTAAGAAGAAGATTCAGTATGCCAAGCAACTTAAGGACATGGATATTATGTCACAAGTTCCTGATACTCAACGTGGTAGGCCAGACATCGATGATGACGAAGAGGACCTCATGGATATGCTTGCATCGTAGTTGGTTAGATATGTCTTTTTGGGTAACCAATTGTGATATGATTTGTTATCCGATAACATATCATACTGCAATTGGTTGAACTAATATTCAGGGCCTTGTGAAGGCATATTATGTTTGTTGCGAGCTTCGATTTAGCAACATGAAACGTTATTTTGTAGTAATATTCAGGGCCTAGTGAAGGCATATTATGTTTGTTGCGAGCTACTATTTGGCAACATGAAACGTTATTATGTAGTAATATTCAGGGCCTTGTGAAGGCATATTACATTTCTTGCGAGCTTCTATTTAACAACATGAAATGTTTTTTTGTACAAATATGCAGGGCATTGTGAACGCATATTACGTTTCTTGCGAACTATCATTACGCAACAAGAAATGTTTGTCCTACTGGTCACCCCAAAAATAATTACGCCCCCACCTGATTAAAACACCTAAATAGGGGAGGTCAAACCCAAAACAATTACACCTCCATACATGACATGCACACCTAATTGTTCTTAGTAAGAATATAAATGGCAATACAAGATTAAAGTAGTATTCAAATAACTCAAACTCATATTCATATTCATAGAACACACAGTATTGAACATTGTACACAATAATATTCATACAAGATTGAACTGATGTTCAAATAACTGAGTCTTATATTCAAAGAACATGCACCTTATTGAACATTGTACAGAGTAATATTCAGACAATATTGAAATCATATTCAATTAACCCAGACTCATATTCAAAAAACATACACTATAATCAAGCACATTCGAACTCATATTCAAACACATTCAAACTATTATTCAAACACGATAAAACTAATATTAAAAACAATCACACATATTCAAAAACATAAATGAAAGAACGAATACTTAAAACTTACAATGAGGAAGTGGACATCTCCATTGACCCAATCAAGGAATGCCTTTCCTTGAACTGCAACAAGACTACTATTCATTTCCGCTACAACAAGGTCGGACCAGTTGTAGCTTTTTATCCGCTCAATCTTCCCAACGAGGAACTCCGCATAGTCAAGCTCACAATTCCGTGACCATGATGGTTGGAGCAGTGAGGCAAGTGCAAGCAGCATGAATTGCTTGACGGCCTTACGAACAGGAGGCCTAGCATTCTCATTCGTTAACTTCTCCACCATTTCACTCAGAGGAAAATTCCTGCACCTGTTTCCTCCCATCCCAATCTCGGCTTGAAAAGCCGACAACTTGGTTTTGTCCAGGCATTTCTCTAGCATTATTTCTTCCGCAACGTGAGGAAGGCCAAACACAAGCCACGTCCTCGTCCTCTAAGGTCAGCACCGTCTTATTCTCACCCTCTCCGGAAATGAAGCTGACAACAATGCAGTCAAAATTGGGATTTTGATCGTAAAATCATAGAATTTTAGGATTTTACTTAGGGATTCCGATCCTGATTTTACAATAAAATTGGTTGACCTTAAAATTTTTTTAAATCGGGATAAAAATCGTTAAAATCGTAAAATTGTACCAAAATCGGAATTTTGATCGCATGAGAACAAAATCGGTGGTTTGAGCCAATTTAAGAGAAGCATAACTGTTTCATCGAAAAGGGCAATGATGGGAATTTTCTCAGATATTTTTTCTATTAGAAAAATATTTAAAAATAATAAAAAAAACCAAATTAGGGCTCGGTTAATCCCTTTTCCTTCACCCCATTTAACTTATTGGTAAAACAATTGTCCTAATATTGAAAGTATATCAGAACTAACAATATTATTAACTAATTAATTTATTAATAAATATATTTTTTCCACGCCACTAACATTACTTATTTTATTGGAGTTCAATTATTTTTAGTTTTAATCATACTTTGTAGACGATGTTGAAATATTACTTTGAGTTAAACTACCTAGACACAACATGAAAACATGACCCAAACCCATGAACTCTATCCCTTCATCATGAATTATTTTGAGTTACTCATTAAATAACAATTAAAATAGTGGTTTTGGAACATTAATCTTGAGAATTATCTTTTGTAAAAAAAAAATCTTTAGAATTATCATTTTAAATGTTATGTGTCATTGTGTTATTAATGATTTACCTTATTAACATTCTTATATCTTATGTTCTATATGGTACTTAAAATCCTACGATTTTACGATTTCGATTTTATCCCAGTTTTCGATTTTAGGTAAAATCCCGATTTTAACTGCTTTGGCTGCCAGAAATAGTATCGTAGGGTCGTGCCATTGCACACAGCAGAACTTATCGACGCCGCACAATCGTATCTCCAGCCATCCAAAGAAGCCTGCTTTCTTAAGCTCCTTCTCGCATTCCTCGTAGTAGGTCTCATCCACCTTCACGCTTCTTGATTCGCACCATAATTCCAAACATGTAGACCAAAAAAACATATATTCAGAAAAGGGGGATAAACACAACACAATGAAGAGAACTAATATTCAAAACTTTCAACATGCAATTTTAATCTAGCTGCAGACAAACAATTTTAATGAATACATAAGTAATATTCAAAACCAGAAGAACTAGTATTCGTCAACAACACATTCAACATTATACAACTAATATTCAAAACCACGAAACACTAGTATTCATCAACTACACAGTCAATATTAAACAAGTCATTGAAGGGTATTCGTCAACTACACAGTCAACTACACTACAAGATGAACACACAACTAATATTTCAAACCAAAATAACCAGTATTCAACAGGTTTAAGGTTAACAGGGAACAAGGAACACAAGAATCAACTAAAATGGAGGATTACGGTAACAACTACTTTTGGATTCAACCACATTTACTGATTCTAAGCAAGAACCGATTCTAAGCAAGAACCCAAAACCTTAGTCAACAAAAAATTGACATATCTCGCCCACACAAGACACATTATGAAGAAGATCCTTAAAATTGAGTAGATTTTGAAGGTGTACCAAAAAAACCCTAAACGCGTATTAGTAAACCCTAAACACCCAAGAATAAAGCAAAAAGGGGAATTCAAGGGAAAAACCCACGCCTAGAAAGCAAAGGACAGAGGGAGAATTGTCCTCACCGATATTAATACGTGAGAAAGGCTAGCCGAAATACACAGAACTCAAGGAAGGACGATTCTTCCTCGTCGAATCTCTCCTAGTTATCGCCTATCCTGCTCGTCGCCTAACTCCTTCGTCGTCCTCGCTTTCCTTGTTCCGACGCTTGCTCGCGATCTCCTTCTTTCTCGTCGAAGAGAGAGATCTTTGTTTTTCCGAGGGGTGGTCTCTAGTTCGTCGAGAGCAAAAGAGAGAAAGAAAAACGGAGAAAGAAGAAGAAGAGAGAAAGAAGGAGCAGAGAGAAGGAAGGAGAGTGGAGGAGACGGTTGGAGTGGACATTTTTAGTTTAGGTTTTTTTTCAATTTCAAAAACCTCTCACATGGAGACCCCACCCCTTTTCCCTCCCATCGGCACTCGGCTCGGCTTATCCAGCTGCCCTTTTCCCCTTTCCTCTCTTACGCCCAGCCCAACCAATCCTAGCCCTCCGTTGCTGGCTTGGGCGACGTGGCCTTCCCACGCCCTGTGAGTTGGTGCACACAAATTTCGTTGTGTACCATAGCAAAATTGGTTTTTGTAACCCCAAAATCTTTCTCATTTCCCTTTTCTTCCAAAGCTGGTTATGATTTGGGGTTGTCCTTTTAGACCTTTTCTGAAAGTTCACTAGGATTAGGGAGTGGCGTGCATAAAGAGATAAAAGATTGAACAAAAGCTACTTACTTTACTTCTCTTTAGCTATATCTGTTAGGGAATATCTCCACCTCCATGGCTGCTATATGCAGCCTATACTAGTGCACTATTTGCAAAATTGTAGGGTATATCGGTTGTCTAACCAGAAAAATCTTCTATCGAAGCCAAATCAATAGGTAGTTTTAGTGGTATGTGTTAGTTAATGGAATATGATCCACAATTGAATATCTCTCAACAACTTGAGTTATTGAGATTAATTAACTTTTGATATGATATCAGAGTCTTTTGTGACCGTGAAGTCTTCTGTTCGACTCCCGATGACCCCCATCTCTTCTGTTAACCACATGGTATCCAGACCTGTGCAAACTTCAATCCCATATGATTCGGTTTTTGTTTAAGGGGATGTGTTAGTCAATCGTATATGATCCGCAATCAAGGTTGTCAAACCGGTTTATGCCAGTGTGCCGGTTTAGCAAGTGGAATGGTTCAACCGGTGGCACATATCGGTTTGTACCGGTTCATGCCGGTCAATATTATAAATAAAATTATAAATACTCATATTGAAACATGACATTTAACGTCAATACCTAAACATTTATATTTGAATCCAACAAATAACATCAATATTTAACTTTTATACTCATAAAATAAATAATAAAATAATTTTTATCAATTAAATTCTCTAAAATAAGGTCATTTTACTTAGAAATTTGTATATCGATCATGCCGGTCATACCGGTGGTGTCACGCCGGTTTTATGACCGGTACCGGTTGAACCCGGTATAACCGGTGGCACGCCGGCCGGCGTGACAACCATGTCCGCAATTGAACGACTCCCAACAACTAAAGTTATTGAGATCAAGTAGTTTTTGACAGTATGAAACGGTTATAAACCACTATTTGTACATGTTTTGCCCACTATTCTTGAACCGTTTGAGAGTCGATTCTCGCATTTTAACCCAATTTCACGCTAGGTTGTGCTTTTATGTCATATTTCAGGACTTGGAGCGGAAAGGATGGCTTGGAAGAAGTAGTACAAGGACCAAATTCCCTAGTGTGACCATCAAAAACCCGACTGGGGAAAAGCCACCAGAGGCCGGGGAAGTCATCCAGGGATTTTCTCCAGTCTAGACCCCCTATTCCACGACCGGGGAATTCAATCTCAGGCCAGGTATATATTTTCCCCTTGATGCTGTGCGTCGTTTTTAAAAAACCTGGTCGGTTCTCTTAATACCCGACAAGGTATTTGGACCGGTTTTCGGGAGTTGGGACTGTTGCAAGCAGATTTTGGGTTCTTGGTCTATTATCTAAGTTTAGAGTAAGAAAGAGAGACATAACGAGAGAAAGTGATCATGATGAACTCAACCTCCAAGGTGACATAGATCGAGTTTTGACGCCATTGGAGCTCGATTGAAGCTTAGAGAAGTGTCGATTGACAACCAGAAGCTAGATTTCATCCTCCCCAAGATGATTTCTGCATCTGACGCTGATTTCTCTTCTCTCTCTATGGAGTAAACTCTCTCTCTCACCTGGGTATGAAGAACCCTAGATTTGTATGTTAGGTTTTGTTGTATGAACCCAAGTACATGATATTTTGATATTGATTATATTTGACTGAGACATTATTTCTGAATTGCATGAACCTTGATCACATTCTTGTAGTTTCTGATTTGACCTAGAAAGAGAATATCTGCCTAGGTTGATAGAGCACCCTTGATGGAGGTGGTGACACTACAAGAAATTTGGTTTATTTTCACACCCATGTTTGTCAAAATAGATCTTAACTTCGTCATAATAGGTTTATTGTGACAAAAGAATTTGTCACACTTTTAGTCAAAACTACCTCGTCAAAATAAGTCCGTAATGACAAAATTATTTTTTTGTCACAATAAGTTCTTCCTATTTTGACAAAATTTTGTCGTTATAATATCCACATATTATGACAGAATGGTTGTGTTAAAATAAGGGTCTATTTTGTCACAACAGGGGGTCTTTTGTGACAATATTTAACACTTTTTCCCCAGCTATTTTGACGAAATATGTAGTTGTGACGAATAGTTTGTCATCAGATTTTGTCATAATACACGCAGTGTAGGATCTTCGTACTTATTTTGACAAACGAATTTGGTCAAACAGAAGGCAACAATTACCAAATTTGGACATTTAGACTTGTTATTTTGACGACTTGTTTGTCAACTTATATCCTTATTGTGACAACCGTATGTTAGTCAAGTTAGATGGTTATTACGACAACATTGATAATAACTAAAACATACTTCATTGTCATAACAAAATTCATGTCCAAAAGATGGATATCATTCTTGTGCCACCAACCATTCATGTCTTGACCATCATAACTTATCTAGAAGCACAGTACTTAAAAACATAAAAGCAAACCGAAAGTCTACATCAGCCCTGCCCAACAAAAGCTAATCTAAGCATCCATAAGCTGCCGGTGGAAATTCCAAGTGCATCACCACTGCTGATGTGTTTCCTGCACAGTTGCAGAAGCAAAGGCAAAACGATTAGAATCTGTTATAGGAGCCGAATTCCTTAATGTAAAAACATCTTTCTTATTACCTGAAACTAAGTGTTGCCTCCATTGATTTTCGCAGCAAGTGATTCCACATACGCCTTGAGACTGTCCTGTGATGCTTGCAAGGCATCGATAGTCACCTTATGACCTCGGATCTCTTCTTCCTGTTTTTCGATCTGTTCTTGCTGAGATTTGATTTTATCTTCGAATTCCTGCCTCTGTTTATCTGCATCAGCAAGAGAGGTCTCCAAACGAGCTTCCAGTTCCTTCTCTCTTTCGGAAATGAGGTCTGCCTTTCTAACATAACTCGGTGCTTTCTGAAGCACCCTGCGAACAATTTCAGCTCCTGACAATGGATTCCCTTGTTCAACTGCCTCTAGATGAATCCTCCTCATTTCCTCCTGCAAGCAACCGTATACATAATAAATACACACCACGCTAGGGTATCTATCATTCGAGAAACCAATCAAGATCAATACTTCACCCAACAAACCCCTAATCATTAATGTATTCAATATACCAACTATCCTCTAATTCACTAGACTCCCGATAATACTCCTGGTACTAATCCACAACGAAAAGAGTGCTTACATAGTTCTGCTCGGGTTCGACATTCACCCAAATGCCATCAGGTTTCTTGTGGGTGTCTGCATAGACCCTTAGTTCTTTGGGCTCTTCCTCCACTACATCAGATGGCTGACTGCTATTCTCCACCTCCCCAGAATCATCATTGTTTTCAGTAGTGGCATCGGCAGCTGCATGTTTTGCTTTTTCCTAGTTCAAACCATGAAAATGTAATTAAATCATTCACAAAGCCCGAAAATAATCATTTCTCTGTAATGGATCAGCCACTGAAAATGACTACTTACAATTTCAAACATCCGCTGGCTGCACGACTTTCCACCTGTAGTATGAGCATATGTCTGCTTACCCTTGTTTTGTTTGTTGGCTACACTCTGCCGCTGCACATCATATAATTTTGAAATGAGATATGGCACAAACATGGTGACAATCTAAGAACTGAGTTATTACCTTGAATTCAGCACTTTCAAAATGATCACACAAACGAGTCCAATCATCAATGTTGATGTTTTCGGGTGGAGTCTGGCGAGCTTTGTCAGGACCTAATTCCTGATAGTGCATATGGCATAGGTGCTTCCAAGATGTGAACCTCCTTGATAAGGTAAAGTCAATGGCCTTTCTTGTAGCTGCACTAGTGATGGAGATATCAAACTCGTTCTGGAACACAAAGGTAAACATGTACTGATTATTGTAAGGCTGCAAAAATCATAAATAGAGATGAATCCGGCTAAGTTCTCGACAATTACCTGTAGCTTCTGGAAAATGGGTTGCTTATCCTCTTCAGTGACATGTTTCCAGTAAAACTTCCCAATGGGAGCCATCATTTTACAGATAACTCCCACCTCCATCTTAAACAACTTCTCATTCGCCCCAACAATCTTCTTAGCTCCTGCTGCAACTTCAATTCCACCAATCTTATTTCCAGTCATTGTTTGTTTCATTACAGCAATCCCTTTTGCTTTGCCACGTCCTTTTCGCTCTGGCGCATCTGTATAAATAATAATTATTACAAACACATACTAAACCGATATGCAAAAACTTAAACAAATACTTACCTGATGTATTATGTTCGGTGGTTGCAGTTTCCTCCAAGTTTTCATTCTCTGCAATCACCTCCTGTGTTACTTCCTGATCACGCATGTCATTGCGGGTTTTATTCCTCGACTTCCGAACCAGTTCCTGAACGGGCTCCCGTCCTGCAGCAGACGCTATCGATCTTGTCAGTCTTGCAGGGATTGATTGGTTGGCTGCATCCCGCTTTCTTTTGCTACCACGAGGCATACCAGGAGCCATATCTACAAAAACAAATACAAGACTATTATAAAACAACAATGAGGCTTCCACTGCTCAAACTATAAATGTCTGGCTCTAATTGAATCGTTAGAAAAGGTTTCAATGTGACAAACCAGAATCCATAACATAAAAATCACAAACTGTCAGCAAACCTAAACACAAATTTCATTGGAAGCATAGAATTCAAAATTATAGTCTAGTATAAAACAGAAAAATTCAAAAAACTCGGTTCTAGTCATCATTCTCCATATCATCTTCATCGTCATTCCTGTCATTCTCCTGAGAACATTCACTTAGGTACTCTAGCTCCTCATCATCCGCATCCTCTGATTCTGCATCTTCAGGAACCACCTCCTTCCTAGTTAGCACTCGTTCCATGATTGCGATTTCAGCAGCTGTTAGGGTCACTGGATCGCCATCAGCACTACTGAGCTGCTGGTCATCGATGTTGTCTGATGGAATTTCGATCGCCTCCGTGTTTGAATTGTCCTAGTAAGGGTCATGACTGTAAACTGGATCAACCTCTTCCCCATCCCCCTTTTCTGGAACGTCATATATATGCCTAGGACAGACATTATTGACTATACGCCATGTACCTCCGTTTTTTGTATCCCCTATATAAAAAACTTGAATAAATATACATTCAAACAAAAAATTGAATCCCCTATATATGCCTAGGACAGACATTATTTTGCGAATTCAATTCTGTAACAACTTGAATGTATATTTATTCAAGTGTGATTGGTGGGATGTAGGAGATACGAGGAATGGGATCAGTCTGATCCCATTCCTCGTATCTCCTACATCCCACCAATCACACTTGAATAAATATACATTCAAGTTGTTACAGAATTGAATTCGCAAAATGTCTACCACCACACCATAAAAATCTATAATCTGCCCATTATGTTCCCCCTGGACAACCACACCACTATTCTGAGTACTCCGTTTACTATCTACGTCATGAATTTGAAACCGAACACCATTTACAATTAAACCCGTGTATCTAGTTATTCTCTCATCTGCACCTATACCTAGAATGTATAAATGGTCATTCTGGCCAAGGGAGCCAGAGGGAAACAACTTTGTAACCTATATAAAATAGAAGAAAAAAAACCCAGCAAGGCATAGTTAGAATTTCCCACGAAAACTTGAACTCAAAACAACAAAGAGAAAATCGTTATAAGTATCGATTTATAGAATTGACCACAGCTTACATAAGTTTTTAACCATTTTGGGAAAAATTCTGCAATAGCCGTGAATGTAGAATTTGGATTATTCTTCTGCATCTCCTCGGAACACATGCTGTCATGAGTTTCATGTGTGATTAGACCTTTAACTATAAAAAGTGAACTTGTACTATCTACGCACTAGAAGAGAAATTAATGTGAAAGACAATGCAACTTACTTGAAGCAATCCTCCCCCTCTTCCCAATTATTTAGTATGTAGGTTTGAATCTTGTTAAACTCTGGACGCTTTAGAATCTCATATTTAGCACCACCTAAAGGTCTAGTTTTCTGATTGAAAATAGAAAACCCACCTTCACCATGTACATGAGGCCCTTCATCATTTCTATCTAAACGAGTCTCCACCGACTCAAACCCGTCAAGGTATCTCGCACAGAATTCAGAACACTCTTTAGCGATATATTTTTCAGCAATGGATCCCTCTGCATGTGCTTTATTTGTGATAAGTTTTTTCAATTTCCCTAAGAACCTTAGTACAAGTGAATACAGAAACACATATTAACTTAGTGAAAAGGAAACTTAAAACATTAAGCCAATAAAAACAAATAAGACTGCCTATGTACCTTTCCATTGGATACATCCACCTATATTGAACTGGACCGCCGAACATTATCTCGTCAGGAAGATGAATTGCAAGATGCATCATTATGACAAAGAACGATGGAGGATAGACCAACTCTAGTTTGCACATAATTAAGATTATGTTCTTTTGCAAGGTGTGGACAGAAGATTTGGATATGGTTTTCGAACAAGGCTCTCTAAAAAATTGGCTTAGTTCAGCCAAGACGACATATACTTCTTTCTTCAAGAAACCTTGTGCCACTGCCGGCAATAAACGCTGTATGAAAACATGGTAGTCGTGACTTTTCATTCCAGTCACAGACCGCCCATCACTAGTGATACAGCGTGATATGTTGGATGCATATGCATCGGGAAACTTTATGGTTTTCAACCACTCACACACTTCACGTTGTTTCAAGACCGGTAATGAATAACAGGCCTGAGGTAAACAAGGCTTAGCCCCAGTTCTGTCAATGTGCAACTCTTTCCGTATTCCCATGTTCTCCAAATCTAGCCTAGCAGTCATGCCATCTTTTGTTTTCCCTTCAATGTTCATCAGGGTCCCTAGCAGATTCTCACTGATATTCTTCTCCACGTGCATAACATCTAAGTTATGCCGCAATGCAATACTAGTCCAATAAGGCAAACCCCAGAAAGCAGCTTTGGTTTTCCAGTTTAAACTAGGATTTGAGGCACCTCTTTTCCTTTTGCGACTACTACTGGCCTGCTCACTGCCTAAAGAAAAATTAACTTGGTCAAGCAGTTGTTGTCCAGTTAACAATTTAGGCCTAGCTCTAAAATCTGACTTCCCATCAAATTTTCTACTTCTCCTCCATGGGTGATCTTTGTCTAACCATCTACGGTGACCCAAATAGCACTCTTTGCTGCCAAACTCTAATCGTAGGTAGTCTGTCTCCCTATTGCAGACAGGACAAGCTAACCTACCTTTAGTACTCCACCCGCACAACATATCATAAGCTGGAAAACCATTTATGGTCCATAAAAGCGCAGCATGTAACTGAAAAGTTTCATTAGAGTACGCATCATAAGCTTTGACCCCAGGATTCCATAACTCGTTCAGACTCTCAATCACTGGCTCCAAATACACATGTATATTGTTACCCGGGGATTTCTTCCCTGGTATCAGGACAGTAAGAAAAAGAAAAGACTCTTTCATGCAGTACCATGGTGGCAAATTGTAAAGAGTAAGAACAACAGGCCACATGCTGTAGCTCGTACTCATGTTGCCAAACGGATTAAACCCATCACTCAACAATGCCAGTCGGACGTTCCTA
This sequence comes from Linum tenue, assembly GCA_946122785.1. Lineage (NCBI taxonomy): Eukaryota > Viridiplantae > Streptophyta > Magnoliopsida > Malpighiales > Linaceae > Linum > Linum tenue. Next base: position 19,735,059 of record CAMGYJ010000002.1, on the reverse strand, counting down.
GGATCGGAAGCAAACCAATTATGGGCTACATCAAAATCTTTCCAAGTCTGTGCATCTGCTGGATGCCTAAGGATATCATCGTCAACACGATTATCCTTGTGCCACCTCATAGCCTTCGCAATATGCTTAGTCATAAACAACCGCAGAAGCCTATCCTTTATAGGGAAATACCTAGCCCTTTTAATGGCAACATTAGACCCTTTACCAGCAAAATATCTATCAGATTGACACTTGGGGCATTTCCTCTCATGAAGAAGATCCCCCCCTAAATAAAACACAATCATTCGGGCAAGCATCTATTGTGGTGTAACCAAAACCCAGGTCTTTACCAGCAAAATATCTATCAGATTGACACGTGGGGCATTTCCTCTCATGAAGAAGATCCCCCCCTAAATAAAACACAATCATTCGGGCAAGCATCTATTGTGGTGTAACCAAAACCCAGGTCTTTAATATATTTCTTGACATCATAGTAAGAACTTGGCAAAGACTCTCCTTTAGGTAAAGCCTTTTTAATCGTTTCCAAATTCAAGTTGAATGACTTGTCTGAACTATTTGTAACTATTTTGTTGTTCATCAACTTCATAATGAACGACAGTTTGGAGAAGGTTTCACAACCAGGAAAAAGTGGAGTTTTAGCATCCTTAATCAGTCTTGCTAATGTGGGATCAATATCCCCAACAGCCCAGTTAGAGTCACCCTTGCTCACATCGAGTGGGAGCGGGCCCGCAGTCGTCAGGTAATGGAGTACCAGGAGCACATACTACAGTCCTGCCACCCGGAGCACCACTGGACCACTTCGTGGGAGCACTCACCACCACCACCACCACCAGAGGACTTTGATGACATCATGCACAACATTGACTTTGACCGCCTCGAGTAGGCTGTACTTGTTGGCTCTTATCTGTGTATGTCTTGTTTTTCGTTTTGTTTTGGGAAGGAGTGCAGACTAGATTTGTGTGTTTGGTTTGTTTTTTTTTTCTTTGCATATTGAGCCATTGAGCTGACAATTCTACCTAACAACTTTGTGTTTTAGTGGTTGTTTTCTACTCTAGCCCATGTTCTTGCCGACTGGTCCCATTTCCAGTCCTCCGCCCCCGATTGGTCCACTTTCTAGTCCTGATGCAGTCTGTTTTTCCCGATAACATCATTCCTCTTCTCTTTTTCTCTTCTCCATTGAGGGCAATGTCGATCTTAAGTGTGGGGGTGTTTTTATTTAACTGCTTGGAGCCTAGTCCACTGTCCAAATTTCAATTTGAGGGCTCCAAGTACGTGTTTCTTGCAATCACTTGCTCAGTATGCTTTGAATTGAGAGTCTTTATAGTACTATGCAACCTAGGGAGGTAGTTGTAGCACTATAGAGGATGCTGAAGTATAAGATCTCTGATGACTATATATTTGCACATGTTTTTCCCTCTGCTTCTTGATCGTTTAAGCTTTCATTATCACTTCTTTGGCCTATTTTACGCTAGGTTGTGTTCCTTTGTCACATTTCAGGTCTTAGCACATAAAGTGAAGTATAGGCACAAGTTTCAAGTCAATCGGATATCAATTGGCAACTCGAGGGACAAAACTCGGGCATGACCTGAAGAAGAATGGATTTTTACCTCACTTTTTGACCATATAATAATGTAACCTTTTTATGAGAAGAAAGAGGACGAGACTACGAGAATTAGATATAAAACGACACCTGATTTGGAGTCCGAACGAGGGAGAAACGAAGAATCAAAGATAGGGGACCCGGAACTGCAAAATACCCGACCAAAATACCCTACCAGGTATTTTGACCATCTGATAGGGCATTTTTGGCAGCATCAGAAAGCCCCCTGGTCGTGAACCAAAAATACCCGACCGGGTACCAAAAATACTCGACCGGATATTTTCCCTTTTGCCCCAAAAAGTGATCGGAGCATTTTGTTGATACCCGACCGGGTATTTGGACTGGGTTTCACGAACACAGGTTGTTAAAAACCTGTTTTGTGCGTTTTTGGAGGGGGGGAGCTGGGTTTTGGATCCCAAACACCCAAGGGACGAACCAAAGAGAGAGGGCGATTTGAGGGCAATCTTGGAGTGGAATTTGAGGGTTTCTTTGCCTTGGAAGCTCGAGGAACAAGCCCAGACTTGAAGACTGATCATCTGAAGATTCTTACTGCAGTCTCTCTCTTCTCTATGGAGTAACTTCCCTTCACTTAGGTTTTGAGGAACCCTGGACATGTTTGTTTGATTGGATGATTGTATGAGTACTCTTACTTGATAATCTTGAGTTCATATTCAATATATGCATGTTTTCATGATTCAATTATGATTTAGTCGAGATTATTGATTCTACTTTGATCCTATGAGAGCGAATACCTAATTTGGTCAATAGAGCACCATAGATTGATAGTATTGGATCGATTTCTTTAGTCGAGGGTCGATTCACTGCTCAATATCGATTGAGAATCTCATTCGATAAAGGGAATCTAGTTCAGAACGCCTTGATCGGTTATTCTAAAGAAGGATACGTCCCTCTAGGCAATTGACTCAAGAGGGCCTTGTTCCTTTAGTCGGGACTCAAGGTCTAATTAAGGATTCTCCGCATTGTGAATGAAAGTGAAACAGGTTAGAGATCATCAATCATTAATCTGGCTAGTGGCTAGGGGGAATCATACCTAAGTTAGTTCCCAACCTGTAATTAGATTAACTTTAACTGTAGTTTGCTAGAGTAGTTTTAGTTGTTCTATCTTAATCTGGTTTGCTAGATAATGAACTGAAGCTGAGTAATAGTAACTCTAGAGACCCGTGGATTCGATATTTATTACTTGAGCCACTATATTGCAGTCCCTATCATTGGTTACACTTGGTCTTTGTTAGGAGTTGTGTCATAGCGAGTCAATCTCTCCTGTCTTTTTCTTTGTTGTGCCGGTTGATTGTGTGAACTAGTGGATTTAGGAACTTTGATTCATGTGATATCGATGACTCTCTATGTGTTGTGTGTGGACTAATGTATTGTAGAAGGGTGCTCAGTGTGCGTAATGACAAAGCAGTTGGTCCTCCATGCCAACAAATTTGAAATTTTAAACATGTGGTAAGCCCAACGTGTGTGGCAGCGTTCATTGCACAAAATCAGGTTTTGGAAGATATTTTAGTGATCTATACTGGGGTAGTCCTACAAGGTGAAGCTAATTCGTCTCTAGTATAAGTAAAAATTACACTCGTTGAATGGTTTGACTACTAGATGATGTGTTTTAAGGGCACAGATAGAGCTTCCGACCCCCCTTCATTCCATTGACCCTCCTTGCGAAGTGAGGAAAAGGAGTTAAAAGAAGTACTCTGGCGAGCGACAGATGTAAATAAATTGCTCTTGCTCACTCAATAAGGGTCGACCAGGCATTAAAACTGCAGTTGGAACCCCATCAAAGTGTAACAAATAAGAAAAAGAAAAAAACATAAGAAAACAAGGTTCAAACAAGGAAAATGGAATGGAAAGAGCACCCGATATAGAGAGTCATTGATTGTTGTGTTATGTGAGCCACTTTATCCGTGAATTATCTGTCTTAAGTCCACTGTTTCATATGATCCTGGTGTGAGTCCAATACTCGCATTGAGGGAAATAAGGGATGTCTTAGAAAACTGGTTGACCTCGTAAGTTTCTAAATGATCTAGGAAATCCTCTACTGACGATCAGGGTTGCATAGTGCGGTAGAGGTCTAGAGAGCTGCATTGGTTTGAGTCATGTTTGCTTGGGGACAAGCAAATGGTTAAGTGTGGGGGGATGTGATAAACCTCTATTTGTACATGTTTTTGCCCACTATTCTTAAAACGTTTGAGAGTTTATTCTCGCGTTTTAAGCCGATTTCACGCTAGGTTGTGATTTTATGTCATATTTCAGGACTTGGAGAGAAAAGGAAGGCTTGGAAGCGAGTTTAGGGACGAAAGAACTAAGGAGAAGAAAGGAGTGCAAGGACCAAATTCCCCAGTCTGGCCATCAAAAACCCGACCGGGGAAAAGCCACTAGAGGCTGGGGAAGTCGTCCAAGAAATTCAATCTGAGGTCGGGTATTTTTCCCTTGATGTTGTGCGCCGTTTTGCAAAACCCAGTCGGTTCTCTTAATCCCTACCAGGTACTTGGACCGGGTTTGGGAGTTGGGGTTGTTACAAGTAGATTTTGGGTTCTTGGTCTACTATCCAAGTTTTAGAGCAAGAAAGAGAAACCTAGAGAGAGAAAGTGACGAACCAAACCTCCAAGGTGACCTAGATCTAGTTTTGACGCCATTGGAGCTTGATTGAAGCCTGGAGAAGTTGTCGATTGACAACCAGAAGCCGGATTTCATCCTCCCCAGGATGATTTCTACATCTGAAGATGATTTCTCTTCTCTCTCTATGGAATAAAATTCCTCTCTCACCTGGATATGAAGAACTCCAGATTTGTGTGTTAGGTTTGGTTGTATGAACCCAAGTACATGATATTTTGATATTGATTATACTTGATTGAGGCATGATTTCTGAACTGCATGAATCTTGATCACATTCTTGTAGTTTCTGCTTTGACCTAGAAAGAGAATATTTGCCTAGGTTGATAGAGCACTCATGATTGAAGGTGGTGAATTGACTACTTTAGTCGAGTAGTCAATTCACTGTTTTGTCCTGGATTCACTCCATTAGAGGAGGTTTTGCACGTTAGGGCCTTAGTTCATTTACTCCAGTGGAGATTAGTCGCTGACACGCTAAAACACAACTCCAAACTACGACCAAATATAATCGCAGTCCGGAAATGCAGAATAGTAGTAAGTTTAATTTATCAACCCGGGGTCTAGATCTACTGCCTACTCCGTGATTCTCTATTATCTAGCGGGACTAAGTTTAGTGAGAGTGATTGTAAACAAAAGCAGTAAGAAAGCAGAAAAGTGTTCAGTTTTCAAAAGCAAAGGAAGAGTCACTCAGGAATGAGTCCCCTAGCTCCTTAGTTAGGTTCAAGTTGTAATTTCCTTTGGGTTAATTATTGTTGATTAAACTGTGGAAGATCCGACAGTAGTTTGGAAATCAGATTCACTCTTGTATAATCAATCCACTCCTATCAATTGAAGAAGCTCTAACAACCTAATCAGATTCTATCTATCTCAAGCTGCAGCAGAAATCAAGAGAATTTGATCAAGATCCAATTGACTCAATAAACACACTTCAATTGATTATAATCAAACAGTAACTCAATCCAAAAGTCATTACAATCAAGATCCCTAACACATGGAACTAGGGTTCTTCATACCCAAGTGAGAGAAGGGTCTACTTCATAGAGAGAGAGAGAGAAAAAAACAGAATTCAAAGCAGTCATACTCGTAACGATGGGAAGAATCAATCATAGGGTTTGTTCTTCGCACTTTCTCTCTCAAGGACTCTGTTTTTGCTCCAAAAAGTCGATTCTCCCTCTCCAAAACCCGAAATTGGGTTTTAATGCAGCTGTCCGGGTTTGCACGACCAGACCGCACGCCCGTGCAACCTCATAGTCTGCCCGTGCACCCCCAAAACGCACCGTTTCAATTAATTCCACCAGGTGGGTGCACGGTCATTGCACGGCCTGTGCAATCCGAGAGCCTGGCCGTGCAATCCTCTCGAATAAATCATCACGACCACCAATTCATCTTGCACGCCGTGCGAAAAACAGGGTCAGCAAAGGCAACTTTCTTTTGAGCCGGGACCAACTCATAGTGGTCTCCAAGTTTCTTTTGAGGAGGCTTAACTACCTGCAGTTTCGGCCACCACTCCTCCTTGATCTTTTCTTTTGGTAATGAGACGGACAAGAGTGGCGGCGAAGGAATGAGAGGAGAATCCTTTAAAATGGGAGGCATAGAAGGATACCTGACAGGCCCGTGAACCTGATGAGAGACAACATGCAAAGGCGATAAAGCAGGCACATTATTAGCAATGGACAATGTTATCTGCTCCTCGCAATATCTCAAGACTAAGGTCCCATCATGCACATCTATGATAGCCTTGGCGGTGGCCAGGAAAGGCCTTCCCAGTATAAGGGGCACTTCTGTGTCTTCATTGATGTCCAAGACAACCAAAATCCACAGGATAAAAGAATCTGCCAACCTTAACTAGGAGGTCCTCCACTATGCCCCTAGGATGAACTACAGATCGGTCAGCTAATTGAATACTCATCCTAGTTGCACTAGGTTCACCTAGGCCTAGTTTCTTGAACAATTTATATGGTATAACATTGATACTAGCACCTAGATCTGCCAAGGACCTCTCTACATGAAATTTACCAATAGGGCATGGGATAGTAAAACTATCTGGGTCCTTCTGCTTCGGCGGAAGTTTGTTCTGCAGAATGGCCGAGCACTCCTCGCTGAGCTTCACAATGGCCAGCTCGCTCAACTTTCGCTTCTTCAAGAGAAGCTCCTTCAGGAACTTCGCATACTTAGGCATCTGAGATAGTGCCTCCATGAAGGGCACTTGAACATTCAGCTTCCTAAGCATGGACAGGAAATTTCCAAACTCTGCCTCAAGCATATCTTTGTACATCCTAGTGGGAAAAGGGAGTTTAGCCTTATATTCAGCCACTACCGGTTGTGGCTTTGGAGCTTGAGCCTCTGGATCATTTTCCATCACCAGGTCCTCTTTCGGCTCTGGGGTGATCTGTGTCACCTTTTTGGCACTCTTCAGCGGTGCATCCGCAGTCACAGTCCCACTTCTCAGCATGATGGCGTGTAACCCCTCCTTATGATTTCTAGGATTTTGTAGGGGTTGTCCAGGAAGTGTGCCAGCCGGTCTGGAAGCAAGGGTATCTGCCAGGTGCCCAATTTTGGTGTCCATATCCTGCAAGAGTGCATGTTGGTTCCTCTGGCCAGCTTCAATCTTCATGAATTTTCCCGTAACCACTTCCATGAATTACTCCAATTTATGGAACTTCTGGGTACTAGTGCTAGCCAAAGTGGTCACTAGATCCCTCAGTTCTGACACTGGATCATCCGATGCTAGGACTGATGGAGATGCACCATACTGCTGGTATTGTTGCTGCTGTGGGGGCTGTGGAAAAGCATGCCCCTGTCTGGGCTGACAAAGTGGCTGCTATTGCTGCATCTGACCTGGACGGGGCTGGTATGGTTTCCTCTGGTTTTGAAAACCAGCTGCAGGAGCCTGGAAGCCAAATGGCTTGGGATTGTTGTTGCCACTCCAGGAGAAATTTGGATGCTGGCGTCATCCCTTGTTGTAAGTATTACTGTAGGGGGTCATTGCGCCTAGCATTGTTGATGAAGTTCACCTGCTCCTATGGTGTACTGGACTCACGCATGGCCTGGCAATCGTCTACAGTATGATGGGAGCTCTCGCACCACTGGTAACCCATTGCCTGTTGTTGCTCTGCCCCTGAAACCATCCCATTCCGATCGATGGCTGAGACCAATTTAGACACAACCTGCACCAAATTGGAAGAGTGGGTGTCCACAACATGCACACCCCGGCCTGGTACTCGCCTCGACCTCCTAGCAGTACCCAGTCATATCCTTTCTCTGCCATCTCCTCAAAGAGCTGATTTAACTGCGGTGGTGTCTTAGTCAACATGTTCCCGCCACATACCGATTCAATCAGCTGCTTATCTTCTAAGAAGACGGCGTGGTAAAAGATGCCCACCTTGAAAGCATCATTGAAACCATGATTGGGACACTTAAGGAAGAGACTGGTGTATCTCTCCCAAGCATCCCGGATGGTTTCATCTTCCTCCTGTGTAGAATGAGTGATTTGCTTCTGCATGTCTTTTGCCTTTGATCCTCCAGAGTGAATGGAAAGTATCTCAGCTGGATGGCATCGGCAGGGACCCCATTTATCTTAATCCCATCGATCAGCTCGTGGAACCACCGTAGGTGCGATATGGGACACTCCCCCTCCTTTCCACGGAATACCACCGAGTCGCGCAACATGGTGATGACAGAGGTGCTCACCTCAAAGTTATTGGCTGGAACTTGAGGGTGCTGGATGGGAGACCTCATGTCTGCGGCTTCGGCAGTCCAATAGTATCCCATGGTGTGCTCCTCGAGAATGACCACATCATTGTTATGTGGTTCACCCATGTCTTTCTCCTGGTTGATATGCAGTTGTGCTAGAGCCTCCTTCGCAGCTAGTCGCGCTTTTAAAGCTTGCTTGAAGTTCCTACAAGTCCATTCAAGCTCTTGGTCTAACGGCGGTAGTTCTCCTGACTGGCTACGGGTCATGCACTACCTGCACACAGAATGCAAACACAACCCGTGAAGGCACATAGGTGGAAGAGAAAGAATGCAGTAAAGAAAATGCTAAAGTAACATACTTTCACATTTCTACAATAACCTAGAAGTTCCCCGGCAACGGCGCCAAAAACTTATCACGCTAAAACACAACACCAAACTACGACCAAGTATAATCGTAGTCTGGAAATGCAGAATAGTGGTAAGTTTAATTTATCAACCCGGGGTCTAGATCTACTGCCTACTCCGTGATTATCTATTATCTAGCGGGACTAAGTTTAGTGAGAGTGATTGTAAACCAAAGTAGTAAGAAAGCAGGAAAGTGTTTGATTTTCAAAAGCAAGGGAAGAGTCACTCGAGAATGAGTCCCCCTAGCTCCTTAGTTAGGTTCAAGTTGTAATTTCCTTTGGGTTAATTACTATTGATTAAACTGCGGAAGATCCGACAGTAGCTTGGAATCTCTTAAGCTAACCAAGCCCTCTTAGATAGACTAACCGGCAGACGACTAGTCTTCACCGGGATAGAAAGCTAAGGCAGTTAACACAGAACTCTAATACTGGAATTGGATTCCAGTACAAAGCAGTGGATTGACTAACTCTCGTATAATCAATCCACTCCTATCAATTGAAGAAGCTCTAACAACCTAATTAGATTCTATCTATCTCAAGTTGCAGCAGAAATCAAGAGAATTTGATCAGGATCCAATTGACTCAATAAACACACTTCAGTTGATTATAATCAAACAGTAACTCAATCCAAAAGTCATTACAATCAAGATCCCTAAAACATGGAACTAGGGTTCTTCATACCCAAGTGAGAGAAGGGTCTACTCCATAGAGAGAGAGAGAGAGAAACATAATTCAAAGCAGTCATACTCATAACGATGGGAAGAATCTGCTCTGAGATGATAATCTTCACTCCAAGGACGAAATCCAAGCTTGATTGATGAAACCCAGCTCCAGAATCAATCCTAGGGTTTGTTCTTCGCACTTTCTCTCTCTAAGACTCTATTTTAGCTCCAAAAAGTCATTCTCCCTCTCCAAAACCCGAAATTGAGTTTTTATGCAGTTGCCCTCGATTGCATAGCTAGACCGCACGGCCATGCAACCTCATAGTCTGCCCGTGCACCCCCAAAACACACCGTTTCAATTAATTCCACCAGGGGGATGCACGGTCATTGCACGGCCCGTGCAATCCGAGAGCCTGACCGTGTAATACTCTCGCAGAAATCATCACGACCAACAATTTATCTTGCATGGTCATGCGAAAAACAGCGCCAGGCTGTGCAGCTTCTCGGTAAATCCTGCACGGCCACAAAGGCAACCATGCACGGCCGTGCGCTTTCCCGTCCTGGCCGTGCAACTTGTCTGATCTCCCTTCGCTCGTCCCGATTTCGCCCAATCGACCCCAAACCCGTGCTCAAACCTTCATTCACACATTAAGACCTGAAATGTCATAAACAAGAACAACCTAGCGTAAAATCTGCTTAAAACCAGAGGTCCGAGCCTCAAACAAGATAAGAATGGTGGACAAAAACATGTGCAAATATCGAGTCATCAGTCGCCCGCCGGGTATTCAGACTGGGAGGGTCTGAAGGCCTTTAGTCGAGACTTTAGATTGTTTAAGAACCTTCCGCAGTATAACTATCATTATATCTGGACTTGATGAATTACAACTTGACTTAACTGCAATCTAGGGGGAACCATATCCGGTGACCTTTCTCTAACTTGAACCACAACTTTATTGCTTTTTGCTTAAGTTACTTATAACTTCACTGCACTTAAACAGCTAGATAATAAGAATTTCACGGAGTAGTCATCACATCTGGAACCCGGATTGACAAATAAAACTAAATCCGTTATACTATGCATTAGTTTGTGGTTACACTTGGCCACTTTCTAGTGTGATGATATAGCGAGTCAAACTGTTAACTCAAAATGTCAGCACAAACATCATACTACTGATTTTCTCGGTACAATTTTGAGTACGGTTTTAAATTTTTGTTGGTGCTGTAGTTCAAATAGCAACGAAGTTAATGGGGACACACAAACAGACATTCCCTTCTCTTTCCTTCTCGTTTATTGATTTCTAGAAGGTTGTGATCGCCAATGTGCATTACTAGTTCATTCTTCCACATTTTATTTGGCTTTGGCTTGGCCCCCAATTATTTATAAAATAACTATAAATTAGAATAGTATAAAGAATTGCAATTCTTCTTCCACATGTTCCTTTTGGCTTCATTATTCTTGTACCTTTTTTATTGAGATAGATGTAGATAGGTGGTGAGGAAGAATGAATGAAATGGTGTACTTTGTTTGGTGTTTGGGTTGATAATGGAACTTACGTTCTCTCTGTTTGTTTCTTGTTTGGAAGTTTGCTTGTTGCCCATTTGCCTTGATAGATGAACCTATACATGTATTGATCTCACCTCAGTGCCAATGCACTTTAATTTTTAGTGGGTAAAACAACCAATTTGAATTTAAAATGATGGGAATGCACACCTTCGAGGTTTAAGAAGGTGTTATCCGTTAGATAGATAGGCGTTGCCGCGTTGGGGTCCTAGGTGTTTAACAAAAATAACCATTTTTAGTAGAAATACAAATTTGTAGCACTTTTACTTTGGTTCAATTTCAAATGATTAATTCATAACTTAGCCAACCTTTAAGAACTATCAAAGTTATTTAAATATAAGTACGGAGCAACAACAAGTTCATAGAAACGATCAACCAGCAAACACTTATAAATTAATTCATTCATCATCATACAAATAGGTTTATCGAATCACCACTTTATCTGTTGGGACTTTTAGAGACGAGGGTACACGTACGATAACCCGAGACCGGGTGACCAGGATTATGATAGAGTCGTGAACTACGTTCACTTTCCGAAAAGAATATTTCCACCCTCAACAAGCCTAGGGTTACAGGAAATTTCTCCCGAGGATAAAACTATCACCACTTTAGGTTCCAGACTCAAGAACACTAAAGCATACTTAGAAATTTTTGGAAGAAAGAAGTAGAATATGTTTGATGGTCTGTGGCATCATCCACCCCACTCATATTTATAGGGGCCGAATCCATGCATTGTTTCATGAAAGGTTGCCTTTATCCATATGAAAGGTTGCATTTATCCATATGAAAGGTTGCCTCTATCCATATGAAAGGTTATCCTTATCCATATGAAGGGTTGCCTCTATCCATAAGGTTATCCTTATCCATAAAATAATGCAACCGCCACTAGGCCAAAGGGATGTGTCCCTTCACGGAATTAGAATATCGGTTCGGTCGGTCTAATCCCAAACCGGCTTGTTGGTCCAACCCAAAACCGGTTTGACTTGGTTAGTCCGGTTCAACCAAATTTCCAACATTCCTCCCCCATTTTACTGTATTCATAGAATTCACTAAAATCACAACATTCTTCCAACAAAACTTAAGCATAAATGAAAATGTCGTGACGATTGAATTTTCACCTTAGTATATTACACTTGACGAATACTCGAATACAAAGGGTGTCGGTAACGATTGAACCCATTGACTCATATGAATATTCGAAGATAATACACACTTAAGTTTTCAAAACTTCTAAGCGCCTTGACACTATTATCCGCCATGTGTCCAATCCTTCTCATAAGCGCACACGAAACCAAAGTCCGGGTTTCTTGAAGCGGCTACACTTCATGCTTACGTAGGTTGAATCTCTTATTCGTGTACCCGCATAATACACTTTTTCAAATATTCAATTAAGAAGTTTTGAACTTCATCCTCTTCTCTCATGCAGGATAACAAGCACATACCTCGGGATGATAAATTGTGTGCTTCAATTTCTGATAATAAGCTTTCCACATTGAATTCAGCCTCTAACGTTGTATTAGAGGGGAATTGGGTGTCCCATTACCAGAAATTATATGGACTTTAACCCATCCCTTTCACAGACTTGATCACCAAGTCACTAGTTAACCACTTCGTCAAATTATCAACCAAATTATTTTGAGTTTGGTCATACTGTCTAGACACAACACTATGAATGATCAGTTCACAGCTTTTACCGTGCCTTACTCCCACATGACCGTACTTGTCATTTTCTCTTGACTATATGCCTTAGCCAAATTAGCATTACTATCACAAAAGATAGTAATAGGTGAGATTGGCTTAGGCCATAAATATATGTCATAAACCAAACCTCTCAACAATTATGTCTCTTCTCTAAGAGAAATCAAGGCCACACAAATTTTGATTCCATAGTGAAACTTTGTGATGCAAGTTTGCTTTCTAGAGGCCCAAATTATGGCACCTCTCTCAAGCAAGAATACCCATCTCAATGTTGAAGTATCACCTTTAACATGAGAAATCCAACTAACATCAACAAATCCTTTCCAAAATTGATGGAAAGCCACTATAAGTCAATACAGTGTGCCTTTGACATATCCTAGTACACGCCTCATTTCATTTCAAATGATGAGAGCTAGGATTCATCACATACCAACTTAATTGTTCTATCGCATATGCGATATCTAGCATCATGTAAATCATGCATACGTCGAGCCCTCAATTTAACATGGAATACTCCAGTTGTAAAACTTATTTTCAGTATTAACCATAAGTTCCATACTTGGATCCATTGGGGTCTTGAACTCACTACAATTCCTACTATGGAATTTATGCAAGTACCTTCTCGTGCAGAAAAATTGAGAGAAGGACTCTTTCTTGTCGTTCCGCTTGATACAATACACAAAATCACATTTGCCTCCCCCATATCCTACATGGAGATTGAAATAACAACTTTTTATTAAAGTTCACTTATCTTTTATTGGTTCCAAAGATAAGCATGTCTTATACATACAAATGTATGATGACTTCATTACCAGAATCATCGTAAATTGTGTACACATTTTGTCTCCTTGGTTTAAAATAACATAAACCACTTGACAAAATCACTTATCTTTGATTGGTCCCAAAGATAAATATGTCATTTACATACAAACACAACGACTCTATTACTAGAATCATCAAACATTGTATACACAATTTCGTCTCTTTGGTTTAACGTAAACCACTAGACAAAATCACACCACCAAACCACTAGACAAATCCAAGTTCGAATAGAGAATTAGACCAATTAACCATTGAGTATGTGACCTACCCAAAGGCAATTTCCATTCTTCTATTTCTCCATTTTACGAATCATTCTCCTTCTTCCTCATCTTCGAATCATCCCTCTTCCAAGTTACCTTCCGGATATGGAATACACCATGAGATAAGTACGAAGAAAACCCATCTTCTACTGCCATCGATGAAAAACCCATCATCGAACATTCTCATAATTCCATAGACCGGAACCGGTTTCTTGTAAAGAGCGGTTCGAGCCATCGTACCGGAAAATTATTCTTTTCGATTGTTGGGACTTTTAGGGACGAGGGTACACGTACGATAACCCGAGACCGGGTGACCAGGATTATGATAGAGTCGTGAACTACGTTCACTTTCCGAAAAGAATATTTCCACCCTCAACAAGCCTAGGGTTACAGGAAATTTCTCCCGAGGATAAAACTATCACCACTTTAGGTTCCAGACTCAAGAACACTAAAGCATACTTAGAAATTTTTGGAAGAAAGAAGTAGAATATGTTTGATGGTCTGTGGCATCATCCACCCCACTCATATTTATAGGGGCCCAATCCATGCATTGTTTCATGAAAGGTTGCCTTTATCCATACGAAAGGTTGCCTTTATCCATACGAAAGGTTGCCTTTATCCATATGAAAGGTTGCCTTTATCCATATGAAAGGTTGCCTCTATCCATATGAAAAGTTATCCTTATCCATATGAAGGGTTGCCTCTATCCATAAGGTTATCCTTATCCATAAAATAATGCAACCGCCACTAGGCCAAAGGGATGTGTCCCTTCACGGAATTAGAATATCGGTTCGGTCGGTCTAATCCCAAACCGGCTTGTTGGTCCAACCCAAAACCGATTTGACTTGGTTAGTCCGGTTCAACCAAATTTCCAACATTATCTTCATCGTCCTCAAAAGCAATCTCCACCCTTTCCTCCTTGTCAGACTCGAATTCTTTAATGTGGAGCTCTCCCACTATTGTAATCTTATGAAGTTCAAGCTGCCCACCAGTTACCATCGAATACGTCATGACACCCCCATGGTGCACAATTTCCTTATTCATTCTAATCCTCGGTTTGCTAGCTCACGCTTAATTAATCACTCCTTAAACCGATTAATCATGTGTCTAGGCATTATAAATGTCTAATATTCTGCCTAGAGTCTAGGGAAGGCATTTTCTCTCTGCCTAGGGCCTAGACGTACATGCAATCACATCTTCTTGACCCTTTTAATTTTAACTTTTAAGTTACAAATTGTGAAAACTAAATTATGAGAAATTCGTCATGCATGTCAAACTTATCATTAGTTCATTACCCTTAACCCGCCCAATTGGGGTTTCTATTATTATATTAGATAGGATAATGATAATTATGGTTAGTAGAGATTTAGTCGAATTAGGATTATTACTAGGGTTTTCCAGTATTTCCCTATATATATGTACTTTGGGTTTACGTCATAATCAATCAAGAAGAATATTAAGAAAAATCTCATAAACCGTAGTTATCCTCTCAACTCCTAATTTCTCGTCTCAACCAATCCAAGGCCTTAGCCGATTCTTTATCTATTCTATTCTTTCTCATCTAAATCCCTAATTTCTTATCTCAATCCCTAAATCCCTATTCGTTACTAGTAATCGTGGGTGCCGAAGATCAGTCCCGAGAGACACTAGAAGCGGGTTTCTCACAATTGGTATCAGAGCCTGGTTGAAGGCACCCACATCAGAATCATGTCGAGTTCTCAAGAATACGAATGGAAGGAAGCTGATCGAAGGCGATTCGCGGAAATAAGACAACTGTTAGCGCAGTTGGCGTCGTTCGACTGGAATGACGATGAAGATGACTGGTGGGACGATGACATCCCGGTGGCGGCAATCAAGGCGCCGCAGCTGACCGAAATCAAGTTTGAGATGAAGGACAAAAACGATGAAAAGAGTCCGACTACTGCTGAGAAGAAACCCATCACGTCGTCATCGCAGGCCACATCACCAACCCCCACGGCGATGTCATCAACGTTGCTGTTAGCAGCTGTCCAACCACCAACGCAGGCGACAGATCTGGCAGCGACGAACAAGGAAGGAGATCCGGGAGCAAGGGGAGCTCTTAATTCCCGCCACTCCACCGCCGAGAAAACCGCCAGACAATCTTGCGATGTCGTCACCGGCAACGCTAGGAACTCCTCTGGAGCCGCCATCAAAATTAGCCACCGCCTGCACTTTGACCGCCGAGAAAACAAACCGGCGGGTTGACTTGCCGACGCCAGGATCGAACCGGCTGCAGCATTCTTCATGGCGCCAACCAGTGAAGAAGAAGAATCGAGGACGAGCAGCAGGGCGTCTCGAATCGTGACGACGAAGGACGGGAGGCGGGTGAAGAAAACGAGCGTAGCGGCCTTGATGCCAACCACCCACCTGGTCGATTGCTCGGCTCTGGTCGAGACGGTGGAGATGAATCTGCTCGGGATGACGTCGGAAGGGAAGATTGAGCGGAGGGACCGCGCGGCACCGTTGGTGAAAAAGGGGGAAGGTGACGGGGAAGTCTCGCCGGGGACGGGAATCACGTTGGGATTGCAGCAACCCTCGGCGGTTCCCTCAACAGCGCTGACCAGCACGATCGAGCTGGGCGTGCAATTGATGGACGCGTCCGACGTGGAAGAGGAGCCGGAGATGAAGACAAAAGCGAGCTGGCCTCTGTTTCGTGTGCGTGGCTGCACGTCGTCTGGGGAGTTAAAGAAGTCGTCGCCGATGAGGACGTGGCGGACGACAAACAAGATGAAGGAGGGCGGTGCACTCCCTGCAAACCCTCACTCGACCCACACCGCACAACAGCAGGCCGGCCTGATGGGCCGCATCATTTTGGTTGACAATGCTACCAAGCCATTATTGCTGGGCCATGTAGTGGGTGAAGACCATCAAAGCTTGGACCGCGGGCCTGTAGGAGAGGAAGGAGTAGCTGGGCTCAAGATGGACTGGGAGGAGCAGCTTGGAGTTAAGTGGGATTCGCACAGACCAATTATTGGGTCATACAAGGGCATCATAACAATGATTATATTATATGGAGTTGGGCCACGAAAATGTGGTCTGAAGGAAGTTATTGGACATGGAGTGGGCTTTGAAATGCAAAATGGGCTGAGTTCTCCAAATAGACATGGGCCGAGTCATCATCAGAAATTTGGGTTATCAATGGGCTTTCTACTTGGATTTATTTTGCAGGGACAAGAGAGGAAGGTAGAAGTAAGTGGGCTTATTGAGTTAGAATGTTGGCTTCCAAGAAGGTTTAATTCAAACCCACTTGGAGGACGATGGAGCCCAAATGGGTTGGTTTTCACCACCAAGTCAGTGGAGGAGTGCAATGAAGATTTCAATGAGGTTCGTGATGAGAAAGTGCTCAAGGAAGAACAGTTCTCCGACTCTTATTTCGTGGACTTCGAAAGAGAGGAGGAAGAATTATAGAGCTATGGAGGACGTGGCATATGTCTCGTGGGTGGAGGAGAGTTGAGGAAAGTTGGACTGACGCGAGAAGAGTTCATTCTTGGAGTTGAGCGCAATTGGAAGCGGAGAAAGCGGAGGGTTAAGAAGGCAAAATGCGACTGCAACCTTGAGGGCAAGGTTGATTTCAAGAGGGGTGGAATGTCATATACCCGCCCAATTGGAGTTTCTATTATTATATTAGGTAGGATAATAATAATTATGGTTAGTAGAGATTTAGTCGGATTAGGATTATTATTAGGGTTTTTCAGTATTTCCTTATAAATATGTACTTTGGGTTTACGTCATAATCAATCAAGAAGAATATTAAGAAGAATCTCCTAAACCCTAGTTTTCCTCTCAACTCCTAATTTCTCGTCTCAACCAATCCAAGGCCTTAGCCGATTCTTTATCTATTCTATTCTTTCTCATCTAAATCCCTAATGTCTTATCTGAATTCCTAAATCCCTATTCGTTACGAGTAATCGTGGGTGCCGAAGATCAGTCCCGAGAGACCCTAGAAGCGGGTTTCTCATAAACTCCATGCACAAAAACTAAAAGGAAACTTCTTACCAGTACTCTACAATATTCTCATAATTGTGAATGAACACTCACCAGTCCACTCACCACACTACCAACAACAGCAGCTTTAGGATTAGTTGAAGATATATGGACATTAGTTGTTTGTTTAGATTATTGTCTACATATCTCAGGGCAAGTAATGTAACAGTATGATTGGCAATTGACACCAAACAAGCAAAGGAAAGGACCCATCTTTCTCACACCCTTTGTCGCTGAGAAGTTATGTTTTCTTCTTCGTGACTTCTAGTGCAGTTCCCTATCCATGAGTTCAGATGTTTCTCCATAATTTCCCTCCCCTCTTGAAGTACCAGGCTTTTTTTTTTTTTTTGGGTGGGAGTGGTTGAATAATACCCTAACAGCATTCTGATCAAGGGGAAACGATTCCCAGTCTCAGGACAACCCCATCCATCTCCAAGGGAAGGCAATGGCGGCAATGATTCTCTGCAGCTGACTATGTTATGCCTGTGAAAGGGCGACTAAAAGCCTTCTTTCTATCTGTCAATATTATTCAAAAAAAAATTCTATCTGTCAAGTGTCAACACTTCACAGTCAAGTCATTGAACAGTTGAGAACATGCAGCCAACCAATCCCGGAACAGTTGACTATGTTATGCCTGTGAAAGGGCATCTTAGTGTTGAGCAGCTTAGTCATGGAACAGTTGAGAACATACAGGACAATTCTCTTACAAGAATGGAAATCTGCAACCAAAAGTATTTGAGATTGACTAATGACCTCCAACATTTGAATCTTGCTCAACTTGAATTGGCAACAGAATATTATTGACTATTACTTTTATGGTACTTTCCAGATATTCACCAACTCTGTGATGCTTGAAACGCACCATCACTGTGAAAAGGATTTTCCACAGTTCTCTATCACAGTAAACATATACTTCTGTACCTAAAATACAACATTGCACAATTCAGAAAGGGAGAAAAGATACAACAAACTCTACAGTCTACAGTATCCAACTACACAAGTTCAGGGTCATGACTAAGCTGCTCAACACTAAGATGCCTCAACGAGCTAACAGTCTGATCATCCGAGGATCGGAGTCTACCAACTCTAGTATGCATAAACTCGAACGAAGGACCATTAACCACCTCAGCTACCAAGTCACATTGCTCCATATCATGAGAAAAGTTTACCAGTGCCTCTGCAACGTTAGTTCTCACGTCCATGTCCTCCGAATGATCTCCCAACAACCCAATGAGAATTGGAACCGCACCAGCCTCGAGCAGTGCTTCTCGATTGGCCCGATCATAGCTCAACTGAGAGATCGCCCCAGAGGCACTCCCCTTTACATCCAAATTCCCATGTCTTAAAAGCTCAACGAGAATAGAAATTGCACCAGAGTTTCTAACAATAGAAACGGAGGGTTCATAGGTGCCGAGATTACAGAAGACATTAGAGGCAGCAACCTTCGATTCATCATCACCTTCTCTTAAGATCCTGACCAACTGATCAGCAATGGCGACTGCATTCTCCTCGGCAATGGCTAATATGCAGAACGCATCCTCTGCAATCTCTTTACCAATAGGGTCAGGTCCCTGAAGCAGGTCAGCATATAGTGGTATAGCCCCAGCCTCAGCTGCCTTCATAACGAAATTCACATGTGATGATATGATGCCAAGTGAATTGCCAGCAGTAACCTTGGTTTTACCATTCCCATCCCTAAACAACTCAATGACTACAGGAATTGCTCCTAGATCGAAAAGCATACACCGAGCACGCCACGACCGACCAAGCAATCCAATGGCCTGACAAGCTCTATCCCTGGATTTCATCCTACCCCATTTAGCCGATTCAATGAGGAACCTAAGGCCATTCAACTCAGAAAGCCTCTTTCTGACCTCTTTCAACAATGCCAATGCACTAAAAATCTCTAGCAGATAGACCCTCTTCTTGCCGCAATTATCTTCCACACAAGAATTCAACATATCCAAAATGATCTCCAGACCACCATTTCTAGCCACAGTAACACGATTCTCATCCGCAGAATTAACGAGGCACCAAAGACACTTAATCAGAACCCTTTGCAACTTATCATTTGACAGAGGCAACAACCTCAACAGACAAGGGATAGCACCAGAATTGCCAATCTCCACAGCCAAGGAACCCTCACCTCGAAAAGCAATGCGCTTTAAGCAATACACGGCGGCTTCCTTCACTGAATAGGTCGAGCTGTTGTTACTGTGAAGAAGTCCGGCCAAAGTTGGTATCGCCCGAGCCAGAACATGCTCCGGCGCATGGTCAGAGTAACGGGTCAACTCGATCGTGGCTTTCAATTGCATGGCCTGGATTTCCGATGATGCCGCCTCCTGGTAGCGATTTAACAAAAATTCCCACACTGGGTCGAATTTTTCATCTGTTTTATCCCGACCCATCTAGGAGAATTCGAGGGGATGGGATTGCAGAGTGAGGAGGGCAGATATCAGAGAGGGGCGGCAAGGTTTTGTGAAGAATAGAAGCGGAATTACGCGGTGGAGATGAAGCAGTCGTGGGGTCGGAACAAATGCAACTATGCAAAAAAGAAGAAACAGAGAAATATGAACGCGGGCCGGAGGAGTTTAACTGACAAGCAAAAGTCCGCCAAAGGCAAAACAGTCTGTTAGAAGTGATGGGCCGATGGCGCCAAGGTGTGTATTATTCATGACGATGTTGGGCCGTGGGCTTTTCCTTAATTTTGATCTTTTCTGCCGTTCAGTTGGGTTCCTGTATTTAGGCTATGTATGATATGGTATGAAAATAAAATTGAAAAGAAACGTTTCCCAAGTAAGATACCCGTATTCATTTTCGACCAAAAGAAAGGCGAGATGCATGTATTATCGAGAAAATATAGGGTTAATGTTCGACCACAACGATGTGCTATCAAATGCATCTAATGGTTTATGACCTTATGGCAACATGATATGAATATGTGCTAGCCCTTATCAGGGGAAAACACACTGGATTAGAGATGACAATTCAAATCTATTATGATGGAATTTCCTTATTCGATTCGATTCGTGTTGGGTGGATAAAATCCGACTAGCGGTAACAGCTAAAATAGAGAGAGCATGGATACCTCTATTGGCTCATCTCGTCTTGTCCAACTCCATCCTGAACACTTCACACTACACTCATAGAAAATAATTTTCTTAATTAATTTCATTAACCAAAGTGTAGGTAATCAACAATTTTATTAGCAGCATAGAAATAATATTCTTAATTAATATAATTAATCAAATGGAGAAAGGAAGAAATATTGCCTTATTTGGTATTTTGTTTTGACAAAAAAATCACTTGCTCAAAAGTTACTCCGAAACTGAAAGGAGCCAAGCAAGAAAATCTATCTACAATATCCTATACAATCTTTCTAACAATCAAATTCACCTCGGTTATAGGTATAATATGCTTCTCTATTATGATGTTTTATCAAACATGCCCCTCTATTATTTTTTACATCAAACATGTCCATGTACTTTGAAAATATTATCAAATATGCCCTTCTGTTAAACATTCTATTGAAAAAAATCGTCAATCATGGTTGAATCATGATTTAGACTACCCGACATCTGCAAATGTGGGCGAAAATGTCAGTTTTGTCTGCCGTTTTATTTCTCTGAGTCTCTTTGAAATGAAATTATTTGAATTATTTGGCTATACAAAAGAACCAAAAAAATTCTAAATTGAAATTATTAGGGATATTTTAGACATTTGTGTCACCCAAACCAAAGTTCGGCCTTGGTTATCGGTTTTTTGATGAAAATTTTAACAGAAGGGCATGTTTGATAATTTTTTCAAAGTACAAAGACATGTTTGATGTAAAAAATAGTTAAAGACATGTTTGATAAATCGTCATAGTATAGGGGCATATTATACCTATATCCCAATTCACCTTGTCAATCACTATATTCGCATATTATACCTACTAGAATCAGCACCTGCTGCTACGCCGCAGAGAGTAGTTAATCAATGGTTAGTCGTATTTAATATATTTTAGAAGTACTATGGGAATAATAAAATAAAACTACAAAAATGGACAAAAACACTCCCTTCCATTATTTTACCAACTCATATGACTTCAACATAATGCTTACGGAGATTGAAACTTTAACAATACTCAGTGCTTGTATATATAACTTAGAAACGAAGGATAAATATTAAAACCAAATACTATCTAGTCTAGTGCAAAGGAAAACCACCAACACCAAGATAGGAAAATAAGATAGCAGGTTTAAAGAGTGAATTCATGGCAGTGGCAAAGGTTTAACTGTCTATTCTATTCGAGTGGACAAACCTCGAGCCAATCTTCAGCAGCTCCGGTTGGCCCTCCTTGGTGATTTGTTGCTTGAACAACCCATATATGTATCTGAGTCATGAGTCCATATCTCCATGGAAGTCGCCATGGAACCCAAAAAGTGAGACAAAGCAAGGATTAGCTGAAGTAGCTAGCTTAGGTTAGCTGATTCTAAACTCTAAAGTGTTGAGGTATACACTCAAGCTTAAGACTACTCCACTCCCACCATGCTGCCATACCTGTTGCTTTGATCTTGATCTTGAATAAAGAACATTATATAAAATAGCACCACAATTTCAATTATTTATTCTCCACAACAAAGTTTTAATCTGGCTTAACAATCAAGATTGCAATATTCCATTGGTTAAACTAAAGTTACAATCAGAAACACAAAAGAAAAGTAGCAAGAGGGAGAATGTCATCTTGATTTGCACCAAGTAACTTCTATTAATTTAGCTAGCAGCTTGATGGGCAAGTAATCAAATTAGCTGTGTATTTCAGAGTTTCGGCATAAAATAAGAGCAACAGATAACTCAATACAGCTAAAGCCAGTCGACGTACATGAATCATACAAAGAAATCACTGCATCCTATCAACTACAGAAACAAAATTGAAGAGTATGAGTCATTTCAGCCTGAGCAATCTTTGAAGCCCCAAGGAAATGATCACAGATCCTACATAAAAACAGCATGAAATCCACACTCCATGCCCTGCATCAGCCTTCTTTCCAACTGTCATGAACTCTGACTGAGCCGTTTTAGAACGCTCAAATCACACATCTCCCTTTTGCGTATGAACTTCACAAAAGCAAAACCCTTTGGCTACCTGCACAAAGCCAGTTTGTTTTAAGAATAAAGTAGTTGGCATTTTAATAGAAAAACAGGTGTTTGGTAACATAGATTCAACCCCAGTATCATACTTCTGGGGCACAAATACATTCTCAAACTCGAAGCATGAGCAGGATCCTGCATTGGATTTATTCAGCAACTGAGGAATTTGAGACACACCACTGATAATGTGGAGATGGTACTTTTACCAATACAAATGCCATAGAGAGCATACTGTAGGAAAACTCAACAAATATATATAGGTAAGTAGGCATCGAGTGCAATTTTCCTAGGCTTCCAAAAATCTTAAGAATCCTGCCAAAAAAAAAATGGGATGATAGTGGATTCCCTTATGAGAGGAGCACCAACCAAGACACAGGAGAAGGGGGCGCAACTGACACAGCTTTTGCAGCAGTTAGGGTTGGAGATTTTGTCGCGGTTATCCTGTTCCGCATCCTCGTCTTCTCAACCTTTGGCCTCGTCTACGTTCTGAATCTCGCATTCGTCATCATTATCGTCACTGTTGTCAAGGAAAAGAAATGAAAATTCACTGAGAGAAAGGGAAACCACATAGGTTGGAAGAAGAAAAAGAAAGAGGAGAAGCAACTCGTCATTCTCCAGCTTGCCTGATCGACTGATCCCCACACTGACCTTCTTCGTTGACTCCTTATCCACAACTGGAATCAGAACAGGCGCCTACATCGCCTTGTCGAACTTGCCCATAGGAAATATGTTTGGTTAGTAGATTAAATAAAAGAAAGAAAATTGAAGAGTAAAAGGAGGAAGAAGCATAAGAAATCGGATAACTAACCCGAACAAATCCACAGCCGGTTCTTTCATTCCATCCTGAAACCTACACACCGACGTCTGAACCCAAAATTCGCCTGCTCACCTTTCCTTCCCACTTCCAATGGAATCTGCCTTTCCCCTCTTCCTTCAGTCGATGCCGTTGACATCCTCCGGCTCTGCATACGGCGACAATGATTCTACAATCAGGAAACAAAGATAAAAGGGAGCCCATGTGGATTTGAAGCTCGGAGAGATCAAATGATCCTCTTCCGATGACGGCAAGACGTTGATCTGAAGCTCGTAGTGAAAGATAAAAGGGAGCTCAGTTGCAACTGGTCCTCCCCGCCGCTGCACCGATTTCTGACTCTTCATTTGGAGTCGAAAGAGAGAGGAAGTTTAAGAACATTGGGATATGGATGAAAGGTTGACTGATTGAATGGTGCAAAGAGATAGAAAGATAATTTTTGCTGGAAGAAAATTGGAAGAGATGTGATTGGAGATGGAAGAGTGTGGGAGAAGGCTTTGGCAGAGACTGGGGGTCGACGAAAGTGAAGGATAAGGCGTGAGAAAATGGGCAGAGATGTGATTGGAGAGGGAAGAGTGTGGGAGAAGGTTTTGTCAGGGAGGGGGAGTCGGAAGGTAAGGAGAAGGCGTTCTTTGTGGAATTCTTTCACCAAGCAGTTTATGAGGAATAGCAATTGCAGCCTATATGCTAAACGACAAAAAATGAAACAGTAACAAAGATGTTGAAGCAATAAAGTGTACCCATGTTTCATATGTAAAAGAATATCCCAATTCACCTTGTCAATCACTATATTCGCAACCCCTTGAATCAAAACCTCTTGAAGTCTCGCCTCCACACATCGACGAACAACATCCCAAAACACCCTTTTTATTAATTTTTTTATTTTTCTATTGTAAAAAGAACTTTACCCGCACAGGATAAAATGAATTAACCGAAATTGGGAATCCGGCAAAATAAGACCCACCCAGACCCAGTACCTAGTAAGAGAAAGAAAGCATAAGAAACCCAGCACAGCAAAGTACAGCGACACATGGCAGGCGTGTCTGCAATCCACAACCCAAGAACCCTACAATCAAACATCCTCCTGGGAAGAATGTTGTTCTGGGAATAATTTCGTATCGAACTGGGCAAAGAATTGCGATTCTCTAGTTGGATATTCTTGTTCTTTTGCTGTTCCCATATAAAAAATGAAGTTTTAGTTGAAAAACGAAGAAATTGGGGGAAACAAAACAATACTATATCACTACCACTAGAATATTAAAACCCATCATCAGTGAATGAAACAAAACAATACTATATATCACTACCACTAGAAAATAGACCATACCGTTGCAAAATAGTGGACGAAATCGAGCAGTATAATTTGATCCGCACTGTAGACCGTTGAAAGTGGTTTGATCTGGTTCATGGTCTATATTATTATACGATGTTTTGATTTCTTAGTCTTCTTTGGTCTAGACCGCGGTTTATCGGACTAAATCATGGACCCAGCTGACTTCTCAACACGTGTAAGCATCCCACTCGACCACTCTCCCAATTCTCCCTACGAGACCCAAGTCTTAACCCTAATTTTAAGCATCTCGTCCCCTCCTTCATTCACAACCACATTTCACCGAAGAGTAGAGACGATCGTGTCTTCATATGAGATCTTGTTAATGTTTACGTCTTTATGATGCAAGTTGGGATGCTTTGACTTTGTATCTTTATTATTTACTGAGATTTAGAGTATCAAAATTATTAATGCATGTCGGAATTAATGTTTTAAGGCAAAAAGAAAATATTTTTCTCGATTATTGATTAAATTTATCATCTGATTGAGTAAACAACTTGTTCATTTTTCATCCATTATGATCTATCCAACCGTACTGAACTAAATCGTACAAATATGATTTATTCTCTAGTCCATACGTCAGGTTCTCGATGTGAAATTATATGTTCTCGTTTGATCTGGACCAGACCCTACCGCAGTGCTTCCCGCCCTACTCTCATCATGAGTTTCAAGTTTCAACTATTTAAATATTGGATACGGAAAGGTGTTTCCATCATTCTAAGAATAGACCAATCTGATTCAAGCTCAAGTATTGGGCCCCGAAGACGGTGGTGGAAGTGGAACCAACAAAATATTGTAATGGAGTTTTAGTCTGGGTTTCACTGTCACCAAGCAAACGGCACAGAGTGGGTTCGGTGACGTGTTATCAGGTAGGGGGGCCGGGGATCGGGAGTGGACTTACTTGTCGATTATCAATCATCTCCATTCCTGTTTACTTTTCATTATAGTTAAGAGAGGGTGAACCGCCGGCCAGCCAACCATTGGCCCTGGAGCAAAGGCGCAATACAAAAGGGAACCCAACAACAAAAAAGTCTGTGGGGGAATGCACTGATAAACAATGGAGTTTGTCGGCTAGGTAAAGCACGGCGAGGGGTATCACCCCCCAGCTTGATTCCGTAGATGAGGCGAAGCTTTTAAGGAAGTGGAGCGGTGGGAGAGAAACGGACGAAAGTAAAGGCAGTTGTTGCGCCAACACTCCCTCTCCCACCAAAACAAAATCTCTCTGTTTCTCTCCCTCTCTCTGTGTCTTGATCATCTTCCGCAATTCAGCAGCAGTAGCGAGGAATTTTGCTTGATTACAGTAAAAGGGTGCGTGACCATTTCTCTCTGTTGTTCTTGTATCTCCATGATTTTACAGAGAATTCTGTTTGGAGGTCCCCCAAGTTCCCAGCTTTGAACGTAATCTATGGTAGTGTAGTGTTTCTTCGGAGAACCCACATCAGAATTAATTGTTTCTGCAGGTTCCCTTCGTTGTGGAATTTTATCGAACGGTTGGTGTGATTGAAAGAGACCCCCTTTTTTCGTTTGTCTTCTTTCCAAGGCAAGTCTTACGAGTCTGATGCTCCCTCTGAAATTTTCATCAATACTTCAGTTTTTGTGGTTGAATGAATCCCTTAATAATGCCAAGTTAGTGGTGGTTACAATTCTGCAGGGAGCATGGTGCATACATGCGAACTGAAGCAACAATAAAGAACCACCTTGGTTCACTGTAAAAAAAATATGTTTGTTTGCTTTTCAATGGCAGGGAGTCAACCTCCCATGTCTTCAAACCCTGTGTTTCCTCTTGTTCCTGCTGCTATTCCAGGTCCAGCTTCCTTCTCTTCACTTACCTCAATGATGTTCCTTTCTTTGAATAAAACTTACTAAGTTAACTCAACTTCAAACTTCTCCCTCGGCTGCTCTCCTTGTGCAGCAACATGTAGAGAATCTGGATCACTGCTCACCACAGAGTTCAGCAACACCAACTTGGTATTCCTATATTTCCCTCTTCTTCATTTTCTGTTCTTAATCTCGTTATTTTCCCATCCTAATCACTGCATCACAAGCTATCTCTTATCTTTTGTGTGATGATAGTCGATAGACATACTACTTACAAATTAAGCATCATCTGTTTTGCAGTTCGTGAGCTACGATGACTCGAGAAGAATACAGCGGATAAAGAAGATGTTTGATGAGGCTCAACTTTCAGTGTCTGCATACGACACCGCCTGGATGGCAATGGTCCCAACTCCTACTTCATCCATGGAAGACTCTCCTTTCTTCCCTCAATGCGCTAGATGGATACTGGACAACCAGCTCAGTGATGGCTCTTGGGGTCTCCCACTCCCTCGCCGTGATCCATCCTTAATCAAGGATGCTCTCTCCTCTACCTTGGCTTGCATTCTAGCTCTCCAACGTTGGGGCCTTGGTGAACAACAAGTCACTAAAGGTAATAGTATACAACTTACATTCCTCATCTAGTTAGTTCAAATAGAGATCGATTGTAATTCTAGAATATTTATGCACACTTGTTGCTGCCCTGTTGTTGTAGGCATCCGGTTTCTTGACTTCAATTCTGCTTCTCTAAAGGATCAGAAGCAGCATGTACCTATTGGGTTTGACATAATATTCCCTGGCATGATTGACTATGCAAAAGATTTGGGATTGAACCTTCCTTTCAAGTCAACTGATGTAGACGCTATGCTAGCTAAGAGAAATGTGGAGCTTACAAGGTATAATCCCCCCGGCTTTTTATGCTAACTGTGTATGCATGGATTGCTTCCCTATTTATCCTCTCATTTCATTCTCTCCTACAATAGTGGGTTCGGTAGAAATGCAGAGGGAAGGAGAGCCTACTTGGCCTATGTTTCAGAAGGTATCCAACACTCACAAGACTGGGACATGGTGATGAAATATCAGAGGCAGAATGGATCCCTGTTCAATTCACCTTCGACTACTGCAGTTGCTTTTTCTCATATTCAAGATCCTGATTGCCTTCGCTATCTGTATGCCGTCTTAGACAAATTCGAGAATGCAGGTCTGTCCTTTCTAACTACAGTCCTCTAAAATCCTTGCCCCACCTTGTTTTCTAACATCTACTGCA
The DNA here is from genome assembly GCA_946122785.1 of Linum tenue. Classification (NCBI taxonomy): domain Eukaryota; kingdom Viridiplantae; phylum Streptophyta; class Magnoliopsida; order Malpighiales; family Linaceae; genus Linum; species Linum tenue. Next base: position 19,707,367 of record CAMGYJ010000002.1, on the reverse strand, counting down.
AACCACTACGCCTATGTCCTTATTAGCTCCAGCAATATATCCATTGGACATACGCAGCCGCCTTTCAGTCATCGACACTCTTGATAGTCTAGGAGTTGCTCGCCACTTCACCAATGAAATAAAGATGTTGCTGGACAAGACATACCAGTAAGCAATTTTTGACTTCTCAGATGGCACTTGACATAGCTGAAAGCTTCCTTTAAGAACAAACTCATTGGAGTTTTCTAAGCTCTAGGATTGCAGTTTACCTGAATTTATGAGTGAATTCATGACACACCTATCACATAAACAGATGCTGGTTGCAGGGGGATGAAGATATATTTCTTGATACAACCACATGTGCTATGGCTTTTAGATTGCTGCGTGTCTATGGATATGATGTCTCTTCAGGTAATGCTGCTCAGATTCATGAAAATGGTGTTCTGGTCATCACATGGTGTTATTTTGTTACTGTCAGAACTTCTAACTAGCTGTGATAATATTACCTACAGATCGGCTATCTCCATTCTCAGAAGACTGTTTCTTCAATTCATTAGAAGGATACTTGAAGGACAAGACAGCCGTACTGGAGTTACACAAAGCTTCTCAAATAATTTATCGGGAAGAACCTATCCTGGAAGAAATAAGTTCTTGGACCATGAAATTCCTGAAACAGGAATTCTGCAATGGCTCAATTTATGTGGACCAACCTGGTGAAAGTATCAGCACAAAGGTATGATTTACTCAGGGTTAGTGCTGGAATGAAAAAGTTCTTCCATGGAATATGCTTGAAAAAGAAAAAACTCAGGAAGCACTGCAGAAGGAATCAATTTTCGGTGCTTGGATCGATCTCTTTCTAAGCTAACTTTCATTTCAGGTGCATGATGCTCTCTCATATCCCTATCATGTTGATTTGGAACGCTTAGGCCATAGGAGAAGTATTCACCATTATAGTGATATAGATAGCACTTGGACCTTGAAGACCTATTGGTATCCCTCTTTCCGTTTTCCTCAATCTCAAGTACCTCTAAAAGAATTTTACTTCTGCTCACTGTACTTTGCCTCCTTTTGGTACTAGTTGTCCAAACATTGGGAACAAGGATGTCCTTAAACTGGCAGCCGATGACTTCAACCTCTGCCAGTCGATACAGAAGAAAGAACTTAAGCAGCTAGGAAGGTGCGATTCTTGGATACTTTCCTTCTGTTGTTTGTTTATTACATGGTTGTTGAGAGGTTTATCATAGAAACATGATACCTATTCCAATGTATGATTTTGTTATCCTAGTTTTAAATCTTTATTTTTAGTTATCCTGCCTAGTTCTTATAGAGACGTGTTAGGAGGTTGTTAGCTATTCTTTCTTAGAGCTGTTACTTTAATATCGTGGAAGAAGCTTGAATTTGTCAACCATGGCTAAATTGTTGCTTGTCTTCTATCATTCTTAGGAACTCTGCCTTCATTTATACAGGTGGATTATTGAAAATAAGTTGGACAAGCTATCATTTGCGAGGCAGAAGTTAGGCTATTGCTACTTCTCGGCTGCTGCAACTCTCTATGCACCTGAATTATCTGATGCTCGCTTCTCGTGGGCCAAAAATGGCGTGCTTACAACAGTTGTGGATGACTTTTTCGATGTTGGAGGTTCCATGGAAGAATTAGTAAACCTTGTTCAGTTGCTTGAGAAGTACGTTACCTTCCACTATTTTGTTCTCACTGCTGCTTATCATTCTTCTTCTCTGTATGCAGTTTCAACTTAACGTTGTTGAAATAAATTGCAGCTGGGAAGTGGATGGAAGCACTGATTTCTGTTCTGAGCAAGTTGAGATCCTTTTCACAGCGATTCGTGGCACCATTCGTGAGATCGGAGACATGGCATTGGCACGGCAAGGACGTGATGTTACCCGTCATATAAACGACATTGTGAGTTAAAAAGCTCTATTATTTCCTTTACTTTCTCGGTTGCACTGTGACCTAGTAGGATTCCCCATTGTCATATATATCTCTTATGTGGGGTGATTGCTTACCATTTTCCGATTCATCATGGGATGAACATAATTTCCAGAGACAGGGTATTATGTGGGTATAATAGTCGAGATGGGTAGGGATATATAATCTTTATTTCTACCATTTGGTAATGTTGACTATTTGTGACAGTGGGTAGAATTGGTGAAGTCAATGTTGAAAGAAGCGGAGTGGTCAAAGAACAAGTGTGTGCCAACAATGGAGGAATACATGAAGAACGCACGTGTATCATTCGCATTAGGCCCGATTGTTCTTCCAGCTCTTTACTTAGTAGGGCCAAAACTCTCGGAGGAGATGGTGAGTAGTGCAGAGTATAAGAATCTGTATGAAGGGATGAGCACTTGTGGTCGCTTGCTCAATGACTGGAGAGGATGCTCGGTAACAAAAACGTTCTCTCTACATCTCTATTCATAACTCAAAGCAAGTTTTGTGGGTTTGGCCATGAGTTTTAGACTGTATGTGTTACTATGGTTTCTGCAGAGGGATTCGGAGCAGGGGACGGTGAATGCAGTGTCATTGTTGCTGCTTGAAGGCGGCCGGACCTTGGATGACGCCGTGGAAGAGGTGAGGGAAGCAATCGAGAAGGAGAGGAAGCAATTGTTGAGGTTGGTGTTGTTGGAGAAGGAGGAGAAGGGAATGCCAAAATGCTGCAAGCAATTGTTTTGGAACATGGCAAAGGTGCTTCACCTTTTCTACATGAAGGATGATGGATTCACTAATGAGGATATCGTCAATGTAGCCAAATCTATCGTTAATGAACCCATCCACCTTGCTCCTTAATGATATGCAATTCGCCCGCGTCCAAAATGGTGATTTCTGAGTGCAGTTTTAAAAGAAAGAAGCTCTACTCTAATGGGAGTGGAATCGGGTCGCCAAGCAATTTTGCTTTGTGACATAATTGATCCACTTATAGATGGAAAAAGTGGTAACCAACTAGATGAGATTGTAAGAGTATTTATAGGTAGTCACAATTTTGGATCTTTCAAAGTTGGGGAGTGTTTATTAGTTGAGAGATCATCAAATTTGCCATTGTCGTCCGAATAGTGATTGGTGTTGCGGCTCATATGCGGGAAAAGAGATTTCCGGCCGAGAAATCGCATGGCCAGAGGCAGCGTAGTCGTCTGCAAGATATCTTTTTTTTTTTTTACAAATCAGTTTCAAAGGTGACTAGATCAAGGATTAATAAACCATATCGTACCGGCGGTTCGACCAGAAAAACCTCCTATCAGAAGCAAAACCGGTAGACAGTATTTAGCGGTATTTACACGATTTTAGCATAAAATACCATATCGCTGACTTTTTCGGTACGACCTCCGGTACGGTATTTCAATCACTGAACTAGATATGCCCACTCGTTGCGCTTCGCGTCAAGCGAGTAATCTGAAATGTTAAATGTAATTGTAACACATAATAAACTAACTTGTAAAGAAGACAAACCCAAAAAAATGCAGGTCTAGCTCTCATTTGATGAATATGAACATCTAAGCAGCTAAATAAGAATCGATGAAACACATGTTGCAATGACGTGAAACAAACAATAAAAAGTGGGCTTGTTGGCCAATGAATAGGTACTTAGTGGAGAACAACACATTTTGAAAATCATTAATGTCTTGCTCAAGTACTACTATAGCAACTCTGTTGTCCCACCTTGCGGGTGTCCTCGGATCTAGCAAATCGCTAAAGAGATAAATAATGGAGCCAAATCAAATACGAATTTCTAGTTGAAATCAATTAGTGTGGTTCTCTTGTTCTTATCAATAAGGATTCAAAATTGGAAAATGGACCGTCGAAACACACGTGATTGAAATACGCGTGATCAACCTATATTTAGTTAAATAGCCGGAAAACTCACAAATATTGTTAATTTATAAGAACTCTATAAATGGGAAACGCGTCACCAATATACATGTGATTCAAACATGCGTGATTGATGGGTTTTTAGTTGAATAGTGAAAAATCTCAAATTAATATATAAAAAGATACATAAGCGTCACCGATATACACGTAATCCGAATACGTGTGATCAGTTGAATTTTAGTTGAACAGTTGAAAAAACTCAAATACGAACAAAGACGCCGATTTTGGGATAGAAAAATAAAAAGATAAAATAAAAAGAATAAAAAATGGATTATTCAAAGTATAATGAATAAAAAATTAGACAAATATGTGTCCACAAAATGAAAAAAGAAATCAAAGAAGTGAAAAACTATACAAAAGTTTGTAGACTTAGTAAAATGTCACTAAAGTTAGATGCAAATTACAGAAAACCCTCTCAATCAATAGTAAACCCTAAACTATGGCTGGTACAAGCCCATTGATATTTGATAGGATCCATATTCCACAACAAAGTACACTAGCCGGTAAGATAGATGACACACGGTTTCCATTCTTTACAGCACTGGGTTTGATTTTTTTTTTTTTTCGGTTGTTGTTGTTTTGTGTAGGGGATCTTACTTGACTTGTTTTTGGCATCCTAATGAACTGCTATTTGCCGCCCGTAAGTTTACTATTTGCCGCCCGTAGTTATAATAATATTTACCATCTTACCCTTTTTCTTCAACCTCCATGTTAAGCCGACGACCATCGACCACTGCCACCTCCGGCCGCCCCTCCCCAGCTTCGGCCGCCGCTGGTCAAAACCCTCCCCTCCTTCACCTCACAGCCTCAAGGCCCTCAACGTTGACGACTCTGAGCCGCCGACGAGCGCGGTTGTTCCCCAACGTCATCGATCGTCCTCCTCCCCCGGATATTGTCGTTCTCCACCGTCAGATGGAGATGCTCGGTCCGCTCGCCGGTATCGGACGGCGTCCGAAACCCCGCGTCGGATGGGGTCCGAAACCTGGCGTCGGACAGTTACTTTTTTTTAAAAATCATTTTTGAATTGTTAATTATTTATTGAGTAATTAAGTAGTTATATTGTTTCAAATATTTATAAAATCACCCGTCAAAATAAAATATTTATAAAATATGATAATTAGGCAAATTAAAGGGAGAGTTTTAAGGAAAGATTGACTTTTTCGTTGATCTAGTTTTGGTAAAATTTTTGTTTGATTTAGACTTTAGCGGTGGAATATTAAATATAATTTTTTTCCCCGCAAAGTCAGTTGTTATAAATTCAGACATACAGAGAAAATAAAAAGAGCGCGGGAGTCGACCAATAGTCGAACTCCCGGTGAGAGGGCCTTTTATGCCACATGATGGGCAGCCCTATTGAGACGACAGAGAACAAAACAGTAAAAAACCCAACTAAAAAGAAAAAGTCAAGTTCTGAGTATCCTGCAAGATAGTCACCTGCAAGATAGTTCCATATAATATTTTATGGTAAAATTTAAGGGAGATTTTTAAGGTAAGATTGATTTCCACTACCAGTTTCCCTAATTAACAACTGAGAATTCCTTTCGCTAATTAAATATTATATTAAAATAATCGTCGCCTTCCCAATTAAATATTATATTAAAATAATTATTAAATGCCAAAATTCCTCTAATTAACCCACATATATCGGATTCCGGGTTTTTTCCTTCGTGATTTTCGTAACCACCATCCTTGGAGATCCCGCAATTAAATTGATTTTTAATTAATTTCATACCATAAGCTCCTACTAATTATCTCGTACATAAGGTAATTCTGTGGGGCTTTGTAATTTGTTCCCCTTTTTTGTTTGCTACCTGAGGATAATTTAATAATTATTACCTTTTTAGTTATATTAATTATGATTTAACATAATATAATCAAATATGGATTTGATCAAATTAGGGTTTAGTGAGATTAGGATTAGTAATCAAACTATGGTGGTCTTCACCTTCAAGGTTCGTCGGTGCACTACAGATATAATAAAACCTCTTTCCTAATTAAATTATAATACTGATATTGATATAATAATATTACCAATAATCCCCCATCTATCTCACTTACTATAGAATCCTAAACCATTATCATTTAATATAATAATAAATAATATTAATAATCACTTCTTTCCAATTAACCTCCTTCGATTATATAAAAAAAAATCTCCATCAGACTTTGCTTCCCGTGAAATACTCTCTCCCTCCTCTCCTTCTCCATCTCGACTTTCAGACAGGTCCGACGTCGGAGGTCGGACCCGGGTCCGACCGCCGGCTTCGGACGGTGGCGCCAGCAGGTGGTGGTCTGGCGGCGGCAGGTGTAGTGGTCTGACAGCGGCGCGGCGGTTTGGCAGCGGCGCGGCGGTCAAACGGCGGCGGAGGTGGTCTCATTCGATGGCTCCGGCGATGGTGGTTCAATGACGGTGATGGTCGACCGACGGTGGTGGCCGGTCGGCGCTGGTGGTCGGCCGGCGGTGGTGGTCTGCCGACGATGGTGGTATGGTGATAGTGTGAGGGGTGATGGAAGGAGTGTTGATAGGGGCAAAAAAGTCATTTTAATTTAATACCCTGGTGGCAAATAGTAATGACACGTACAACAAATAGTAACCCTCATTTCTTATGTTTACTTTTGTAGTTTTGTTCGCTCTAGTCAATGAAATTGGCAAACTCTGATGGCTATATAACTGCAAGGAGACAAAACTCTGATGGCTATAGCTGCAAGGAGAGAATCGTCCCCAAGTTTGATTCTGTGAAGCTAAGGAGTGAAAGGCGCCAACACACAGTCTCTCTCTCTCTCTCTCTCTCTCTCTCTCTGGTTTGATCATCTTCAGCAATTCAGAAGAGTGGTGGCTTTTGCTTGCTTACGGTCACCATTCCTCTCTTTTTTCTTCCTTTATCTCTATTATATTCTTCAGAGAGTTGTGTTTGGATGGGAAGTTCTCAATTTTCCAGCTTTGAACATAATCAGTGGAATTGTGCAAGCTTTCGATCCAATCAATTGGTATGATTGAAAGAGACAACCCCTTTTCTTTGTCTTTTTTCCAAAACATGATTGGATCTATCCAAGTCTCAAAATCTTATAAGTTTGTTTTAAAAAAAAAAAAAATCCTATAATTTGTCTCACAAATCGCAATGACTCTAATCTCAACAGCTTTTACCACAACATGCAATCGCAAGATAATACTTTAGCACTGCTAAGAAAATGGGTTAGGTTTCCATACAAAATCCATTTTTTATTTGGAGTTGCAAAATCAAATGCGATGGTTGTTATTAGGAAGAAGATATCTGATGGTAGAGTAAGGAGGAAAATTATAGATTTTGGGGACAATTAAGTGAATCTCTATACACTAGTTAATGTACTTTTTAAATCTTCTACAAATTTTCAACGAGACCATATCTTATTTGTTTTATTTCGAATTCAAAATAAGTTGCGCAGAAAAATCAAAATTTATGTGCTATGCAAGATGATGCCTATGTTGATGTTCTTTTAGAACAAATTTGTGTTGGTCATCTTACCTCTATCATATAGCGATAATATCATGATATGACAGTGATATGATGTTATCACAATGATAATTTCATGATATGATACTGATATAATGATGTTATCAGTCTACAATAGTAGTAAGATTATGACTGGACAGCTGTGAGATATTATTATGAAGTCTTACCGTAGTGGTAGTATCAGAATGATAAGATCATATGAAGTCCTGTCATTGACCAAATTTTTTGATGTCATCATATCATGATATAATCATATTCTCATAGTGATAATATCATGATACGGTAATGATATGATAGTGTTGTCAGTCTTATTATGACCTATCTTTGCTTTGCTAAAAAAATATGGCAAAATAGATACCATTATGTATTATCATAATTAGTGAATTCTTTCAATGCAATTTTTTTTTAATTTCAAGTTAAAATGAATGAGTTATGCTATCATATCATCATGATATGATAATGATAAGATCACCAAAAACATGTTTTGAATGTTTTTTTTTTGTTTAAAAATATAGCAAAATGGATTGTGTAGATAATAATTAATGCATTATTTTATTCAAAAAATTTTAAATTCCAAATTAAAATGAAGGAGGTGACTCAATTAAGAAAAAAAAAAGAGATGGAAAAACTAAGTTTTGAATGATAAAAAATCTTTGAACTCTCGTTTCATTAATGAGCACTCTCCGTCCATTTTTGTTAACGCTTAACTATGAGAGTAGATTTCCACATAAACACTGTTAACGGAAATAGCCGGAGAGTGACCATCGATGAAATGAGAGTATAAAGTTAGTGAGCACAAATTGAATAAAAAATTTTAGTGACTAAACATGAATTTTTCTACCAATATTAGTGATCAACCTAGCATTTTACCCTAATTGAAGTCTTTTTGGTTGGGTAAATTACAAGTTTGGTCACTGGAATTACTAAAAAGTTTCACGTTTGCCACTAAAATTAGTTTATTCTATTCATGGTCACTAAAATTAGTTTATTCTATTCATGGTCACTCTCCGTTAGTCTTCGTTAATTTTCACTGATGTGACAGTCAACTCTGATAGTTGACCGTTAAATGTGTGACGTAACAATTAAAATAATATTTTTTAATTTCTTACCATTTCCACCTCATTTTCAAAATCATTAAAAATTAAAAATAAATTTCTACCGTAGTCCTCCACCTCATGATCGGCAAAACGGAGCTCCGCCCTTGCTCATCTTCACATACATGACAGTGGCGGATACATGCATGGTTAGGGGTGTCCCGCATGACAGTGGCGGATACATGCATGGTTAGGGGTGTCCCGGGACACCCCTAAAATTTGGAAACACGATTATTCAACCTACGATAGTAATTTGCGTATGAGAAAAAAAATGTTTAAGTGGTAGTGGGACACCTTTAAAATTTGGGAAAATGATTATCCAATCTCCCGTAGTAGTTTGCGTATTGATATAAATAATATTTAAGTAGTAGTTTGTGTGATTTAAATTTGGGACACTGCCACTATTAGTTAATATATTTTCAATTACGCTACAACTCATTTGTTATTGTGTTTTTAATAATTATTTAATTTAATTTTTTATAGAGAACATCCCTAAGTAGAATTCCTGGATCCGCCACTGCATACATCCCGATCTGCTGGAACTGGAGGAGGAGCACAATCTTCGACAACGGACGCACTTGAATCGCTCTGCGACATGCACTCGTTGGAGGACGGAGCTTCCGGCGAAGATCTCTTGTTGATTATGCCGATTGTCAATACGGTGGTCGAAAAAGTGCTGTTGACCTGTGATTTCTCGGGCAGCTCGTCGTCCGCCGCAGTAATCAGGCAACCCTAATCTCAGCTCCGTCGCCTTGAGACTCAGATCGGAATCCAACTCCATGGATGAAGAAGATCTCTTCATGTAGTAACTCAAACAGAAACTGATTGATAGAAATCTGGTTCCAAATCTAGTCCTCCCGGTACCATATATCAATCTAGTTCCCGCTAACTTCAAGATGGTGACAACTACCACTACTAGTCTGACGACGGTGATGGTGACGATCAACACAATCTCCACCACCAAGCAAACTGAACATTTCTCGTCATCGTCGCCCAAAAGCCGAACTTCCCCCCTGTCTGGATGCGTCCGCCCAAATCCCTACAGCCAATCTCATCATCTCCTCAACACCGGATCGGGCCCAGCGACACTCTGACGCCGAGAACCCAGTTCCCTTCCCCGGAGGTCCCGCCGCTGCCGTTCCCTACATCAGCCCATGACGGAAGATTTGAGGTCGATGAGTTTGATCCCAGGTTGATAGAGCTCAGGTGTCTCAAGGGAGGAGCAGAGGAAGCAGAGGAGAAGAACGAACCCAAAATTGTCAAGTACGACTAGTTCAAAGTGTGCGACGAAAGCAAAATCGGTTACATACTTACATTCCATGTTTGGACAACTTCGAAATACATTGCCCCGACTCACCTCTTGAAATTGAATACCACGTCAACTAAAGTTAACGAAGACTAACGGAGAGTGATCAACCTTGAATTGTTAAACTAATTTAAGTGACTACGAATGAAATAAGTTAATTTTAGTGGCAACGCAGACGGCGGGGGATAGTGCATACATGCAAAGTGAAGCAACAGCAAAGAAACACCCTGCTTCACTGTAATTTTTTTTTTAAAGTTCGTTTGCTTGGCAATGGCAGAGGGTCAACCTCCCATCCCATGTCTTTTACCACTTTGTTTCCTCTGGTTCCTGCTGCTATTACAGGTTCAAGCCTCGCCTGCTCTCCTTCTCAGCAAAATGTAGAGAGTATTTGTTTCTCTCTCTCATCTTCAGCAATTCCGCAGCAGTAGCGATGCTTTAGCTTGCTTACAGTAAAAGGGTGCGTGACCGTTTCTCTCTGTCCTTCCTGTACGTATCTCCATTATTCTTCAGCCAATACCGTTTGGACTTTGGAGGTCCCCGAGTTGCCAGCTTTGAACGTAAATCTGTGGTAGTGTAGTGTTCTTCGAGAACCCCACATCATAAATTGTTGTTTCTGCTACGTTCCCTTCGTTGAGGAATTTGATCAAACAGTTGGTGTGATTAATTAAAGAGACTCCGTTTTTCTTGGAAAAAATCCCACTGTACACATGTTTTTAAAAAAAAAATCTCAAAATACACATGTTATGAAAAAATTCTCAATCTACGCATGTTTGGGCCTTCACCGCGTCAGACTAAGGCGGTGATTGCTTCACCGCGTTAAAGAAGAGCGGTGATTGCATCACCGCGTTAGAGAAAAACGGTGATTGCATCACCGCTGTAGACAAAAACGGTGATAGCTTCACCGCATTCAACGGCCGCGGTGAAGGCCTGACCTTCGTCGAATCTGTAAAAAAACGTAACTTTGTGCTCGGTTATCCGATCGTGGTGAATTTTTTTTTGATTCCGCATAATTTTTCGAGATCTTGCAAGCCTCAAACGGCCAAAGGCGGTTTGGTCCCGCCTTCGTCCCAAAAAAACGTCGTTTGCTACCCCGAACGAGCCTTTTTCGATTTCGTCAAACTTTGAACGACCATAACTTTGTGCTCCACAATCCGAAAAATCATGAATTTTTTTTTAATTTGCATAACTTTTTGAGGACTACAATTTTTAGTAGGAGAGAATTTTCAAAAAATGAATTATTTTGGATATACGGGATTTTGGGAATAAGTTTACCTTCCCTTTTTAGGAATCCAAGTACATTCCGAAATTATGTCTATGATAAAAATTGTAGTCCTCAAAAAGTTATGCAAAATCAAAAAAAAATTCATGATTTTCGGATTGTGGAGCACAAAGTTATGGTCGTTCAAAGTTTGACGAAATCGAAAAAAGGCTCGTTCGGGGTAGCAAACGACATTTTTTCGGGACGAAGGCGGGACCAAACCGCCTTCGGTTTGCGGCTTGCAAGATCTCGAAAAATTATGCGGAATAAAAAAAAATTTCACCACGATCGGATAACCGAGCACAAAATTACGTTTTTTAAAGATTTGACGAAGGTCAGGCCTTCACCGCCTTTCTCTAGAGCGGTGATGCACTGCTGATGCAATCACCGCCCTCCTCTACAGCGGTGATGCAATCACCGTTTTCCTCTAACGCGGTGATGCAATAACCGCTCTTCTTGAACGTGGTGATCCAATCACCGCCTTAGTCTGACGCGGTAAAGGCCCAAACATGCATAGATTGGGAAATATTTTCATAACGTGTGTATTTTGAATTTTTTTTTAAAAACATGTGTATAGTGGGAAATTTTCCGTTTTTCTTCTGTCTTCTTTCCAAGGCATGTCTAAGAAAAATTGATGCTCCCACTGTCTTATCATTTCTCGAATGACTCTAATCTCACTCTGTTGGTTTCATTAGTACTTCAATTTTTGAGGTTCAATGAACCCCTTAATAATTCCAAATTAATGGCGGATTACGTGCCCCAGTTGTGGTGCGGGAGACAGATTAGACATCGATACTTGACTTTGACCAATAATGAATGAGCAGTCAGTGATGCCTTTGGCCATGACACATCGTTCTCTGAAGGTGATATTTTCAGTACGAGATTAGGCGGAAGTGTCTTTTCAATGAAGACTAACTCATGAGATTTCACTTTTTCTCTTGTAGTTGCAATTTCGTGTTCGACCACCCAAGGGTCTCTCTTTGCCTTATATAAGTGAAGCCCTTTTGGCTACAATTTTGCAAGGAGCATCGTGCATGTATACATGCAAAGTGAAGCAACGATAAAGAACCACCCTGCTTCACTGTAAAAAAAAATAAAAATGTTTGTTTGCATGGCAATGGCAGGTAGTCAACCTCCAATGTCTTCTAAATCTGTGTCTCCTCTTGTTCCTGCTGCTATCCCAGGTTCAGCTTCCTTCTCTTCACTTTACATCAATGATGATAGTTTCTTTGGAAAAAAATTACCAAGTAAACCCAACTTTCAAACTTCTCCCTCGGCTGCTCTCCTTGTGCAGCAAAATGCAGAGAATCTGGATCACTGCTCACCACAGAATTTAGCAACACCAGTTTGGTATTCCTCCATTCCCCTCTTCTTCATTTTCTGTTATCCTAATCACTGCACCAGAAGCTACATTTCCCTCTTCCTCTCTTATTTTTTGTGTGATGATGGGCATACTACTTACAAATTAAGCATCATCTGTTTTCCGATTGCAGAGCTGCGATGACTCGAGAAGAATACAACAGATAAAGAAGATGTTTGATGAGGCTCAACTCTCAGTGTCTGCATACGACACTGCTTGGATGGCCATGGTTCCAACTCCTACTTCATCCATCCAAGACTCTCCTTTCTTCCCTCAATGTGCTAGATGGATACTGGACAACCAACGGAGTGATGGCTCTTGGGGTCTCCCTCGTCGTGATCCATCCTTAACCAAGGATGCTCTCTCCTCTACCTTGGCTTGCATTCTCGCTCTCCAACGTTGGGGCCTTGGTGAACAACAAGTCACTAAAGGTAAATAATATACAACTTACATTCCTCAATGGGTTAGTCCAAATCGAGATTTTACTTTAAAAACTACTCTAGAACATTTATGCACACATGTTTCTGCGATGTTGTTGTAGGACTCCGGTTTCTTGACTGCAATTCAGCTTCCCTAACGGATCAGAAGCAGCATGTACCTATTGGGTTTGACATAATATTCCCTGGCATGATTGACTGTGCAAAAGATTTACGATTGAACCTCCCTTTCAAGTCAACTGATGTAGATGCTATGCTAACTAAGAGAAATGTGGAGCTTACAAGGTATAATCCCCCATCTTCTGTACTGTATATGCATGCATTGCTTCCCTATTTATGCTCTCATTTTATTCTCTCCTTCTACATTAGTGGGTTCAGTAGAAATGCAGAGGGAAGGAGAGCCTACTTGGCATATGTTTCAGAAGGTATCCAACACACACAAGACTGGGACATGGTGATGAAATATCAGAGGCAGAATGGATCCCTCTTCAACTCACCTTCGACTACTGCAGTTGCTTTTTCTCATCTTCGAGATCCTGATTGCCTTCGCTATCTGTCTGCCATCTTAGACAAATTTGAGAATGCTGGTCTGTCATTTTTAACTACAGTCTTCTAGAATCCTTGCCCCACCTTCTTTTTTAACATCTACTGAAAACCACTACTGCCTATGTCCTTGTTAGCTCCAACAATACATCCACTGGACATACGCAGCCGCCTTTCAGTCATAGACACTCTTGAAAGTCTGGGAGTTGCTCGACATTTCACCAATGAAATAAAGATGTTGCTGGACCAGACATACCAGTAAGCAATTATTTACTTAGCTCTAGGATTGTGTTTTAACGGAATTTATGAGTGAAACCATGATACACCTATCACATAAACAGATGCTGGTTGCAAGGGGATGAAGAAATATTTCTGAATACAACCACATGTTCTATGGCTTTTAGATTGTTGCGTGTCTATGGATACGATGTCTCTTCAGGTATGTCTTTCAAATGCATGAAAATGGTGTTATGGTGATCACGTGATGTTATTTTTCTACTGTCAACTTCTGACTTGCTGTGTTAAAATTACCTACAGATCGTCTATCTCCATTCTCAGAAGATTGTTTCTTCAATTCACTAGAAGGATACTTAAAGGACAAGACTGCTGTACTGGAATTGCACAAAGCTTCACAAATAATTTATCCAGAAGAACCTATCCTGGAAGAACTAAATTCTTGGACCATGAATTTCCTTAAACAGGAATTCTGCAACGACTCGATTTATCGTGACCAAATTGATGAGAGTATCAGCACAAAGGTATGATGTACTCAGGGTTAGTGCTTGATGAATTATTAGAGATCAGTAGAACCTGCTATTTCAGGGAAAACATAGCTCTTCCAGAGTAACTATGGAATATGCTTAAACTTAAGAGATAGAAGCAGTACCTTTTAGATAAATGCTACTATTTGTCTTTTTTGGAGCAAACCCAGAAAGAAAGATAAAATTCTATGTTCTTGAATCCTACTCTTTGCTAAGATACCTTTCATCTCATTTCAGGTGCAAGATGCTCTCACATTTCCCTATCATGTTGATTTGGATCGCTTATGCCATATGAGAAGCATTCACCATTACAGTGATATAGATTACACTTGGACCTTGAAGACCTCCTATCGGTACACCTCTTTCCTTCTCCCTGAATCTGAAGTACCTCTGAAAGAATTTTACTTCTGCTCACTGTGGTTTGCCGCTTTATGGTTCTGGTTGCAATACTAGTTGTCCAAACATTGGGAATAAGGATCTTCTTAAACTGGCAGCAGAAGACTTCAATTTCTGCCAGTCGATACAGCAGAAAGAACTCAAGCTGCTAGGAAGGTTTGATTCTTGATACTTTCCTTCTGTTGTTTGCTGTTTGCATGTTTGTTGAGAGGTTTATCCTGTCCACTTCTTCCAGAGACGTGTTAGGAGCGGTTTAGCTATTCTTTCTTCGAGCTGCAACTTTAACATCCTGCAAGGAACTTAAAATTTGTCAGCCATAGCTAAAAAGTTGCTTGTTGTGTACCATTCTTACGAACTCGGGTTATGTATGCAGGTGGATCATTGAGAACAAGTTAGACAAGCTATCATTTGCGAGGCAGAAACTGGGCTATTGCTACTTTTCAGCTGCTGCAACTATCTATGCACCTGAATTATCTGATGCTCGCATCTCATGGACCAAAAATGGCGTGCTTACAACTGTCGTGGATGACTTTTTCGATGTCGCGGGTTCCATGGAAGAATTAATAAACCTTGTTCAGTTGCTTGAGAAGTACGCTACCTTCAATCATGTTCTTGGTGATGCTTATCATTCTTCCACTCTATCTGCCAGTCGAAATTATAAGGTTTTCAATGAATTGCAGGGGTGAAGTGGATGATGCAAGCATAGATTTTTGCTCCGAGGAAGTCGAGATCCTTTTCACAGCAATCCGAGGCACCATTCGTGAAGTTGGAGACATGGCATTGGCATGGCAAGGACGTGATGTTTCCAGTCATATAAATGACATTGTGAGTTGAAGCTCTCTTTAATCTCTTTTACCTTTCTTTGCTACTCTGTGACCCAACTAGGATTTCCATTTGTCAAACCTTTGCTACTATATTATAGTATATTAACAGTTTGGTAATGTGAAACTACCATATATGTGACAGTGGGTGGAAACGGTGAAGTCAATGTTGAAAGAAGCGGAGTGGTCAAAGAACAAGTGGGTGCCAACAATGGATGAATATTTGCAGAACGCAGGCATGTCATTCGCATTGCTGCCGATTGTTCTTCCTTCTGTATATTTAGTAGGTCCAAAGCTCTCGGAGGAGATGGTGAGCAGTGCAGAGTATAAGAATCTGTATGAAGCGATGAACACTTGTGGGCGCTTGCTCAATGACTGGAGAGGAGTTCAGGTGAAATAGCTTTCTCTCTGGATCTGAATTCATTACTCAGAGCAAGTTTTGTGGGTTTGGCGATGAGTTTAAGACTGTGGTTTCTGCAGAGGGAGTCGGAGCAAGGGACGGTGAATGCGGTCTCGGTGCTGATGCATGAAGGTGGTAGGACCTTGGACGACGCCATGGAAGAGGTGAAGAGACTAATTGAGAGGGAGACGAAGCAACTGTTGAAGTTGGTGTTGTTGGAGAAGGAGAATGGAATACCAAACTGCTGCAAGCAGTTGTTTTGGAACATGACAAAGGCTTGTCACCTTTTTTACATGAACAATGATGGGTACACTAATGAGGAAATGGTTGGTGTAGCCAAGTCCATCCTTGATGAACCTATCCACCTATCTCCTTAATAAGATTAACTAGAATGGAGTGGAATAAGGCAACTATCACAATTTAGCATTGTGAACTAATAAAGTCACTTATATATGGAAAAAAAGGTAATGAGTTAGATAAGAGTGTAAGGGGCATTCTAATTAGTCAATATTTGCCATGGTCGTCATTGGAAATTGATCGATGTTGCCGCTCATTTGTTGAAATATGGAATTTCAATAGAAAAAATAGCATGACAGAGTATGGAGGTCATGTTGTCGTCTGCTATCAATGTCACACTTGCTACTAAGCAATTTTGGGATATGAGATATGAAGTTATACAACGGAATGATTTTTAGGTTCAATGTGGTTGTCTCCAGTTTTGATCCTTGAGCAATTTTAATGGTCACACAATTCGTGGGCCCAAGCGCAAAATCGTGGACTGGGGAGAAACTGCACAAAAAACGCGAATTTTATTTAATTAGAGCGCGAATTGTTCTGAAAAAATCGCGAACTGTATTTTGCAGAGAAGGTCATAAATGTCTAGAACCAAATCACTTGAACTTTAAACTAAAACAAGGCACTTGCAATTAAAATTCGAAGGATTAGCTTAAGATATCACTTATTTGAGACAAATTCCAGTGAAAGTAATAGCTGCTGGCAAAAGACAACACTTCGCCACTTTATTGAAGAAAAGGGTACATGCAATGAGATTTGGAGATGACGGAATATGATCTGGAGTTGAAAATCTCAACGAGTGGACAACGATGATCCTTATTTTTGGCAATTCATCGCGGCTATGCAAATTGGACTGTTACATGGACTGCAAAAGCGAGTGAAATAGGGACTGAAAAATCGACTGAAATAGAGGCTGGGGATGTAATAGAGCATATTGATTGAGCAAGGTTTGACAAGGTGTTCATGGATCTCAAGTTCTTCAAATCTTTGGGAGGATATTTGAGCAAAATGACGTTGTTTTAGTGAATTTAATTAATAAAAAAATTAATTTATTATTTATTTTATGAATTTAAACGTTAAAAGTTGATGTTATTTGTTGAATTGTAAGTAAATTATCCTCAACTATGTTTTATTTATGATTAAATTCATCGAATATTATGTGTTTTCACATTTTATATATTTTGTCAAACCGACATGGATCAGCACAAATCGATTGTACCAATAATCCTACTATTCCACTAGTCAAACCGACACCACGGTATAAACCGGTTTGACAATCTTAGATACATGCCAAAATGCCAACCAAAAAATAGTAACGAAAAAGCTAGAGTTGTAATTGGTTGTCATATCCCTTCTTTGGCAACCAATTAGTGGTTTTGTTTTAGTAACGCCGCTATATCCACCATCTTGGCTACCAAAATTTGGTTGTGGCTACGTTTTAGTGACCAATTTTTCTTTAAGTGACTTGCGAAAACCAAATTTTACTGTAGTGATGCTGAAATTTGGTGTTGAGATCAAAATCTCTGGGTAAATTGCAAGTTAGGTCACTTGAATTACTAAATAATTTCATGTTTTCCATTAAAATTAATTTATTTCATTCTTGGTCACTAAAATTAGTTCAACATTTCAAGTTTGGTCACTCTCCGTTAGTCTCCGTTAATTTTTGTTAATTTGGCAGTCAACCTTTACAGTTGACCGTTAAATGAGTGTTAATCAAAACGGAAACAAAAGATAATCGACACCGAGTTTAAGTGGTTTCCTTGTTAAGGGAGAACGAGACTAGTCCACGACCGAAGCAGTAATCGTCTTATTCAGATACTTGATAAAGAGTACATACGTAGCTATATACAGGTCTAGTATAATTAACCCTAGTCGAGCACCCTAGGGGAATGGAGAGCTCGGCACTACACAATAGGCCGAATACAAATATATACATTTGGGCCTAGCCCTATACCTCAACAGCCTCCCTCAAATTGATGGAGGTCTCGCATCATCAATTTGCCAGCGAGATAGTTGTGTCTACTAGCCATGAAAGCCTTCGTCAAGAGATCTGCAATCTGGTCCTCGAAAGAAATGTAGAAGATACGAAGAGCACCATTGCGAACCAAATCCCTGATATAGTGAACGTGAACCTCGATGTGTTTAGTACGATCATGAAGAACCATATTTATAGTTATACGGACAGCACTAGTGTTGTCAACATACTGCTGCATAGGAACCTCACAAGTCACACCCAAGTCACCTAACAATCTTTGCAGCCATTCAAGTTCCGAAGTAACCTCTGACATCACTCTGTACTCAGCTTTGATGGATGGTTTGGAAACCGGATCCTGCTTCTTACAACGCCATGAGATAAATGATTCACCAAGCCGCACGCACCATCCACTCGTGGATCGTCTAGTATTAATACATCATGCAAAATCAAATCGAAAAACCAATGAACCTGTAGAAGGTAGAAACAATCCCACCATCCGAGTACCCTGTAAGTATCTGAGAATCCGATGAACAACATCCATATGACTCATGCGCGGTGCAATCATAAACTGAGACACCACCTGAACAAGAAAGGCAATATCTGGACGAGTGGAAGCTAGATAGATCAATTAACCAACAACACTACGATAGTGTTTCCCCCCGTCAGACAGCAGCTCACCTGTCTCCCTCCCCAACTTCAAATTTTGCTCCATGGGCGTCGAAATAGGTAGGTAGTTTCCAAGAGATCATCAATGTACTTTGACTAACTGGGGAGAATACCCTGGGGCGAGCGGGTGACCTACAGATCGAAGAAGTAGGATAAGGAGCCTAGTTCCTTGAGACTGAAAGAGGCATGAAGGCCTTTAGTAAGAGCAGCAATACCATCATGATCATCACTAGAGACGATCATATCTTCGACATAGAGCAGGAGGACAACAAGACCACTAGAAATCCGCCGAGTAAAGAGTGAAGGCTCGTTAACACTCTGCTGAAACCCAAGAGCCATAAACGTGGAGTGAAACTTATCGAACCACGCTCGAGGGGCCTGCTTCAACCCATACAAAGATCGATGAAGGAGCAAACCTGATCATCACCTTCAGAAAAACTAGGAGGTTGCTCTATATAGACTGTCTCCTGCAGATCACCATGAAGAAAAGCGTTCTTCACATCAAGTTGATACAGAGGCCAGGGGAGAATGCTAGCTACGGCTAGAAGCGAGCGAACAGAAACCATCTTCGCAACAGGAGTAAAAGTCTCCTCAAAGTAACACCATACTCCTGGCAAAATCCCTGAGCCACAACACGAGATTTGAATCTCCCAATAGTCCCATCAGGCAGAACCTTCAAAGTGTATACCCATCTACTACCAATGACCGAAATCTGAGGAGGAGGACATGGGACTAGAACCCACGTCTGCTTCGCATGAAGAGCACCCATTTCCTTCTGCATAGCACGGTTACACCGCGGGTCATCCGTGGCCTGGGAATAGCGAGACGGAATGGGAATAGGGTCCACCTGGTAAGCAGCGTAGTCACGATACCGGATGGTAGGTTGGCCCAGGATGGAGCCGTTGGAGCAACGAGGCGGAGCAGGTGGAGAATCATGGTGAAGCTGGTCATGCGGTGGACTGGGTGGTGATGGAAGGGAGTGGGAGGCGGCGTAGGGGGTAGCGTAGTATCATCATCAGTCCCATCAGTAAGAGGATCATCATCATCATAAGAAAATGACGGAGAGAGAGAGATATCAAACAGATTCGGAGACTCGGTGGATGAGGTATAGTACATAAGGTTCTCGAAAAAGACAACATTGTAAGTTATACGAAAACTCGGTGGATGTCACTATAGCCAAGAAACACACCAGAACGTCTTAGACATCAATTTAGCAAGTTCAAAATGAGGAAGGAGGACAAAACACAGACAACCAAAGACACGAAGACGAGAATATGGAGGATGCTTGTCAAACAGGAGATAGAAGGGACTAGACTGATCAAGAAGTGGATTAATCTGGTAGTTGATGAGGCGGACATAATTATGTCATAGTAGATCTAAATTAAGAATTATACATCACTTTTACATATTCAATACTACAATTCGATATGGAATATTCAAACCACTGATATTTGGGCCGCGATTTTAAAGTTATCTTCTATTTATAAGATATATATAGGAATTTAATTAAGTATTAAACAATAATTAAAATGAGGAATTTGGCCTATGTTAGTCACACAAAGTTTTAACTCAAATGCATGTTTCTCTAATAATTTTTTGCTTCTTATTTGTATGAGATGAGGTCGACCGACTCTATGACTGTGCACCTGGAGAAAAATGAAATTTACTATTGCGGGATTATGATGGCCTTTGAAATGGTTTGGTCTTGTATTGTAGGATCTCGAATCTAAAGTAAGAAGAAGAGACCATGGGATAGTCGAACCTGGTCTGTGATGCTTCATGTTGTGGGGTTCTGTGATAAGTAAAAGGATGATATGATAGCATAGCTACATATATGAATTGTTGAAAACAACATCATTTTGAAGTGGCCTTGTGCTCGACTCAGTTGGTTAACTCGGTCGGATTTCCAGTTGAGATTGATAAACTCGACTTTGACCGAGCCCGAATAGACAACCAACCGGGCCTTCGGCGCCCGTTGAGATACTCAGGTTTAGGTAGAATTGGTTTGACCAGCAGAGTCATACTCGAATTGACAATCATGGTCATGACTCTTGTTGTCTGTGTTTGAAGATATATTAGCTCAAATCCCAATACTTGTCTATTTTCTATACAAAATAAAGATAAATAATGGCGAAGACAAAAATGTCATTCATACTTTTGCTCTCGTTGTAGGAAATTTAAAATGGGACGACTATTTTATCATGCCAGTAGTATATATTGTGTAGAGTGTATATGTAGACATGTCCTTGCTCTAGAGTGTAAATATAGACATGTCCTTGCTCTACAATTCATTTTAATATATAAAAAAAGAGAAAATAAACCAACTTATTAAACTCAACCTCGTTCAATGATTGTTGAATCCAATCATGTCTGTCAGATTAGGAAGATGTTTAGAACTTAACGGTTAGCCTAGTTAAAACGTCCAAAGTCCCCATATTGTTTGCAGAAAGATATGGATATGATTGTCTCACGGTAGATCTATAAAGTAATACTAATGTAAGAGTTTAACATCGCTTCTACAAATTTGATATTGCAATTCGATATGTAATATTGAACCAATGATAAATAGAACTTTAGTGACCTTATAAGATAGATAGAAAATTATAAGATAAATAGAAATTTAAAGTAAGTATCAAAGTATTATTAAAAGAATAAAGGGTAAATACAATTTAATAGCCAAACCTTTCATCCCTAAACAAAATAATAGTCAAGCCTTTTCGAAAACAAAATAATAGCCAAAACATTAACTTTCTGTCCGATCAACTGTTAGTTGACTGTGACGTGGCAGTTTCATCACTGAGTTGGATGTCAATTAGTGACATGGCATAGAGTCAACCATTTGACTGTGCCACATAGATATTTATCAATTTATTATTTGAAATAAAATAAAAAATAAACAAAAATAAAAAGTAACATCCTCACCTTCCGTTCTCTGTATTCTTTTTACAAACCCTATTCTCAAAATTTAAGATGGAAAAAATCCCAATTTCTTTCCCTCCCGTGCCTCTCACCCACAAGCATATTTCTCACCAAAATTTCATCTTCCCAAAGTCTCCGCCAAGGCGCCAATGCTTCACCCGCTGGTAAAAAAGGGATAGGACTCTTGAAGTGCGCCGCATGCTTCGGTTGAATCCGGAAGATGAAATGGTCGATCTGGAATTTGGCCACGATCTGGGCGATTAGGCTGTCATGGTTTGGGGTGACGAGGCGGCGATTCACTGGCGGAGCCAATGAAGATCGAGATTGAATTTCAGATCTGAGTTTTCAGATTCTATAGCCGTCAGATTAAACGATGAGGACGACGATGAGTGAGATCCACTCAAGGTTGCAGAACTAGCCGGAGCGGGCGGGGATTTGGCTGGTCGAGCTGTTTGCCTGTAAGTCGAGGTGGTAGAGGTCGAGTAGATCAGCGAGAGTAGACGGGAGAGAGACGTCGAGGAAGTTTTGGGACAAGTCGAACAAGGGGAGGTCCTGGCAGGTGGAGATGGCGTCGGCGGGGAGGGAGGAGTTGATGGAGTTGAAGAGGGAGAGGAAAGTGAGGGTTAAGATGTAGTAGAAGAAGGGGAAAGGGACGGCGAGGAGGGCGGAGGAAGTGGGGTTTCTTTTCTTTTTTTCTTTTTCATTTTTACAGTTTAGTTATTTGTACCTTTAATAATAAATAGTTTGGTTATTCAATAAAATGATACAAAAATATAGATAGGCTGACGTGTACACATATATGCCACATTAGAGTTGACTAACAGTTGACCGGACGGAAAGTTAACGGTTTGGCTATTAAATTATTTTTAAAAATGTTTGGATATTATTTTGTATAAAATGAAAGGTTTGGCTATTAAATTGTATTAACCCAAGAATAAAATATGAAAATCAAAGTATAAAACACCAATAAGTACCGCGCGAAGATTTAGTGACCTTAGCTAACCATTGAAAAGTTATGTTATTTTTTAATGTTAGCTTCATGTATGTCTTTTATTTAAAATGGTACAACTAATATATGTAGCTTGATTGGTTAAAATTCTTCTCATTGTTGAAAATTACCACGGTTTAAATCCTAGTATGCCTTTCTTTTTTAAGGAATAAATGAGAAACAAATAGATCAATGTGAAGACATAAATACCCTTCCTACTTTCACTCTCGTTGCAGGAAAATTTAAATGGGGGGTGCAAAAAAATATCCAGCTATCTATATATTGTAGATGTTTTGGAAATCTTAGGTTGGTCGATTCGGAAATATCGGATATTCGACTCCAAATGTTATGCAGTTTTAGTGCTATAAAAAGATTCAACTGTAGTCTAATCACGATTCTAGTGCAAAATAATCACTAACTTTTTGGTATAACGTCCGATACGGTTTCTCAAAATGCGGAATGCGTTGGAGTGGTTACTAAATTTTGAGTAACCACGGTGGCTACCAACATCTACACCCTTAATTATATCTATTTCATCCTGTTTTTAAGTCGACGGTAAATATTATATGAAGGATAGTTTTGGAAATAGAAATAATACCACACCTGATTACTATTCTTTAAAAAAATATTTTTATATATTGTACCGCAAACCCTAATGCAACCGCCTCCTCCCTCTCATCCCCTTCCGCCTGCCGGCGGCCCTTCTTCTCCGGACCAGAAACTGCAGCCGCCTCCTCCCTCTTCTCCCCTCCCGTCCGGGGGCAACCCTTCTTCTTAGGAAAATTTGAATGGGCGTCGTGGTGCCTTCCTTTTACCCGCATCAGAGTATCAGCAATGCACCGCATCCCTGAAGAAATCCTAGTCTCGTTCCAATCACAACGTTTCATTCTCAAGGTCCATGCACCGCTTACGGCGGTTCACGCGAATAAACGTCGAAACAACCATCGCCAATCTCCGGGAAAGTCCGACAGACATTCAGCCTCAAGCAAATCTCTAGAACAATCCCTACCCAGGCTGTCAGACAGGAATACCAACAGGCAGAATTCGAATACCGAGATCACAAAGCGCAAGGAGACGTGCATGGCCTCGCCCAATCTCCCATCCCAAGATCCCAAAGGCGGCGGAAAGAGTGTTAGTCCCGACCCAGTTTCTAGGAAGCCCAAGAAGGTGTGGATCAGGAAGTTAGGCCCTTGCCGTAATCCCTTTCTTAGTCTGAAGAGCCTTGAACCCACTTGTACCAAAAACCCACTTCCCTCGAATTGCCTCAGCCTCTACCCGCCCAGGTCCAATATATAACGACTTCCACAACTTCCTCTTCCAAGGCATACTCACACCAAGACCAGTCCGCCAGCCCAAATCGATCAAATTCCTATCTTTCACCCTATCCATCTCCATCTCAGAAAACCTCCCTTTCCCATTCGACCCAAACCTCATCTCTTTACTCCCCTCCCTCGTACAGAGACCTCATTCCCATCCAACCTCCCTTCCCCTTCCCATCCAACCTCATTCATAGCCTAGATTTGTCGAGTTGGACGATGAAGCCACCCATCCACCCAAAACCCCCCACGCCGGCCTCACTCACCAACTCCATTTCCAGCCTTGTTGTTCCTGCGACCCCCCAGACCCCAACTCAAACCCCCGCCCTAAGCTTCGATCCTGATCCCGATTTACCGTCTCCTTCGGATTCCCAGGTTTGTGAATGGAACCACATCAAGTTCCCATTTGATGCAGGCACCCTCGTGAACACAGGTCTCGCTCTTGACGACCTCTTCGCTCTGGAGCACTCCGAAGGTCAGGAAAAAACCAACAAAATGATTGTGGAGAAAGCCGAAGAAGTTCATCACAAAAAAGTTCGCACCAAAAAATCCAAACTGGAAATGGAGCAATATCGCCTGAGCAATCTAGAGACGCCAAATTTAAATTCAGGAAGAAGTAAAAGGCGGGCAGAGAGTTTTTCCTCTTCAACCAACCCCTAATGGAAGACTCTATTCTAGGGTGGAACGTGAGAGGGATTGGCGATCCCAACAAAAGAGATAGAATTAAGCATATAATCAGAAGGCGCAACCCCAAGATTGTTGGATTGGTTGAGACTAAGCTCAACAGATGTGAAGACAATCTCATTCGCAGCATTGGCGGCTCTAGAGAATGTGGGTGGAAAGCTAAAGATGTTATAAACAGCTCTGGAGGAATAGTGGTCTATTGGGATAAAGCTTCCATCCAAGTCCTGTCAAGCCATACCAGAAACCACTTCTTGGCCTTAAAGCTCCTCGATCTCTCTTCGAATAAAGTGTGGAATCTGGTCATTGTCTATGGTCCGCAGGAAAGAGAAGATAAAATCAGGTTCCTCGGAGATTTGAGTAGTTACTGCCATCACAGTTCAAACCTAGTGTGCTTGATAGGAGATTTCAACATGGTTCGCAGCCACGAAGACTACCAGGGAGCAAGGCAAAATAGGAACCTCATGATGGAATTCAACAACTTCATCGACGACAATACTCTGCTTGAGACGCCGCTGGGAGGGAGCCGCTTCACTTGGAGCAGGGGAGGTGACAGTAGTTGCTTCTCACGCATTGACAGGGCGCACATACCGTCCTCAAGTGGGGATCTAATATGTGGATTCGACAACCATGGCACTTTGAGAATATGTGGCTTGAAGACTGCAGATTCTTCGAGGGTATGGAAGTGTGGTCTAATTCTCATGTGCAGGGACAAGGGCTCATCTTCCTCTAGGCCAGGAAACTGCAAGAGCTAAAGAACAAAATCAAAACATGGAACAGAGAAGTCTTCGGTAACGTAAATTGTAAGATCAACGAGCTCTTATCTGCAATCTCGGTTATTGATGGGTTAGAGGAGTCTGGTTACATCGATGTCAATCTGAAAGCTGCAAGGGATCTGCACAGAGTTGAATTGGGAAGGCTTCTAAATCTTTTAGAGATATCATGGAGACAGAAATCAAGGGAAGTCTGGCTAAAAAAGAGAGACCAAAACACCAATTTCTTCCACAAAGTTGCCAATTTCATAAGAAAGCTCAACAAAATCGTTTGCATCAAAATCAACGGAACTCTTGTTGATGGTCAAGACGAAGTAGCAGGCAAACTGGTGGACTTCTATTAGAACTTTTTCAAAGAAAGCACACCCGATCGGCCTTTCCCAAGAACTTACAGCAACGTTGTTATTTCCCACAACAAAGTCCTCGCTCTCACAAAACCCTTCAGCGAAAAGGAAATTTGGGAATGTCTGAGCGACTGCGACGGAAGCAAGGTTCCTGGCCCCGACAGATTCACATGGGAATTCTACAAAATGTTCTGGACTTGGGTGAAAGTTGATGCAGCTCGCGCTTTCTCCGAATTCCATTCCAACGGCACACTTCCAAAAAGCGTCACGCACTCATTCCTTTGCTTGCTTCCCAAGCGTGACGTAGTTGAGGTACCAAAGATTTAAGGCCTATCATTCTGATGGGCTCTATCAATAAATTAATCAGCAAGGTGCTCGCAACCAGGTTAAGCTTTTTGTTACCTAAGATAGTCTCGCACAGCCAACAAGCCTCTGTGAAAGGTCGCCAAATCGCGGACGCCGGTTTGATCGCTTTTGAACTAGTTGACAGCAGGAAGAAGAGCAAAAAATCTGGCCTCATGTTCAAACTCGATATCGAGAAAGCTTTTGACAACGTGAATTGGGGATGTCTGTTCAAGGTTCTCTTGAGTGTAGGTTTCCCCCCGAAATGGCTCGACTGGATTCAAGGTACAATGTGCTCTCCCATAGTCTCTATCCTCATCAATGGTGAATCCAAAGGTTTCTTCCCTATGCAAAAAGGCCTCTGACAAGGCGACCCACTCTTTTCTGGCCTTTTTGTGCTAATTAATCATGGATATTCTGGATTTTATGTTCTCCAAAGTTCGAGAGGCTGGAAAAATCAAGGGTTTCTCCATGAATGAAGCTGAAGACAGGGGTGAACTTACACACCTACTATTCGCAGATGATACCCTCGTCTTCTGCGAAGCTGCGTATGACCTGGTCTGAACATCATAGCCACTCTCGTTTGCTTCCAATCGGTTACAGGGCTTAATATCAACCTTGACAAAACCGTCATGTACACTGTCGGCGACATCCCGAATCCAGAGTTCTATGCAAACTTGTTTGGATGCAAATGGAGTGCAGAAACCTTCCAAGTATTTGGGGTTCCCCCTGGGGGCCAAACTCAATGCAATCTCTACCTGGGACTCAATCATTGACAAGTATCAGAAACGATTGGAAGGATGGAAGAGAAGGTTTCTGTCAATAGGGGGAAGAGTTATCCTCAATAAATCAGTCTTGTCTAGTCAAGCAGTATACCTCTTCTCGCTTCTGAAGGCCCCGAAAACCGTCATTCAACGCAGATTTATTTGGAGTGGAACGGCGGAGAACTACAAAGCCCCCTGGTTAGCTGGGACATGTGCAAGGCGCCCCGTTCCAAAGGTGGGTTAGGGATCACCGATTTGGCATGTTTCAATAGTGCAATGTTGGGCAAATGGCACTGGAGGTTTGCCACTGAAAATGATAGATGGTGGAGGAAGCTAATATGTCATAAATACCCAAACTCCCAGTCTCAATGGTATTCCGAAAAATGCAGCAGCGGCTTCACTAATTCAGCTTGGGCCAATATATTGAACGAATTCGATAGTTTCTGGAAAATGACTTGCATCGATCCGGGTAGCGGAGCTTGGAGCTCTTTCTAGCATGACATTTGGACCCCTAAAACCTCACTCACGGTCAACTATCCGCGGGTCGCCGCTGCCTCATCCGCTCCCAATGCCCGAATCTGTGATGTCCTCACACTCAATGAAGAAGGTATTAGATGGGATTTGCCTTTAAACATTGTTTTGAGAGGGGGAGCTGAGCGCAAACTCTCTAATTTGTTTGAGTTTCTTAATAATCACGCTAACGACAGGGTCTCAAGCGGGCCTAGTCGCCCTGTTTGGCTTCCCGACCTAGAAAATTCTTTCTCTGTTCATTCTATGTACAGGACACTCATGAAAAGCAGATTCCTAGGCATCTCCAACTTCCCAGCCAAGTCGGTCTGGAAATCTGTCATCCCGAACAAAATCTGCATCTTCCTATGGCTGACCACGCTGAAGAAGATCCAAACTCTTAACAATCTCAAGAAGAAGGGTTGGTTCATCGCCAATAGATGCGCCCTCTGTGAAAAGAATGAGGAATCAGCTGACCACATATTCATCCATTGCAATTTTATGAAGGAGGTATGGCGATGATGCATAGATGCTTGCCCGAGAATTGACAACATAAAAGAAGACATTATATCTACAATCAGTGAGTGGCAATCAAGAGCACCTGACACCCCAGACGAATGGATTAATTTCTGCGCACTTCACGCCGTTTGTTGGCAAATATGGCATGAGAGAAACAGACGAACTTTCCAGGATTCAAGACAGGGACCAATAACTGTCGCCGGTAGAGCTTTCAAGTCCATGATCGAATGGCCGGTGGCGATGATCAAAATCACCAAAGAAGAGGGACGCCAATGGCTCAACGAGCATATTAGAAGAGTACTCTACTCGGACAGCTGAATTCTTCCGCAAGGTCCCCAGTTTCTGAATTGAACTGCCTCGTTTTTATTTTTGTTTGGTTGGCCTTCCTTTTATCTCTGCCCTATGCCTTACACAGTAGAAATGGTCTGGTCCATTTACTTGTGACTTCCCTCTGTTTTCTTTTGTTATTCATTAGTTTTCCTGTATTTTGCTCCTGACCTGCTGGCGGCTCAATCTTGTTGAGCCTATAGCTCCTTTCGTCTTTCTTTTCTATTCTGTTTTGTTTCACTTTTTTTCGTCTTAATAATAATTATCTCACCATTATAAAAAATAAATAAAAAATTCGTCCGGCGTTTTTAGTCACGTCCTTCAGCAGTAGTCTGTTCTGAGATAGCGAATCTTTGATCCGCTGCAGCAACGGTACGACGCCATCGCTATCTTCTTCGCCAAGTAAGAACTTCTATAATAAGGTGAGCCCATGACTTTGACTTATATATAAGATTCGGATTTCTAATCAATATCAAAGTAAGAAAACTTTTCTAAGAGGCGGTTACTTCCTAGCCCCAGGACTTATACCGTACTCACCGACCGAAAGAACAAGGATGAAAAGCCACTAGAACACTGAAGCTTTCAAGCCCTAAGAAAGAGTCCCATCCAAGCTCCTGCTCTTAGATCATTTTGGTAGTACTCGATTTTCCTTCTTCTTCCCACTAAACTCATCCCCGTGCTTGAGTAGAAGTGGCTTCCTATCTTCACCCCTCTCTCCTCTCCCTATCGGTCGAGTATATTAACACCCTCTCCATTCGCCCTTCTCCCTCTCAGTTTCTATATGCGAACTCTCCCTCTCTCCTTTCAGTCGAGCATATTGATAACCTCTCCTCTCAATTTCTTCGAGCTTCTTTCTCTCTTAGAGATTCAAGTCGCCGTCGCCTCCATCGTCGTCGATGTGGACGGTGCGAAACTGGCCTTGTCGGCCGTGTCGGTGACGTTGCCCATGGTTTGTCTGTTTTCTTCGCGGTGGTTAGGGAAAGGTATTGGTTTATTTTTACGGATGTAATTCCATCAAACCCTCTAATGGCATTGCTTCATTTTTGAAATGGTATTGATATCTTTTTGAAATGGTATTGATTTGCTTTCATAGTGGTAGTGGTTTATTTTGGTACTGGTCTGATTCGTGTAATAGTATAGATTGTTTATATTGGTAG
This sequence comes from Linum tenue, assembly GCA_946122785.1. Lineage (NCBI taxonomy): Eukaryota > Viridiplantae > Streptophyta > Magnoliopsida > Malpighiales > Linaceae > Linum > Linum tenue. The sequence goes on along the minus strand of CAMGYJ010000002.1, from coordinate 19,678,072 downwards.
TTTTGGTGTTTATCGAAGTGGTAGTGGTTGTCTAATGGATTGGTAGTGATTTCTTTTTTTTTTCTATAATGTTATTGGTGTTTTTCGAAGTGGTAGTGGTTGGCTAATGGATTGGTAGTGATTTCTAGTTTTTTTCTATAATGGTATTGATGTTTTTCGAAGTGGTAGTGATTGCCTAATGAATTGGTGGTGATTTCTTGTTTTTTCTATAATGGTGGTACTGGTGTTTTTCGAAGTGGTAGTGATTTCTTGTTTTTTTTATACAGAAAGATTGAGAAAAATAAGGAAAGGAGATCTGGCTAGAGATTATGGAAGTGAGAGAAAGAGAGAGAATTGTAATGGGTTAATTGCATGATTGGTCACTGAAATTACAAAAAACGTTCATGTTTGGTCACTGGAAATATTTAAATCCAATTTTGGTCACTCAAATTAGTTAAATGGTTCAAGTTTGGTCACTCTCCGTCCATTTCCGTTAATTCTAGCTTACGTGGCAGTCAACTTTCCTAGTTGACCGTTAAATATGTGACGTGACAATTAAAAAATTATTAAAAATAAAAAGATAAACTTTTATATTTTCCACCTCATTATTACATTCATTGAAATAAAAAATAAAAAAAATTCTTTTCTACACCAACCAATTGTACTTTTCCCCTTATGCCCACCTGACCAACTCAATTGGCCGCCCTTCCCCTGTCTTCACCCCCTTCCCATAAACACAAGTACATAACCCTCCACCGCCTGCAAATCCAAAAGGAGAAAACGATCAGCGACTCTTGCAGTGTCAGGAATTACAGCGGCAGCGAGGTGGGCGGCGTGGGTCGGGTCTCCATCGTTCTTCCTGCTCGACCAACCCATCGCCCTAAATTCCATCGCCCTTGTTCAACGAAATTTTTTAATTCCATCACCCTGCTGCTCCCCCGTCGCTGCCGCCTTGGCTCAGTCGGTGCCGGATTTCTCAGCGGCGCTGAGGAAGGAGAACAAGAAGCATTTTCCTTCACCGACCCTCGCTCTGCAGCTCTTCCTCTGCTCTGCCCGTCGCTGACGTCTAGGCTTAGTTCGTTGCTTGAATTATCAGCGGCGCTTAGGTAGGAGAATAGGAATTCCTCGACCTAGTGATTCCTCGCGGCGGCTCGTCGAGCCTTGGTTTTGGTTTCGGTGCGAACGTCGAGCGAATTGATCCTGGTGGAGAGAATTCCAGTGAGGCACTGGCCCCCGAAGCGGTTGAAGAAGTGAAGTCCTGGCTCGCCAATCGCTCGAAGCGACCCCATCGCCGCCATCGCCCTTTCAGATTTTGCTCTGCTCTGCCCCAATCGCCACCGGCGGAATTCTCTTCTCCAACTCCGCTGCTGTGCCACTCAAGGATGCAGAAGAAAAGAAAGATCCATTACTCTGCTTCGGTGGTCGCCTCCGCCATGCCTTCCGTTGTGTCGATCGAGAACGCAGAAGAGTTGGCAACTCCCGAGCCCTCTGCTCGATTCCTAATTGAGAAGTATAGTTGGTTGGTGTAGAAAAGAAATTAATTTTTTATTTTTTATTTTTTTTATTTCAATGAATGTAATAATGAGGTGGAAAATATAAAAGTTTATCTTTTTATTTTTAATAATTTTTTAATTGCCACGTCACATATTTAACGGTCAACTAGGAAAGTTGAGTGCCACGTAAGCTAGAATTAACGGAAATGGGCGGAGAGTGACCAAACTTGAACCATTTAACTAATTTGAGTGACCAAGATTGGATTTAAATATTTCCAGTGACCAAACATGAACGTTTTTTGTAATTTCAATGACCAATCATGCAATTAACCCGAATTGTAATTAATAGGTTTTTATAACTGCAATGTAATTTATCAAAAAACCTAATTAATACAATTTATTTTTCCATACCCAATTTACCCTTAGTAACCATGATGATTTTGTAGTAATCACCATAACCCCTCCCGTCAAAATGCTTTAGAAACCTTATCATACCGACTGATCGGATAAAAAATAAAAATGCTTTAAAAATTATTAAACCACAATTCAACTACAATTTTAGTACAAAATATCATACTACTAACTTTTTAGTTACTTTTTCGGTACAATGTCATTTTTCACAACCATTGGAAATAACTAAAAATAGCTTCCAAGCATGTTATTCAGTGTTTCGTATGGGTACAGATAGAAGCTGCATGCAACATCTTAAGATTTAGGAACTTAAGCGGGAAGAAACTCATGCCTAAACTTGACTGCACAAAACTCTTCCCTCCATCAATACAACATTCCCAAAATTTTCATCATCATCATCAGAGGCAGCAAACAGCAGCACAACTTCTGGCTATCTGATGTCAGTTGGATGGTCTTTTAAGGAGCTTTTGGTTGGCTCAATACTGTTCCTTCGACCTCTCACTGTACTCGGCAACAAGTTGTGCAAATGAGGACGACTCGTTGTCCAACAATCTTGCTGGTGTATCATATTCTTCAATCGACCCTGGTGCCACAGAAATGACAGTATTACAACAGCAATCTGATCCTTCTTCTAACCAGAGAAATGGGTTAGAATTCAGAAAATGCTCACCATGACTGAGCAGAAGAACCATGTCGCTATCAAGAACAGATGTTATTCGATGGGCGATGGTGATAACCGTACTGTCAAAGAAGTGTTGTCTAAGAGTCTGCTGAATCAGGTTATCGGTTGCTGTATCTACTGAGGCAGTAGCTTCATCCAGAACCAACACTTTGCTCTTTTTCAACAGAACACGACCAAGACATACTAGCTGTCTTTGTCCCATACTCCAGTTCTCTCCATTTTCAGTCACTGCAGTCAACAATGGAAATCATTTTTTTACCTTTACTAATTACAGTGTCAATAAGCAAAACCTTTTGTATCAAACACAAACAAAAACCAACCTGCAGAGTCCAGCCTTTTCTCCTTCTTCCTAACTTCATCTCCAAGTTGGCACTTATCCAGAGCCTAAAATTTTCCATAGTTCAAACAGAAAAGGACGATTGATTGAGAGGAAGGCATCATCGAAGTCACAGTGAAAGTATCATTCAAATGAGGGCAGACTAGTGCAAGAAAAGGAAGTAAAAAAACTAACCTCCCAAATCTGTTCATCAGAGTATTCCTCAAGAGGGTCCAGGTTGCTTCTTACAGTCCCTTCAAACATGGTTGGATCTTGAGGTATGATGCTGAGCCTTGAACGCAAATCGTGGAGTCCAATCGATGAGATATCGAGGCCATCGATCGTAATCCGCCCAGCTGTTGGGTCCACAATCCTGAAAAGTGTCTGTATAAGGGTTGATTTACCACTTCCCGTTCTGCCCACAATTCCTGTTTTCTTTCCTCCTTCAAATGTGCAGGTAAGACCTCTCAACACAAGTGGCAAATGAGGGGCATATCGAACCTGCAAAGTGCTCACAAATGATTGGTAATGTGAGTGAAGGTGAACTTCGCAGAGGAAAGGAATGGCGGAAAAAAGGGGGAAATATGGTACCTGCAGCCCATCAATCTCGACTTCTCCACGTGCTGGCCAAGAAGGGTCTGGTCTGCTCTCTTCTATTACAAGAGGAGGCTCACTTGGAACAGAAATGTACTGAAGAATTCTTTCCACTGATATGATTTTGTTCTCCAGATTACACATATTCCATATCACCGAAGCTTGAATCATGTTTAGATTGAGTCCATATGTCACCGCTAAGCCAGCAAGGGCTGTTGGAGGGGAGAAAACCAAAAGACAATGCAACGTCTCAGCTTCAATGGTTATGCTTTTTATGACAAAATATAATAGCAAAGGGAAGATGAAGAGAGAATGTACTTACATGGATCTATTCCAGGGAAAGAGATCAAGAAAAACAAAGAGAAGGCAAACGTAATAGAAGAGAAAAAGTCCAAACGAAAGCAAAGCCATTCCGTTGCTCCAGCAGTATGAAACTTGGGGCGGGAATATGCATCTGTAAGTTTCATAGAGGTCTCTTTGAATCTTGGTTGTTGATCAAAGCTCCTTATGGTGATTGTGCCTGAAATTGTTTCAGCAAAATGCTGGATCACAGGAGCTTTGCATACTCCAACCAGCCGCGAAAGTTCTCTAGCTGCTGGTATGTAGTATTGCTGCACATAAGCAAAATAGTGATATAACATTTAACTTTGTACAAGATTAACACAATTCGATCAAGAAAGAATGCTTAAGAGATAAACATAAAGGCTACCTGAATCCAGATGCTGATAGCAATAACTGGAATAAAAACAATAAGAACTTGCCACGCCACTTGAGACATCACTATAATAATTCCCAGAAGCTGGATCATTGAATAGACAGTTGCCCCAAGTATGTAAGGAATTTGCTGATCCACAGAACTTTGATCAGTGGAAGCCTGTGAAAAAAGCATTATAAAGCAATTAGTTTCGGGTAAAAGCTCAAAATCATTGCATGGTTTTTGGTTATGCAGTCACTGATTTACCCGATTGAGTATCCTTCCACTAGGTGTCGAGTCAAAAAACGACATGGGAGCACGGAAAATGGACAAATGCATCTTGTCGAAGAGCAGGGTTGCTGTCTTGTAAGCTATGGTTGCAAGGAGAGTGGTTCTGCCTAGGATGCAAAGAGAGCTTGCAACAGCCAAAACTACATATACAGCTATCAGTGTCATTGGAGGAACAGGAGGCTCCTCATCCTTTGATACTGGAGTTGCCCAAGCCATCCAATAGTTGCTGCTAATCTGGAGGATTTGAAACATTGTATGTGCAAGCACTGCAAGTGGTGCAAGAGCTCCTCCATATGCTGTGGTGAGATACTGCCAGTAGACTGAAAATCCAACTCTTCCTTTCTCCCTCTCTTCTTCTTGAACAAGCTGACCCTGTGGCTTGCCTGTCTCGTCTTCTTTACCATTTTGCAATACCTTGTCTCCATCTTTCGGCTCAATTCCATTGCTATTGCCCATGTTGCCAGTTTCTTTACTGATGATACTTCCATTCTCAGATTTTGAAGCTTTGGAATCTATCACAGATAAAGCGGCCTTATGTGCACCAACAAGTTCCATGAAATCAGATCCTGAGTTGAGAATGTCACTGTACTTTCCAGCCTGTGTTATCCTTCCATCTTTCAATACCTACAACCAGAAGTTACAAATGCAATTTGAGTCTTCCCTTTATTCATAATTTGAAGAAACATTACAAAATCAAAAAGAGAAAATGCCATCGATATGCTTGTCACTCACCAAAATTAGATCTGCAGCAGGTAAGAATTCAACTTGATGAGTGACATAAACCACAGTTTTGAAACTCAGATGACCCAGCAAGACTTCCTGTTGCAATACAAACAGAGAGAACATAAGTCTCATTGAAGAACAGATGAATAAGAACAAAAGAGGGAAACGTGCTTAATTCACCTTAAACAAATGAGATCCAGTATGAGCATCCACTGCACTGAAAGGATCATCGAACAGGTAGATGTCGGCATCTTGGTAGAGGGCACGAGCAATCTGAATTCTCTGCTTCTGTCCTCCACTCAAATTGATGCCTCTCTCACCAATTCCTGTTTGATCGCCAAATGAAAACATCTCCATGTCCTTCTTCAGTGCACAAGCTTCCAGTACTCGGTCGTACTTTTCTCTATCCATCTCTTGGCCAAACAAAATGTTGTCCTGAATCTTGCCACTCTGTATCCAAGGTGACTGAGAAACATAAGCCTTTGTCCCACACAGCTCGATGGTGCCAGAGATCTTCGGAACCTCTCCCAGAATGCAGGAGAGCAAGCTTGATTTGCCTGAACCAACAGTACCACAAACAGCAACCTTCATCCCACGGTACACCTTCAGATTTACATCTCTCAGTGTGGGGTTTGGTGAAGATGAATCCCAAGAGAAACTCCCATTAACAACTTCAATAGCAGTTTCAGAAGCTTCTCTTGGAATCCTCTTCACTACATCATCCGGCAAATCATCGAGACGCAAGAAAGCTACAATTCTGTCAAGCGAAACCTTCATCTGAACCACTATGGAGACGGTATCAGGAAGACTGTAGATGGGTTCTTGAAGAACCCGAAAGGTTGCAAGAGCTGATAAGATTTTCCCAGACTCCAGTGGGATGCCCAAAAGAAAGCATGTACCAAAGGTGACAACTGAGACAAAGGTAGGGGCACCCCAGAAAACAAAGCTAATAAAAGCTGCAGCGTAACCATAGCTTTTCAACCATATCGTCTCTATCTTCCGCAGCTCAATAATCTTGGACAGAAACTTCATCTCCCAAGCCTGCAGCTTCAGAATTCTCATGTTCCTCAAAATCTCCGATGTTGCTTTCATTCTATTGTCTTTCGACTTCATCAGCTTCTCCTGGTATCCCTCTTGCAATCTCCCCAAAGGAAAATTCAGCAACATCACCATTATAGTGGCAACGAGAGTTGCTATAGAAGCAAGCCCCAAATTCCTGTACAGTATGTACAAGGCTAGACCGACTTGTAAAAAAACCAGCCATGTATCATGAATGTACCAAGAGAAGTCACCGAATCTTTGAGCATCCACTGTCATGATGTTGATGATTTCTCCACTAGTTTGGCCCTGCTTGGACTGACAGGAGAGAGTCAACCCTTTGTTGTAGATCATTGCAACTACTGCTGCGCGCCACCGCATGCCAATTTGTTGCAACTTAAAGAACCATAGCCTTTGCGTGATGCACTCGACAATCTTGCCAACCAAGAACACAGAAGCCAGGACATATCCTTGATTCCTGTACTCCTCTTGCCCACTTAGGCATTGAACAAAAGCATCTATGAGATATGGACCGACATAAGATGCTCCTGTGTACAACAGGGCTTGAAAAGCCGTCAATAGGATCTCTTTCCAAGCTGTAAAGAACAAAGCCTTTGCAAGCTTGAATGCTGTAACTTCACTAGCAGAGCCCCCATCCGATTCAATCCTCTGCTTAAGAGATGTGAATGCCTGAACAACACTATCATCTTTATAAAGCTGAGGAACATCCTCAAGGTCTAGAGCTTTCTTATTGCCAAGAGCAATCAGAGAACCCATCCAAGAGAAAGACAAAAGACCCAGAACACCAGCATCCGAATAAGGAGTGGCAGTGGCATCCGCTCTGGAAAGTTTTAAGCTAGACTCTTGACCCAAGAGAGGCTCTCCCAGAAGTGTATTCTTCTCCCTCGTGTTTCTGAAGAATCCGACGTAACAGAGAAACAGACCAACGACCACAGAGACTGCATCAGAAACCAAACGTGGAATCTGGGAATAGGATTGGAGATTGTTGTAGAGAACAAGGTCCACAACAAGGCAATAAAAGGAGATTCCGAGATAAAACCCCCACCAGACCCTCAAGGGAAATGGGAACTTAGTCTCGGCAGTATTTGCAAATTGGGTGTGCAGAAAAACACTAAGCCCACCCCAAGAACAAGTTCTAAGAACCAAATCCAATAGGGTCCAAAACTCATCATCATCAGACCACCCATTCATATACCAATAGAAGTAGCTGAATAGACAAAACGTGAGATTGAACAACGAAACGCCAAGGGAACAGAGCACGGTCAGGTTATAGCACAAACACCTTCTGTGCTTACCTGACGAGCCTTCCTTGGCGCCGTCACTAGCATCATCACCTACCCTGAATTTCTTCTTTAGGAACGAGAGAAAAAAGATGAGCAACAAAACCAGGTGCAATGAACCGGAAAGCCCATGTAGGAAAATGGGTCTCAGAAGAAACAACTCATTGCCACCTGACGATGATGAGTAGGTAGAGAGAAGAGAGGCTAGAGAAGCTTGCTTTGTTGGATCAAAATTTTCCATGACTGAGCTGAGCTCTTCCTCGCAAATGGGTTTCTGTAAGTTTTCTACCTACGGGACTTTGGAAGAGGAGGGTTGAGCGGCATTGTCTGTGTTTATAGAACAGAGTATGTAGACCACAGAATGAAAAAGGAGAGAGCCCACGAGTTAGGAAGAGAGGGCCAGTCAAAAGAGTGGACTCTTCTCTTCTCGTCCTCAGTGGAAGCGTGGAGGGCAAGGATTTCCTTCCTAGTAGAGACGGATATAGTGACACTGCCATTTAGCAGATTGGCGGGAAATGGCCGTCAGGGTCACAGTCTCACAGTCGGACAGAGGCTGATTTTGGGAAGAAGGAAGGAAGGAAGGAAGTGGCAGCAGAACTTTCCTGTTTTGAAACAATCTGTGGAGTCTGCCAGTCTGGGCCAGGGGTATCTTTTGCTATAACCGAAAAAATGGAGACTGATCAAATAATAGAGATGGTGGATTTGTTTCTTGATTGTGGGATTTTGTGATAAAAATTGTAATTAATTAATAGCTTTTTATGGTCTTTGTGAAATTATTTCCTAATCTATGGGACTCCAGCTAGGAATTAGATTGTAGACTTGTAAGTTGTAACAGAAAATCTTCTTTAGGAAAATCTGCATCCATTTATTAAATGGTTTAGAGTAGCAAGATTACAGTCTATTTGTAACAATGGGACTAAAAATATTGTCTTATTTAGGAATAATATAAAAGTGGGTGTAAAAACGAAAATGATCCGTTAATCAATAATTTAGTATGACATAAATTAAGTAGGTAATTTTTCTCGCCGGAAAACATTAATTTCGAACGTAAAATTTTCTCGCTGGAAAACAATAATCCGTCCATGTCTATAAGCGAGTGGAAGGGAACGTGAGTCTACCAAATGGGATGGGAGGCAGCTGATTTCCATTTCTTTATTTCCTTTTACCTCTTTGCTTGACTTGCTTTATTAATTATTAAGAAATGAATAAAACAAACTCATCACATCATCCATCCATTCTGTGGACTTCCGTGCTTACTGACTTGCTTGCCCTGCAAGGCTGATGACCTCTCCAAAGAGGAAAAAATGGGTTCTTGATGGAATTGGTTGGCCACGGAGATGCCGTGACGTGAGCTGGTATTGTTGCCATCATTGAGCTATAGTGTGGCAGTAGATAAAAAGAATCAATTCGGATGGTTAAAATGGTGTTCAACTTTGGGATGTTCGACTCCAAAAAAGCCAACAGTAACTACATATGACACTGAATTAAAGAAGCAATTACACAGAGCTGGTCGTAATCTCGGCCACAGTTATAGTCGCTCTACTTTCACGAAAAAATGAGCAAGAGCCTAACGAGAGAATGAAAGAACTAAAGAAGCAAGGCGATGACTTACAGCATGTTCCAGTATAGACAGAAGAGAGGAGGTTTGCAGGGATGATCTTGAGCTCGTGCACTCTAACTAGGTCGCTGCAGCCACACGGCGATCTTCTACAGGAGCAGAAAAGTTGAGGCTTTTACTAACATCGAAGAAATGTGCAACGGCTTCTTCAGGCGTCCCAACAAGAACACCATGTCCTAGGTTCAGAATGTGCCCTCTTGGTCCAGCGCAGTTCACCACTCTGATCAAACGAAGATAAATCAGTCAGACTCATAAAAAAAAACAGGCATTTTATATGATTATACATGCAGCAAAAGGGCATAGTTGTCTCCTAGTCGAAAATTAATTTCAAGAACCAAACTAGATTGGATAAAGAAACATCTAGTAGCAGTTATCATTCATGAACATTTGATTTTGCCAGCCATGGTGGGAAATCAAATGCAGTCAGCTACTGGTGAAGCTTCTACAATTCTTGAGAAATGCAATGATGAACATTATAGTTGGAATTAGAGAAGAGTCGGTCAACCAAAACTGAGGATCATACACATCACCCTCATCAAATGATAAAGCAGCACATAAAAGGTCTAGTTTAGACTTTAGAGCATGGTAGCTAATTTCCAAATTGATCACAAACCTGTGAATTTCATCAGTAATAGCAGGGAGTGGCAAAAATAAGTAAGCAGGGTCGACATTTCCTTGAACGCTCATTCCATTCCCCAGCCGCTTCCTACCATCTGCCATGTCCACTGTCCAGTCAAGTCCAATCACATCAACTCCAATATCTTTCATCCGCTCAAGCAGGCCACCATTTCCATTGATGTAAAGAACAAGGGGTGTGCCAGGACATTTGCTCTTGACTGTACTGACTATCTGCAATTTCACAAAGGTGATACAAAATTAAAATCCAGATACTGGTGTTCATTAGTTTTCAAGCTTTTAGAAGGTAAGCTAACCCTGACATGTTTTTGTCTTCTCGCCAAAAAAAAAATGTTTTTGTCGAAAATCAAACATGGGGTATATAATCCTCAAGCACCCTTTTTTCTTTTTTAAGTTTTTTATAATCCAAGAAAGTCAAGAGCATGATATAACGAGTCAGCACAAGGGAGCAACAGAAAATGTAATGCAACATGATGATGAAAGTCCAAAACGGTTGGTTGCCAAAAGCTCAGTACTTGATGATGCATTTGATGGAGAGCTGCAACATGATTGCAAGGTGAGAATGGATTTGCTAACCTCTTTGATGAAAGGTTTTGACCAGATCTCCCACATAGCAGGAGATAGTTGGCCACCCCAAGAATCAAATATCTGAATGCAATGAGCCCCCGATTCCACTTGATAAACAGCATAATCAGCGATTGCCTTGGTCAAATGAGCGAGGAGAGCCCTCAATACATCTGGTGCTGTATGACACATGCTCTTTATTGCTGTATACGTGCGAGTCGTACCCCCTTCCACTATATAGGTACCAATTGTCCAAGGTGATCCCACAAAACCCAGAACAGCTGCTTTCCCTTCAACCTAAGATGAAAATAGCACATCTATGAGGTTCCGGAAAGAAAACCAGTAATGTTCTTTTCAGTGGATCATCTTCCTATATCCTATCTCAAGCACTAGGCTACCTCATTGCGAAGTAATCTAAGCGAGTCCCCAACGAACTGTAGCTTCTCAAGTTCAATAGGATGCAAGGTCTTCAAATGCTCCTCGGAACGAATCGGAGACTGAATAACAGGACCCCTCACGTCTTCTATGTCAAATGACACACCAAATGCCGGTAGCGGCGTAAGTATGTCAGAGAAAATAATGACACCATCTGGGCGGAAAGCTTCCCAGGGCTGCAAAGAAATTTCCACAATGAGTTCAGTTGTCTCCGACCTCTCCCTGAAGGATGGGTATTTCTCGGCTAGCTTTCTGTACACAGCCATATACCTCCCTGCCTGGCGCATCATCCATGCTGGAGGCCTCGAAACAGCTTCACCCCTTGCAGCCTTAACCAAGAGAGGATCTGAATGAATACGAGTTCAATCAAAAGATAACAACAGTAGTAGCCACGGGCAATGATCAATTCGTAAGCTTGCTATATGTAGGAATTACGGCGTGGAAACATGAGAGTCGGAACATTCAAACAATGAATGGAGGTGGAGATGTACCAGGTGAAGAAGATGGGGAGGAGCATGAAATGCGCAAATTCTGGCGGGGCAGGTAGTGTGTAGAGACAGGAGGAATCAAAACTCCATTGAAATTGTTGGAGAAGCAAAACCCTAGCTGGACGGATACGATGGAAGAGCTCCTCCACGCAACTGACGGGCCGCCGCCGCTATAGCCGAGAAGGAGAAGAAATCAGGGTATAGTTAAAGAGGAGAAGAGTAATTTGGTTTGGGAAATGCGGAAATTGGGACTTACCTGTTTGGATACGGGAGCTTCATTTTTCTGGTGGTCGGAATAACTAAGTTTTACCGACAAAATGCGAAAGGAACGGCGGGCGGTGCTACTCCGGCGGGTTTATGCTATATGAAACCCTTCGCGAGAGTGAATTGTTGTGAGTGGGTAATCGGATAAGAGGGAAGATTGGATTCAAGATTTCCCAGTACCCAGTTACTCTTTTCAGATTCGTCGAGGGTTGTGATCGAGCCACGTCAGCTTTCTTGTGTCTGCTAGGGATGGATTATGTCATAGTAGATCTAAATTAAGAATTATACATCACTTTTACATATTCAATACTACAATTCGATATGGAATATTCAAACCACTGATATTTGGGCCGCGATTTTAAAGTTATCTTCTATTTATAAGATATATATAGGAATTTAATTAAGTATTAAACAATAATTAAAATGAGGAATTTGGCCTATGTTAGTCACACAAAGTTTTAACTCAAATGCATGTTTCTCTAATAATTTTTTGCTTCTTATTTGTATGAGATGAGGTCGACCGACTCTATGACTGTGCACCTGGAGAAAAATGAAATTTACTATTGCGGGATTATGATGGCCTTTGAAATGGTTTGGTCTTGTATTGTAGGATCTCGAATCTAAAGTAAGAAGAAGAGACCATGGGATAGTCGAACCTGGTCTGTGATGCTTCATGTTGTGGGGTTCTGTGATAAGTAAAAGGATGATATGATAGCATAGCTACATATATGAATTGTTGAAAACAACATCATTTTGAAGTGGCCTTGTGCTCGACTCAGTTGGTTAACTCGGTCGGATTTCCAGTTGAGATTGATAAACTCGACTTTGACCGAGCCCGAATAGACAACCAACCGGGCCTTCGGCGCCCGTTGAGATACTCAGGTTTAGGTAGAATTGGTTTGACCAGCAGAGTCATACTCGAATTGACAATCATGGTCATGACTCTTGTTGTCTGTGTTTGAAGATATATTAGCTCAAATCCCAATACTTGTCTATTTTCTATACAAAATAAAGATAAATAATGGCGAAGACAAAAATGTCATTCATACTTTTGCTCTCGTTGTAGGAAATTTAAAATGGGACGACTATTTTATCATGCCAGTAGTATATATTGTGTAGAGTGTATATGTAGACATGTCCTTGCTCTAGAGTGTAAATATAGACATGTCCTTGCTCTACAATTCATTTTAATATATAAAAAAAGAGAAAATAAACCAACTTATTAAACTCAACCTCGTTCAATGATTGTTGAATCCAATCATGTCTGTCAGATTAGGAAGATGTTTAGAACTTAACGGTTAGCCTAGTTAAAACGTCCAAAGTCCCCATATTGTTTGCAGAAAGATATGGATATGATTGTCTCACGGTAGATCTATAAAGTAATACTAATGTAAGAGTTTAACATCGCTTCTACAAATTTGATATTGCAATTCGATATGTAATATTGAACCAATGATAAATAGAACTTTAGTGACCTTATAAGATAGATAGAAAATTATAAGATAAATAGAAATTTAAAGTAAGTATCAAAGTATTATTAAAAGAATAAAGGGTAAATACAATTTAATAGCCAAACCTTTCATCCCTAAACAAAATAATAGTCAAGCCTTTTCGAAAACAAAATAATAGCCAAAACATTAACTTTCTGTCCGATCAACTGTTAGTTGACTGTGACGTGGCAGTTTCATCACTGAGTTGGATGTCAATTAGTGACATGGCATAGAGTCAACCATTTGACTGTGCCACATAGATATTTATCAATTTATTATTTGAAATAAAATAAAAAATAAACAAAAATAAAAAGTAACATCCTCACCTTCCGTTCTCTGTATTCTTTTTACAAACCCTATTCTCAAAATTTAAGATGGAAAAAATCCCAATTTCTTTCCCTCCCGTGCCTCTCACCCACAAGCATATTTCTCACCAAAATTTCATCTTCCCAAAGTCTCCGCCAAGGCGCCAATGCTTCACCCGCTGGTAAAAAAGGGATAGGACTCTTGAAGTGCGCCGCATGCTTCGGTTGAATCCGGAAGATGAAATGGTCGATCTGGAATTTGGCCACGATCTGGGCGATTAGGCTGTCATGGTTTGGGGTGACGAGGCGGCGATTCACTGGCGGAGCCAATGAAGATCGAGATTGAATTTCAGATCTGAGTTTTCAGATTCTATAGCCGTCAGATTAAACGATGAGGACGACGATGAGTGAGATCCACTCAAGGTTGCAGAACTAGCCGGAGCGGGCGGGGATTTGGCTGGTCGAGCTGTTTGCCTGTAAGTCGAGGTGGTAGAGGTCGAGTAGATCAGCGAGAGTAGACGGGAGAGAGACGTCGAGGAAGTTTTGGGACAAGTCGAACAAGGGGAGGTCCTGGCAGGTGGAGATGGCGTCGGCGGGGAGGGAGGAGTTGATGGAGTTGAAGAGGGAGAGGAAAGTGAGGGTTAAGATGTAGTAGAAGAAGGGGAAAGGGACGGCGAGGAGGGCGGAGGAAGTGGGGTTTCTTTTCTTTTTTTCTTTTTCATTTTTACAGTTTAGTTATTTGTACCTTTAATAATAAATAGTTTGGTTATTCAATAAAATGATACAAAAATATAGATAGGCTGACGTGTACACATATATGCCACATTAGAGTTGACTAACAGTTGACCGGACGGAAAGTTAACGGTTTGGCTATTAAATTATTTTTAAAAATGTTTGGATATTATTTTGTATAAAATGAAAGGTTTGGCTATTAAATTGTATTAACCCAAGAATAAAATATGAAAATCAAAGTATAAAACACCAATAAGTACCGCGCGAAGATTTAGTGACCTTAGCTAACCATTGAAAAGTTATGTTATTTTTTAATGTTAGCTTCATGTATGTCTTTTATTTAAAATGGTACAACTAATATATGTAGCTTGATTGGTTAAAATTCTTCTCATTGTTGAAAATTACCACGGTTTAAATCCTAGTATGCCTTTCTTTTTTAAGGAATAAATGAGAAACAAATAGATCAATGTGAAGACATAAATACCCTTCCTACTTTCACTCTCGTTGCAGGAAAATTTAAATGGGGGGTGCAAAAAAATATCCAGCTATCTATATATTGTAGATGTTTTGGAAATCTTAGGTTGGTCGATTCGGAAATATCGGATATTCGACTCCAAATGTTATGCAGTTTTAGTGCTATAAAAAGATTCAACTGTAGTCTAATCACGATTCTAGTGCAAAATAATCACTAACTTTTTGGTATAACGTCCGATACGGTTTCTCAAAATGCGGAATGCGTTGGAGTGGTTACTAAATTTTGAGTAACCACGGTGGCTACCAACATCTACACCCTTAATTATATCTATTTCATCCTGTTTTTAAGTCGACGGTAAATATTATATGAAGGATAGTTTTGGAAATAGAAATAATACCACACCTGATTACTATTCTTTAAAAAAATATTTTTATATATTGTACCGCAAACCCTAATGCAACCGCCTCCTCCCTCTCATCCCCTTCCGCCTGCCGGCGGCCCTTCTTCTCCGGACCAGAAACTGCAGCCGCCTCCTCCCTCTTCTCCCCTCCCGTCCGGGGGCAACCCTTCTTCTTAGGAAAATTTGAATGGGCGTCGTGGTGCCTTCCTTTTACCCGCATCAGAGTATCAGCAATGCACCGCATCCCTGAAGAAATCCTAGTCTCGTTCCAATCACAACGTTTCATTCTCAAGGTCCATGCACCGCTTACGGCGGTTCACGCGAATAAACGTCGAAACAACCATCGCCAATCTCCGGGAAAGTCCGACAGACATTCAGCCTCAAGCAAATCTCTAGAACAATCCCTACCCAGGCTGTCAGACAGGAATACCAACAGGCAGAATTCGAATACCGAGATCACAAAGCGCAAGGAGACGTGCATGGCCTCGCCCAATCTCCCATCCCAAGATCCCAAAGGCGGCGGAAAGAGTGTTAGTCCCGACCCAGTTTCTAGGAAGCCCAAGAAGGTGTGGATCAGGAAGTTAGGCCCTTGCCGTAATCCCTTTCTTAGTCTGAAGAGCCTTGAACCCACTTGTACCAAAAACCCACTTCCCTCGAATTGCCTCAGCCTCTACCCGCCCAGGTCCAATAACGACTTCCACAACTTCCTCTTCCAAGGCATACTCACACCAAGACCAGTCCGCCAGCCCAAATCGATCAAATTCCTATCTTTCACCCTATCCATCTCCATCTCAGAAAACCTCCCTTTCCCATTCGACCCAAACCTCATCTCTTTACTCCCCTCCCTCGTACAGAGACCTCATTCCCATCCAACCTCCCTTCCCCTTCCCATCCAACCTCATTCATAGCCTAGATTTGTCGAGCTGGACGATGAAGCCACCCATCCACCCAAAACCCCCCACGCCGGCCTCACTCACCAACTCCATTTCCAGCCTTGTTGTTCCTGCGACCCCCCAGACCCCAACTCAAACCCCCGCCCTAAGCTTCGATCCTGATCCCGATTTACCGTCTCCTTCGGATTCCCAGGTTTGTGAATGGAACCACATCAAGTTCCCATTTGATGCAGGCACCCTCGTGAACACAGGTCTCGCTCTTGACGACCTCTTCGCTCTGGAGCACTCCGAAGGTCAGGAAAAAACCAACAAAATGATTGTGGAGAAAGCCGAAGAAGTTCATCACAAAAAAGTTCGCACCAAAAAATCCAAACTGGAAATGGAGCAATATCGCCTGAGCAATCTAGAGACGCCAAATTTAAATTCAGGAAGAAGTAAAAGGCGGGCAGAGAGTTTTTCCTCTTCAACCAACCCCTAATGGAAGACTCTTTTCTAGGGTGGAACGTGAGAGGGATTGGCGATCCCAACAAAAGAGACAGAATTAAGCATATAATCAGAAGGCGCAACCCCAAGATTGTTGGATTGGTTGAGACTAAGCTCAACAGATGTGAAGACAATCTCATTCGCAGCATTGGCGGCTCTAGAGAATGTGGGTGGAAAGCTAAAGATGTTGTAAACATCTCTGGAGGAATATTGGTCTATTGGGATAAAGCTTCCATCCAAGTCCTGTCAAGCCATACCAGAAACCACTTCTTGGCCTTAAAGCTCCTCGATCTCTCTTCGAATAAAGTGTGGAATCTGGTCATTGTCTATGGTCCGCAGGAAAGAGAAGATAAAATCAGGTTCCTCGGATATTTGAGTAGTTACTGCCAGCACAGTTCAGACCCAGTGTGCTTGATAGGAGATTTCAACATGGTGCACAACCACGAAGACTACCAGGGAGCAAGGAGAAATAGGAACCTCATGATGGAATTCAACAACTTCATCGACGACAATACTCTGCTTGAGATGTCGCAAGGAGGGAGCCGCTTCACTTGGAGCAGGGGAGGTGACAGTAGTTGATTCTCACGCATTGACAGGGCACTCATATCCCATAATTTTGACTCCCTCTACCTAGAATGCTCACTGATAGCCATGGAAAGAGTTGAATCCGATCACAACCCTATCGTCCTCAAGCGGGGATCTAATATGCGGATTCGACGACCATGGCGCTTTGAGAATATGTGGCTTGAAGACTGTAGATTCTTCGAGGGTATGAAAGCGTGGTCTAATTCTCATGTGGAGGGACAAAGGCTCATCTTCCTCTGGGCTAGGAAACTGCAAGAGCTAAAGAACAAAATCAAAACATGGAACAGAGAAGTCTTCGGTAACATAAATTGTAAGATCAGCGAGCTCTTATCTGCAATCTCGGTTATGGATGGGTTAGAGGAGTCTGGTTACATCGATGTCAATCTGAAAGCTTTATCGCAATATTGGTCTATTGGGATAAAGCTTACTTCCATGTCCTGTCAAGCCATACCAGCAACCACTTCCTGACCTTAAAGCTCCTCGACCTCTCTTCGAATAAAGTGTGGAATCTGGTCATTGTCTATGGTCCGCAGGAAAGAGAAGATAAAATCAGGTTCCTCGGAGATTTGAGTAGTTACTGCCAGCACAGTTCAAACCTAGTGTGCTTGATAGGAGATTTCAACATGGTGCGCAGCCACGAAGACTACCAGGGAGCAAGGCAAAATAGGAACCTCATGATGGAATTCAACAACTTCATCGACGACAATACTCTGCTTGAGACGCCGCTGGGAGGGATCCGCTTCACTTGGAGCAGGGGAGGTGACAGTAGTTGCTTCTCACGCATTGACAGGGCGCACATACCGTCCTCAAGTGGGGATCTAATATGTGGATTTGACGACCATGGCACTTTGAGAATATGTGGCTTGAAGACTGCAGATTCTTCGAGGGTATGGAAGTGTGGTCTAATTCTCATGTGCAGGGACAAGGGCTCATCTTCCTCTAGGCCAGGAAACTGCAAGAGCTAAAGAACAAAATCAAAACATGGAACAGAGAAGTCTTCGGTAACGTAAATTGTAAGATCAGCGAGCTCTTATCTGCAATCTCGGTTATTGATGGGTTAGAGGAGTCTGGTTACATCGATGTCAATCTGAAAGCTGCAAGGGATCTGCACAGAGTTGAATTGGGAAGGCTTCTAAATCTTTTAGAGATATCATGGAGACAGAAATCAAGGGAAGTCTGGCTAAAAAAGAGAGACCAAAACACCAATTTCTTCCACAAAGTTGCCAATTTCATAAGAAAGCTCAACAAAATCGTTTGCATCAAAATCAACGGAACTCTTGTTGATGGTCAAGACGAAGTAGCAGGCAAACTGGTGGACTTCTATTAGAACTTTTTCAAAGAAAGCACACCCGATCGGCCTTTCCCAAGAACTTACAGCAACGTTGTTATTTCCCACAACAAAGTCCTCGCTCTCACAAAACCCTTCAGCGAAAAGGAAATTTGGGAATGTCTGAGCGACTGCGACGGAAGCAAGGTTCCTGGCCCCGACAGATTCACATGGGAATTCTACAAAATGTTCTGGACTTGGGTGAAAGTTGATGCAGCTCGCGCTTTCTCCGAATTCCATTCCAACGTCACACTTCCAAAAAGCGTCACGCACTCATTCCTTTGCTTGCTTCCCAAGCGTGACGTAGTGGAGGTACCAAAGATTTAAGGCCTATCATTCTGATGGGCTCTATCAATAAATTAATCAGCAAGGTGCTCGCAACCAGGTTAAGCTTTTTGTTACCTAAGATAGTCTCGCACAGCCAACAAGCCTCTGTGAAAGGTCGCCAAATCGCGGACGCCGGTTTGATCGCTTTTGAACTAGTTGACAGCAGGAAGAAGAGCAAAAAATCTGGCCTCATGTTCAAACTCGATATCGAGAAAGCTTTTGACAACGTGAATTGGGGATGTCTGTTCAAGGTTCTCTTGAGTGTAGGTTTCCCCCCGAAATGGCTCGACTGGATTCAAGGTACAATGTGCTCTCCCATAGTCTCTATCCTCATCAATGGTGAATCCAAAGGTTTCTTCCCTATGCAAAAAGGCCTCTGACAAGGCGACCCACTCTTTTCTGGCCTTTTTGTGCTAATTAATCATGGATATTCTGGATTTTATGTTCTCCAAAGTTCGAGAGGCTGGAAAAATCAAGGGTTTCTCCATGAATGAAGCTGAAGACAGGGGTGAACTTACACACCTACTATTCGCAGATGATACCCTCGTCTTCTGCGAAGCTGCGTATGACCTGGTCTGAACATCATAGCCACTCTCGTTTTCTTCCAAGCGGTTACAGGGCTTAATATCAACCTTGACAAAACCGTCATGTACACTGTCGGCGACATCCCGAATCCGGAGTTCTATGCAAACTTGTTTGGATGCAAATGGAGTGCAGAACCTTCCAAGTATTTGGGGTTCCCCCTGGGGGCCAAACTCAATGCAATCTCTACCTGGGACTCAATCATTGACAAGTATCAGAAACGATTGGAAGGATGGAAGAGAAGGTTTCTGTCAATAGGGGGAAGAGTTATCCTCAATAAATCAGTCTTGTCTAGTCAAGCAGTATACCTCTTCTCGCTTCTGAAGGCCCCGAAAACCGTCATTCAACGCAGATTTATTTGGAGTGGCACGGCGGAGAACTACAAAGCCCCCTGGTTAGCTGGGACATGTGCAAGGCGCCCTGTTCCAAAGGTGGGTTAGGGATCACCGATTTGGCATGTTTCAATAGTGCAATGTTGGGCAAATGGCACTGGAGGTTTGCCACTGAAAATGATAGATGGTGGAGGAAGCTAATATGTCATAAATACCCAAACTCCCAGTCTCAATGGTATTCCGGAAAATGCAGCAGCGGCTTCACTAATTCAGCTTGGGCCAATATATTGAACGAATTCGATAGTTTCTGGAAAATGACTTGCATCGATCCGGGTAGCGGAGCTTGGAGCTCTTTCTAGCATGACATTTGGACCCCTAAAACCTCACTCACGGTCAACTATCCGCGGGTCGCCGCTGCCTCATCCGCTCCCAATGCCCGAATCTGTGATGTCCTCACACTCAATGAAGAAGGTATTAGATGGGATTTGCCTTTAAACATTGTTTTGAGAGGGGGAGCTGAGCGCAAACTCTCTAATTTGTTTGAGTTTCTTAATAATCACGCTAACGACAGGGTCTCAAGCGGGCCTAGTCGCCCTGTTTGGCTTCCCGACCTAGAAAATTCTTTCTCTGTTCATTCTATGTACAGGACACTCATGAAAAGCAGATTCCTAGGCATCTCCAACTTCCCAGCCAAGTCGGTCTGGAAATCTGTCATCCCGAACAAAATCTGCATCTTCCTATGGCTGACCACGCTGAAGAAGATCCAAACTCTTAACAATCTCAAGAAGAAGGGTTGGTTCATCGCCAATAGATGCGCCCTCTGTGAAAAGAATGAGGAATCAGCTGACCACATATTCATCCATTGCAATTTTATGAAGGAGGTATGGCGATGATGCATAGATGCTTGCCCGAGAATTGACAACATAAAAGAAGACATTATATCTACAATCAGTGAGTGGCAATCAAGAGCACCTGACACCCCAGACGAATGGATTAATTTCTGCGCACTTCACGCCGTTTGTTGGCAAATATGGCATGAGAGAAACAGACGAACTTTCCAGGATTCAAGACAGGGACCAATAACTGTCGCCGGTAGAGCTTTCAAGTCCATGATCGAATGGCCGGTGGCGATGATCAAAATCACCAAAGAAGAGGGACGCCAATGGCTCAACGAGCATATTAGAAGAGTACTCTACTCGGACAGCTGAATTCTTCCGCAAGGTCCCCAGTTTCTGAATTGAACTGCCTCGTTTTTATTTTTGTTTGGTTGGCCTTCCTTTTATCTCTGCCCTATGCCTTACACAGTAGAAATGGTCTGGTCCATTTACTTGTGGCTTCCCTCTGTTTTCTTTTGTTATTCATTAGTTTTCCTGTATTTTGCTCCTGACCTGCTGGCGGCTCAATCTTGTTGAGCCTATAGCTCCTTTCGTCTTTCTTTTCTATTCTGTTTTGTTTCACTTTTTTTCGTCTTAATAATAATTATCTCACCATTATAAAAAATAAATAAAAAATTCGTCCGGCGTTTTTAGTCACGTCCTTCAGCAGTAGTCTGTTCTGAGATAGCGAATCTTTGATCCGCTGCAGCAACGGTACGACGCCATCGCTATCTTCTTCGCCAAGTAAGAACTTCTATAATAAGGTGAGCCCATGACTTTGACTTATATATAAGATTCGGATTTCTAATCAATATCAAAGTAAGAAAACTTTTCTAAGAGGCGGTTACTTCCTAGCCCCAGGACTTATACCGTACTCACCGACCGAAAGAACAAGGATGAAAAGCCACTAGAACACTGAAGCTTTCAAGCCCTAAGAAAGAGTCCCATCCAAGCTCCTGCTCTTAGATCATTTTGGTAGTACTCGATTTTCCTTCTTCTTCCCACTAAACTCATCCCCGTGCTTGAGTAGAAGTGGCTTCCTATCTTCACCCCTCTCTCCTCTCCCTATCGGTCGAGTATATTAACACCCTCTCCCTTCGCCCTTCTCCCTCTCAGTTTCTATATGCGAACTCTCCCTCTCTCCTTTCAGTCGAGCATATTGATAACCTCTCCTCTCAATTTCTTCGAGCTTCTTTCTCTCTTAGAGATTCAAGTCGCCGTCGCCTCCATCGTCGTCGATGTGGACGGTGCGAAACTGGCCTTGTCGGCCGTGTCGGTGACGTTGCCCATGGTTTGTCTGTTTTCTTCGCGGTGGTTAGGGAAAGGTATTGGTTTATTTTTACGGATGTGATTCCATCAAACCCTCTAATGGCATTGCTTCATTTTTGAAATGGTATTGATATCTTTTTGAAATGGTATTGATTTGCTTTCATAGTGGTAGTGGTTTATTTTGGTACTGGTCTGATTCGTGTAATAGTATAGATTGTTTATATTGGTAGTTTTGGTGTTTATCGAAGTGGTAGTGGTTGTCTAATGGATTGGTAGTGATTTCTTTTTTTTTTCTATAATGTTATTGGTGTTTTTCGAAGTGGTAGTGGTTGGCTAATGGATTGGTAGTGATTTCTAGTTTTTTTCTATAATGGTATTGATGTTTTTCGAAGTGGTAGTGATTGCCTAATGAATTGGTAGCGATTTCTTGTTTTTTCTATAATGGTACTGTGTTTTTCGAAGTGGTAGTGATTTCTTGTTTTTTTTATACAGAAAGATTGAGAAAAATAAGGAAAGGAGATCTGGCTAGAGATTATGGAAGTGAGAGAAAGAGAGAGAATTGTAATGGGTTAATTGCATGATTGGTCACTGAAATTACAAAAAACGTTCATGTTTGGTCACTGGAAATATTTAAATCCAATTTTGGTCACTCAAATTAGTTAAATGGTTCAAGTTTGGTCACTCTCCGTCCATTTCCGTTAATTCTAGCTTACGTGGCAGTCAACTTTCCTAGTTGACCGTTAAATATGTGACGTGACAATTAAAAAATTATTAAAAATAAAAAGATAAACTTTTATATTTTCCACCTCATTATTACATTCATTGAAATAAAAAAAATAAAAAAATAATAAAAATTAATTTCTTTTCTACACCAACCAACTGTACTTTTCCCCTTATGCCCACCTGACCAACTCAATTGGCCGCCCTTCCCCTGTCTTCACCCCCTTCCTATAAACACAAGTACATAACCCTCCACCGCCTGCAAATCCAAAAGGAGAAAACGATCGGCGACTCTTGCAGTGTCAGGAATTACAGCGGCAGCGAGGTGGGCGGCGTGGGTCGGGTCTCCATCGTTCTTCCTGCTCGACCAACCCATCACCCTAAATTCCATCGCCCTTGTTCAACGAAATTTTTTAATTCCATCACCCTGCTGCTCCCCCGTCGCTGCCGCCTTGGCTCAGTCGGTGCCGGATTTCTCAGCGGCGCTGAGGAAGGAGAACAAGAAGCATTTGCCTTCACCGACCCTCGCTCTGCAGCTCTTCCTCTGCTCTGCCCGTCGCTGACGTCTAGGCTCAGTTCGTTGCTTGAATTATCAGCGGCGCTTAGGGAGGAGAATAGGAATTCCTCGACCTAGTGATTCCTCGCGGCGGCTCGTCGAGCCTTGGTTTTGGTTTCGGTGCGAACGTCGAGCGAATTGATTCTGGTGGAGAGAATTCCAGTGAGGCACTGGCCCCCGAAGCGGTTGAAGAAGTGAAGTCCTGGCTCGCCAATCGCTCGAAGCGACCCCATCGCCGCCATCGCCCTTTAAGATTTTGCTCTCTCTGCCCCAATCGCCACCGGCGGAATTCTCTTCTCCAACTCCGCTGCTGTGCCACTCAAGGATGCAGAAGAAAAGAAAGATCCATTACTCTGCTTCGGTGGTCGCCTCCGCCATGCCTTCCGTTGTGTCGATCGAGAACGCAGAAGAGTTGGCAACTCCCGAGCCCTCTGCTCGATTCCTAATTGAGAAGTATAGTTGGTTGGTGTAGAAAAGAAATTAATTTTTTATTTTTTATTTTTATTTTTTTATTTCAATGAATGTAATAATGAGGTGGAAAATATAAAAGTTTATCTTTTTATTTTTAATAATTTTTTAATTGCCACGTCACATATTTAACGGTCAACTAGGAAAGTTGAGTGCCACGTAAGCTAGAATTAACGGAAATGGGCGGAGAGTGACCAAACTTGAACCATTTAACTAATTTGAGTGACCAAGATTGGATTTAAATATTTCCAGTGACCAAACATGAACGTTTTTTGTAATTTCAATGACCAATCATGCAATTAACCCGAATTGTAATTAATAGGTTTTTATAACTGCAATGTAATTTATCAAAAAACCTAATTAATACAATTTATTTTTCCATACCCAATTTACCCTTAGTAACCATGATGATTTTGTAGTAATCACCATAACCCCTCCCGTCAAAATGCTTTAGAAACCTTATCATACCGACTGATCGGATAAAAAATAAAAATGCTTTAAAAATTATTAAACCACAATTCAACTACAATTTTAGTACAAAATATCATACTACTAACTTTTTAGTTACTTTTTCGGTACAATGTCATTTTTCACAACCATTGGAAATAACTAAAAATAGCTTCCAAGCATGTTATTCAGTGTTTCGTATGGGTACAGATAGAAGCTGCATGCAACATCTTAAGATTTAGGAACTTAAGCGGGAAGAAACTCATGCCTAAACTTGACTGCACAAAACTCTTCCCTCCATCAATACAACATTCCCAAAATTTTCATCATCATCATCAGAGGCAGCAAACAGCAGCACAACTTCTGGCTATCTGATGTCAGTTGGATGGTCTTTTAAGGAGCTTTTGGTTGGCTCAATACTGTTCCTTCGACCTCTCACTGTACTCGGCAACAAGTTGTGCAAATGAGGACGACTCGTTGTCCAACAATCTTGCTGGTGTATCATATTCTTCAATCGACCCTGGTGCCACAGAAATGACAGTATTACAACAGCAATCTGATCCTTCTTCTAACCAGAGAAATGGGTTAGAATTCAGAAAATGCTCACCATGACTGAGCAGAAGAACCATGTCGCTATCAAGAACAGATGTTATTCGATGGGCGATGGTGATAACCGTACTGTCAAAGAAGTGTTGTCTAAGAGTCTGCTGAATCAGGTTATCGGTTGCTGTATCTACTGAGGCAGTAGCTTCATCCAGAACCAACACTTTGCTCTTTTTCAACAGAACACGACCAAGACATACTAGCTGTCTTTGTCCCATACTCCAGTTCTCTCCATTTTCAGTCACTGCAGTCAACAATGGAAATCATTTTTTTACCTTTACTAATTACAGTGTCAATAAGCAAAACCTTTTGTATCAAACACAAACAAAAACCAACCTGCAGAGTCCAGCCTTTTCTCCTTCTTCCTAACTTCATCTCCAAGTTGGCACTTATCCAGAGCCTAAAATTTTCCATAGTTCAAACAGAAAAGGACGATTGATTGAGAGGAAGGCATCATCGAAGTCACAGTGAAAGTATCATTCAAATGAGGGCAGACTAGTGCAAGAAAAGGAAGTAAAAAAACTAACCTCCCAAATCTGTTCATCAGAGTATTCCTCAAGAGGGTCCAGGTTGCTTCTTACAGTCCCTTCAAACATGGTTGGATCTTGAGGTATGATGCTGAGCCTTGAACGCAAATCGTGGAGTCCAATCGATGAGATATCGAGGCCATCGATCGTAATCCGCCCAGCTGTTGGGTCCACAATCCTGAAAAGTGTCTGTATAAGGGTTGATTTACCACTTCCCGTTCTGCCCACAATTCCTGTTTTCTTTCCTCCTTCAAATGTGCAGGTAAGACCTCTCAACACAAGTGGCAAATGAGGGGCATATCGAACCTGCAAAGTGCTCACAAATGATTGGTAATGTGAGTGAAGGTGAACTTCGCAGAGGAAAGGAATGGCGGAAAAAAGGGGGAAATATGGTACCTGCAGCCCATCAATCTCGACTTCTCCACGTGCTGGCCAAGAAGGGTCTGGTCTGCTCTCTTCTATTACAAGAGGAGGCTCACTTGGAACAGAAATGTACTGAAGAATTCTTTCCACTGATATGATTTTGTTCTCCAGATTACACATATTCCATATCACCGAAGCTTGAATCATGTTTAGATTGAGTCCATATGTCACCGCTAAGCCAGCAAGGGCTGTTGGAGGGGAGAAAACCAAAAGACAATGCAACGTCTCAGCTTCAATGGTTATGCTTTTTATGACAAAATATAATAGCAAAGGGAAGATGAAGAGAGAATGTACTTACATGGATCTATTCCAGGGAAAGAGATCAAGAAAAACAAAGAGAAGGCAAACGTAATAGAAGAGAAAAAGTCCAAACGAAAGCAAAGCCATTCCGTTGCTCCAGCAGTATGAAACTTGGGGCGGGAATATGCATCTGTAAGTTTCATAGAGGTCTCTTTGAATCTTGGTTGTTGATCAAAGCTCCTTATGGTGATTGTGCCTGAAATTGTTTCAGCAAAATGCTGGATCACAGGAGCTTTGCATACTCCAACCAGCCGCGAAAGTTCTCTAGCTGCTGGTATGTAGTATTGCTGCACATAAGCAAAATAGTGATATAACATTTAACTTTGTACAAGATTAACACAATTCGATCAAGAAAGAATGCTTAAGAGATAAACATAAAGGCTACCTGAATCCAGATGCTGATAGCAATAACTGGAATAAAAACAATAAGAACTTGCCACGCCACTTGAGACATCACTATAATAATTCCCAGAAGCTGGATCATTGAATAGACAGTTGCCCCAAGTATGTAAGGAATTTGCTGATCCACAGAACTTTGATCAGTGGAAGCCTGTGAAAAAAGCATTATAAAGCAATTAGTTTCGGGTAAAAGCTCAAAATCATTGCATGGTTTTTGGTTATGCAGTCACTGATTTACCCGATTGAGTATCCTTCCACTAGGTGTCGAGTCAAAAAACGACATGGGAGCACGGAAAATGGACAAATGCATCTTGTCGAAGAGCAGGGTTGCTGTCTTGTAAGCTATGGTTGCAAGGAGAGTGGTTCTGCCTAGGATGCAAAGAGAGCTTGCAACAGCCAAAACTACATATACAGCTATCAGTGTCATTGGAGGAACAGGAGGCTCCTCATCCTTTGATACTGGAGTTGCCCAAGCCATCCAATAGTTGCTGCTAATCTGGAGGATTTGAAACATTGTATGTGCAAGCACTGCAAGTGGTGCAAGAGCTCCTCCATATGCTGTGGTGAGATACTGCCAGTAGACTGAAAATCCAACTCTTCCTTTCTCCCTCTCTTCTTCTTGAACAAGCTGACCCTGTGGCTTGCCTGTCTCGTCTTCTTTACCATTTTGCAATACCTTGTCTCCATCTTTCGGCTCAATTCCATTGCTATTGCCCATGTTGCCAGTTTCTTTACTGATGATACTTCCATTCTCAGATTTTGAAGCTTTGGAATCTATCACAGATAAAGCGGCCTTATGTGCACCAACAAGTTCCATGAAATCAGATCCTGAGTTGAGAATGTCACTGTACTTTCCAGCCTGTGTTATCCTTCCATCTTTCAATACCTACAACCAGAAGTTACAAATGCAATTTGAGTCTTCCCTTTATTCATAATTTGAAGAAACATTACAAAATCAAAAAGAGAAAATGCCATCGATATGCTTGTCACTCACCAAAATTAGATCTGCAGCAGGTAAGAATTCAACTTGATGAGTGACATAAACCACAGTTTTGAAACTCAGATGACCCAGCAAGACTTCCTGTTGCAATACAAACAGAGAGAACATAAGTCTCATTGAAGAACAGATGAATAAGAACAAAAGAGGGAAACGTGCTTAATTCACCTTAAACAAATGAGATCCAGTATGAGCATCCACTGCACTGAAAGGATCATCGAACAGGTAGATGTCGGCATCTTGGTAGAGGGCACGAGCAATCTGAATTCTCTGCTTCTGTCCTCCACTCAAATTGATGCCTCTCTCACCAATTCCTGTTTGATCGCCAAATGAAAACATCTCCATGTCCTTCTTCAGTGCACAAGCTTCCAGTACTCGGTCGTACTTTTCTCTATCCATCTCTTGGCCAAACAAAATGTTGTCCTGAATCTTGCCACTCTGTATCCAAGGTGACTGAGAAACATAAGCCTTTGTCCCACACAGCTCGATGGTGCCAGAGATCTTCGGAACCTCTCCCAGAATGCAGGAGAGCAAGCTTGATTTGCCTGAACCAACAGTACCACAAACAGCAACCTTCATCCCACGGTACACCTTCAGATTTACATCTCTCAGTGTGGGGTTTGGTGAAGATGAATCCCAAGAGAAACTCCCATTAACAACTTCAATAGCAGTTTCAGAAGCTTCTCTTGGAATCCTCTTCACTACATCATCCGGCAAATCATCGAGACGCAAGAAAGCTACAATTCTGTCAAGCGAAACCTTCATCTGAACCACTATGGAGACGGTATCAGGAAGACTGTAGATGGGTTCTTGAAGAACCCGAAAGGTTGCAAGAGCTGATAAGATTTTCCCAGACTCCAGTGGGATGCCCAAAAGAAAGCATGTACCAAAGGTGACAACTGAGACAAAGGTAGGGGCACCCCAGAAAACAAAGCTAATAAAAGCTGCAGCGTAACCATAGCTTTTCAACCATATCGTCTCTATCTTCCGCAGCTCAATAATCTTGGACAGAAACTTCATCTCCCAAGCCTGCAGCTTCAGAATTCTCATGTTCCTCAAAATCTCCGATGTTGCTTTCATTCTATTGTCTTTCGACTTCATCAGCTTCTCCTGGTATCCCTCTTGCAATCTCCCCAAAGGAAAATTCAGCAACATCACCATTATAGTGGCAACGAGAGTTGCTATAGAAGCAAGCCCCAAATTCCTGTACAGTATGTACAAGGCTAGACCGACTTGTAAAAAAACCAGCCATGTATCATGAATGTACCAAGAGAAGTCACCGAATCTTTGAGCATCCACTGTCATGATGTTGATGATTTCTCCACTAGTTTGGCCCTGCTTGGACTGACAGGAGAGAGTCAACCCTTTGTTGTAGATCATTGCAACTACTGCTGCGCGCCACCGCATGCCAATTTGTTGCAACTTAAAGAACCATAGCCTTTGCGTGATGCACTCGACAATCTTGCCAACCAAGAACACAGAAGCCAGGACATATCCTTGATTCCTGTACTCCTCTTGCCCACTTAGGCATTGAACAAAAGCATCTATGAGATATGGACCGACATAAGATGCTCCTGTGTACAACAGGGCTTGAAAAGCCGTCAATAGGATCTCTTTCCAAGCTGTAAAGAACAAAGCCTTTGCAAGCTTGAATGCTGTAACTTCACTAGCAGAGCCCCCATCCGATTCAATCCTCTGCTTAAGAGATGTGAATGCCTGAACAACACTATCATCTTTATAAAGCTGAGGAACATCCTCAAGGTCTAGAGCTTTCTTATTGCCAAGAGCAATCAGAGAACCCATCCAAGAGAAAGACAAAAGACCCAGAACACCAGCATCCGAATAAGGAGTGGCAGTGGCATCCGCTCTGGAAAGTTTTAAGCTAGACTCTTGACCCAAGAGAGGCTCTCCCAGAAGTGTATTCTTCTCCCTCGTGTTTCTGAAGAATCCGACGTAACAGAGAAACAGACCAACGACCACAGAGACTGCATCAGAAACCAAACGTGGAATCTGGGAATAGGATTGGAGATTGTTGTAGAGAACAAGGTCCACAACAAGGCAATAAAAGGAGATTCCGAGATAAAACCCCCACCAGACCCTCAAGGGAAATGGGAACTTAGTCTCGGCAGTATTTGCAAATTGGGTGTGCAGAAAAACACTAAGCCCACCCCAAGAACAAGTTCTAAGAACCAAATCCAATAGGGTCCAAAACTCATCATCATCAGACCACCCATTCATATACCAATAGAAGTAGCTGAATAGACAAAACGTGAGATTGAACAACGAAACGCCAAGGGAACAGAGCACGGTCAGGTTATAGCACAAACACCTTCTGTGCTTACCTGACGAGCCTTCCTTGGCGCCGTCACTAGCATCATCACCTACCCTGAATTTCTTCTTTAGGAACGAGAGAAAAAAGATGAGCAACAAAACCAGGTGCAATGAACCGGAAAGCCCATGTAGGAAAATGGGTCTCAGAAGAAACAACTCATTGCCACCTGACGATGATGAGTAGGTAGAGAGAAGAGAGGCTAGAGAAGCTTGCTTTGTTGGATCAAAATTTTCCATGACTGAGCTGAGCTCTTCCTCGCAAATGGGTTTCTGTAAGTTTTCTACCTACGGGACTTTGGAAGAGGAGGGTTGAGCGGCATTGTCTGTGTTTATAGAACAGAGTATGTAGACCACAGAATGAAAAAGGAGAGAGCCCACGAGTTAGGAAGAGAGGGCCAGTCAAAAGAGTGGACTCTTCTCTTCTCGTCCTCAGTGGAAGCGTGGAGGGCAAGGATTTCCTTCCTAGTAGAGACGGATATAGTGACACTGCCATTTAGCAGATTGGCGGGAAATGGCCGTCAGGGTCACAGTCTCACAGTCGGACAGAGGCTGATTTTGGGAAGAAGGAAGGAAGGAAGGAAGTGGCAGCAGAACTTTCCTGTTTTGAAACAATCTGTGGAGTCTGCCAGTCTGGGCCAGGGGTATCTTTTGCTATAACCGAAAAAATGGAGACTGATCAAATAATAGAGATGGTGGATTTGTTTCTTGATTGTGGGATTTTGTGATAAAAATTGTAATTAATTAATAGCTTTTTATGGTCTTTGTGAAATTATTTCCTAATCTATGGGACTCCAGCTAGGAATTAGATTGTAGACTTGTAAGTTGTAACAGAAAATCTTCTTTAGGAAAATCTGCATCCATTTATTAAATGGTTTAGAGTAGCAAGATTACAGTCTATTTGTAACAATGGGACTAAAAATATTGTCTTATTTAGGAATAATATAAAAGTGGGTGTAAAAACGAAAATGATCCGTTAATCAATAATTTAGTATGACATAAATTAAGTAGGTAATTTTTCTCGCCGGAAAACATTAATTTCGAACGTAAAATTTTCTCGCTGGAAAACAATAATCCGTCCATGTCTATAAGCGAGTGGAAGGGAACGTGAGTCTACCAAATGGGATGGGAGGCAGCTGATTTCCATTTCTTTATTTCCTTTTACCTCTTTGCTTGACTTGCTTTATTAATTATTAAGAAATGAATAAAACAAACTCATCACATCATCCATCCATTCTGTGGACTTCCGTGCTTACTGACTTGCTTGCCCTGCAAGGCTGATGACCTCTCCAAAGAGGAAAAAATGGGTTCTTGATGGAATTGGTTGGCCACGGAGATGCCGTGACGTGAGCTGGTATTGTTGCCATCATTGAGCTATAGTGTGGCAGTAGATAAAAAGAATCAATTCGGATGGTTAAAATGGTGTTCAACTTTGGGATGTTCGACTCCAAAAAAGCCAACAGTAACTACATATGACACTGAATTAAAGAAGCAATTACACAGAGCTGGTCGTAATCTCGGCCACAGTTATAGTCGCTCTACTTTCACGAAAAAATGAGCAAGAGCCTAACGAGAGAATGAAAGAACTAAAGAAGCAAGGCGATGACTTACAGCATGTTCCAGTATAGACAGAAGAGAGGAGGTTTGCAGGGATGATCTTGAGCTCGTGCACTCTAACTAGGTCGCTGCAGCCACACGGCGATCTTCTACAGGAGCAGAAAAGTTGAGGCTTTTACTAACATCGAAGAAATGTGCAACGGCTTCTTCAGGCGTCCCAACAAGAACACCATGTCCTAGGTTCAGAATGTGCCCTCTTGGTCCAGCGCAGTTCACCACTCTGATCAAACGAAGATAAATCAGTCAGACTCATAAAAAAAAACAGGCATTTTATATGATTATACATGCAGCAAAAGGGCATAGTTGTCTCCTAGTCGAAAATTAATTTCAAGAACCAAACTAGATTGGATAAAGAAACATCTAGTAGCAGTTATCATTCATGAACATTTGATTTTGCCAGCCATGGTGGGAAATCAAATGCAGTCAGCTACTGGTGAAGCTTCTACAATTCTTGAGAAATGCAATGATGAACATTATAGTTGGAATTAGAGAAGAGTCGGTCAACCAAAACTGAGGATCATACACATCACCCTCATCAAATGATAAAGCAGCACATAAAAGGTCTAGTTTAGACTTTAGAGCATGGTAGCTAATTTCCAAATTGATCACAAACCTGTGAATTTCATCAGTAATAGCAGGGAGTGGCAAAAATAAGTAAGCAGGGTCGACATTTCCTTGAACGCTCATTCCATTCCCCAGCCGCTTCCTACCATCTGCCATGTCCACTGTCCAGTCAAGTCCAATCACATCAACTCCAATATCTTTCATCCGCTCAAGCAGGCCACCATTTCCATTGATGTAAAGAACAAGGGGTGTGCCAGGACATTTGCTCTTGACTGTACTGACTATCTGCAATTTCACAAAGGTGA
The DNA here is from genome assembly GCA_946122785.1 of Linum tenue. Lineage (NCBI taxonomy): Eukaryota > Viridiplantae > Streptophyta > Magnoliopsida > Malpighiales > Linaceae > Linum > Linum tenue. The sequence continues at coordinate 19,646,216 of CAMGYJ010000002.1, read as the reverse complement.
TACAAAATTAAAATCCAGATACTGGTGTTCATTAGTTTTCAAGCTTTTAGAAGGTAAGCTAACCCTGACATGTTTTTGTCTTCTCGCCAAAAAAAAAATGTTTTTGTCGAAAATCAAACATGGGGTATATAATCCTCAAGCACCCTTTTTTCTTTTTTAAGTTTTTTATAATCCAAGAAAGTCAAGAGCATGATATAACGAGTCAGCACAAGGGAGCAACAGAAAATGTAATGCAACATGATGATGAAAGTCCAAAACGGTTGGTTGCCAAAAGCTCAGTACTTGATGATGCATTTGATGGAGAGCTGCAACATGATTGCAAGGTGAGAATGGATTTGCTAACCTCTTTGATGAAAGGTTTTGACCAGATCTCCCACATAGCAGGAGATAGTTGGCCACCCCAAGAATCAAATATCTGAATGCAATGAGCCCCCGATTCCACTTGATAAACAGCATAATCAGCGATTGCCTTGGTCAAATGAGCGAGGAGAGCCCTCAATACATCTGGTGCTGTATGACACATGCTCTTTATTGCTGTATACGTGCGAGTCGTACCCCCTTCCACTATATAGGTACCAATTGTCCAAGGTGATCCCACAAAACCCAGAACAGCTGCTTTCCCTTCAACCTAAGATGAAAATAGCACATCTATGAGGTTCCGGAAAGAAAACCAGTAATGTTCTTTTCAGTGGATCATCTTCCTATATCCTATCTCAAGCACTAGGCTACCTCATTGCGAAGTAATCTAAGCGAGTCCCCAACGAACTGTAGCTTCTCAAGTTCAATAGGATGCAAGGTCTTCAAATGCTCCTCGGAACGAATCGGAGACTGAATAACAGGACCCCTCACGTCTTCTATGTCAAATGACACACCAAATGCCGGTAGCGGCGTAAGTATGTCAGAGAAAATAATGACACCATCTGGGCGGAAAGCTTCCCAGGGCTGCAAAGAAATTTCCACAATGAGTTCAGTTGTCTCCGACCTCTCCCTGAAGGATGGGTATTTCTCGGCTAGCTTTCTGTACACAGCCATATACCTCCCTGCCTGGCGCATCATCCATGCTGGAGGCCTCGAAACAGCTTCACCCCTTGCAGCCTTAACCAAGAGAGGATCTGAATGAATACGAGTTCAATCAAAAGATAACAACAGTAGTAGCCACGGGCAATGATCAATTCGTAAGCTTGCTATATGTAGGAATTACGGCGTGGAAACATGAGAGTCGGAACATTCAAACAATGAATGGAGGTGGAGATGTACCAGGTGAAGAAGATGGGGAGGAGCATGAAATGCGCAAATTCTGGCGGGGCAGGTAGTGTGTAGAGACAGGAGGAATCAAAACTCCATTGAAATTGTTGGAGAAGCAAAACCCTAGCTGGACGGATACGATGGAAGAGCTCCTCCACGCAACTGACGGGCCGCCGCCGCTATAGCCGAGAAGGAGAAGAAATCAGGGTATAGTTAAAGAGGAGAAGAGTAATTTGGTTTGGGAAATGCGGAAATTGGGACTTACCTGTTTGGATACGGGAGCTTCATTTTTCTGGTGGTCGGAATAACTAAGTTTTACCGACAAAATGCGAAAGGAACGGCGGGCGGTGCTACTCCGGCGGGTTTATGCTATATGAAACCCTTCGCGAGAGTGAATTGTTGTGAGTGGGTAATCGGATAAGAGGGAAGATTGGATTCAAGATTTCCCAGTACCCAGTTACTCTTTTCAGATTCGTCGAGGGTTGTGATCGAGCCACGTCAGCTTTCTTGTGTCTGCTAGGGATGGCAATAGGGCGAGTTTGGGGCCGGTTTGCCTAAACCATCTCCATCCCCATCTTCGAATACTCAAACTCATACTCGCCCCATACTCATGCGGGGGAAATGTTTTACAAACTCATCCCCATACCCGTGGATTTCGGGTACCCATGGGTAATACTCGTCCCCGTACATCCAATATTATTATACCTAAAACTTACAAGAAAATGTTTAACTATAACTCTAAACGAACCTATTATATCATGAAGTCAACAAAACACGGTCATTTTCTTAATACGATTCAAAGAATATGATCCTAAAACATCCATTAATACATAATATAGAGTACAATATTTTCAAATTATTATGCTCTAACTTTGATACATCTACTAAGTAATAATTAACTAACATAATCTGGTTGACAAGGGTGAAAGTGAAAGAGTGAAAAAAGAATTGAGGGAAATGAATTATGTTTTGATTAGGGTGGTCACTCAATTGCATTTCTATTATTTATTTTCTCGAGTTATCCTCATCTTCATTGATAGATACAATTTGATCCACATATTTTTTTATACGTGAAGAAATTCTCTTGGTGGGGCGGGTATGGGTATGGGTATGGGGCGGGGGAGGCTAAAACCATACCCGCCCCATACCCATCAAACTTTTTGCGGATTTTACCCATACCCGCCCCATACCCGGTCAAAGCGGGGATTCCTCGCGTTGACTGGGTCGGGGGCGGTCAAGTACCCGCGACCATGGGTTTGATTGCCATCCCTAGTGTCTGCGTTGGATATGGAGAGCGGATCCCACCTTAGTCACTTCACTAAGCCCCTCCTAGCCATTAGATCTGAACACTTCAATCTAACGACTAAAAAGTGGGAAGAGATTTTTAATTAGTGGGAGAGGTAATTTGGGTATTATGAAAAATTACGAAATATACAAACCAGACTTACAAACAGTACAAATTATAACGACAAAACATACAAACAGATTTACAAACATTACAAACATGTGAACTGTACAAACTACACCGACAAACAATACAAACAATACAAAAAAAAAACAATCGGGTTGACTTTGGAGGCTCCATCCCTATATAGAGGGGCTCCCTTCCAAAGTCAACCCGGTTGTTTTTTAGACATGCGAACATTACGAACATGGTGGATAAAAATGACAAACTAGCTCGACAAAACATACAAACTGAAAAAACACCTGGGTTGACTTTGGAGGCTTCATTCCTATATAGAGGAGTTTCATCCAAAAGTCAACCAGATTGTTTTTTAGATATAAAAAACATTACAAATATGGTGCACAAAAATAACAAAGCTTACAAACATTATAAAAGTAACCGACAAGCATTATAAAATAACAAAGCTTACAAACATTACAAAAGGAATCGACAAACAGTACAAATTACAATGTATACAAAATAGTCATATAAAGATTACAAACATAATAGATAAAAATGACAAACAAGAATAATAAACAATACAAAGCGAATTTATATAAACAATACAAACTGAACTTATAAACATTACAATATAGGTTGACAAATATCACGAATCCAACACTGTTGCGGGAAAATCATCCACCACCGTTTTTGATCGCCGAAAAACTCCGTCGTCGCCGGAAAAGTTGAAAAGAAATCTCTCTCTCTTCACGGGGGGCAGGGAGAATTTCCTAGGATAGAATGGCCACCCTTCCCCTAGGAAAAGGAAATAATGGCCACCCCTTCCCTAGGAAAAATGGCCACACGATGCCGGAGGAAAGGACCGATGGCGGGACTAAAAAAATGCCCACGCCGTCGGAGGAAAGGAGCCCGCAACGATAGTGAAGGGCTGTATTTTTTATTTATTTTAATTGATAAACAAAATTAAATGATCTTGTAAATACTATATTGTCCTTCATTTAAATGGATTAATTTGAGTCATTGGATTTTATTGTCCTTCATTTAAATGGATAAGTTTGAGCCATTGGATTTTAATGAGGTTGAATGGTTGAGATTGGCTTAGTCATATGACTAAGGGACCCCCTAGTCACCTGATCTTAGCCCGTTGGATATGTCCGAGTCCCGACTGGCAGACTCCCACCCACGCGCCTTCTGATGGTAGCGGGTTGGCTGGGTGAACCACTATTTTGAACGCATACATACCAAATTTTCCTATTTTCCTCGGGCATTGCTATTGAGTGTTCAACAATGCAGTAAAAAGCGCGATTCTACTCAAAAGCGGAAAAGGGGTAAAATCGAAAAGCGGTGAATTAAGACGTAAAAGCGTAAGTTTTTTATGCATTTTGTATAATAGTTAAAAATCTGTTAAGTACGGCATAAACTATGTAAAATATGAGTGCACAGAGTTTAGATAAAAGAATAAATACATGCAATTCATGTCTAAATTAGAACAAACTTATAACATTTTAACATAAATCATAACCCACAAACAAGTTAATAATCCAAATTCCCACAAGCTGGTTTAGGTTTACATAATGACATACGAGTTTAATAATCCAAGTTCTCGAAATCAAAGCACACAAATGTTATAAAGGATAGGAGGAAAACTACGGCAACTCATCAGCTTCAACATTTGCATCCAAACCATCAACATTATCATCATGATCACCATTGCCATCAACATCAAGTTGACTATTATATTCATGATCACCTTCATCTCTTGGAGCATCAACACCAATAGCATCATCACCTTCAACCGTATGACCACCTTCCACACCACCAACCTCTAAATCTCTAGATTGTGGTTCTCCTTCTTCATTATCACTTGCACAAATCCATTCATTATCAGAGTCTATATCCACAAAGTCGATCTCAAGCCTTCTTGCTTTCTTGACACTCCCCCCAACCAATTTGTTGTTGCATATAACATACACAAGATCATTCATCTTTTGTTAATGCAAATTGTTCTTTTTCTTAGTATGAATCTACAAGTAAAAGAGTTCACATCACCACATATTCACATGTAAAAAAGAATGAATGATATGATTAAAAGAAAGTAGAGGCAATTTATTACTTACCCTGTCAAATGCACTCCAATTAAGCTCGCACCCAGAAGCACTACAAATCAAACTCAACACCCGGAGAGCAAATTTTTGAAACTCTGGCACTTCATCTCCAAATGAGGTCCACTAATCAGCTGGATGTTGCCTATTTTTTAATTGCATTGCACCAAACTTATCAAACATTCCTTGAGCATGACGAAATACAGACAACTGCTACATTATAAATAAATAAAAAACTTATATTTATTATCCTTTGCAAGTCTAGATATGCACTCATACAATCCCAATTTCACCTTTGGATCATTATGGTTAAATTCCTCAGAATGGTGAATTTGAGTATTCAACCAATATGCAGCATAGTGAATTGGTCTCCTCATTTGATCTTCCCACCTTTTGTCAATGATCTTCAAGACAGGCTTATATCTACATAAAATATATACAATAGACAAGTTAGAAGTGACTCGCTCCGAATATCACAATTAATTCCCGCATAATGTCCAAGTATAAACCTTAGTCGGGTGTAATACATGGCAAGTATGTTTAAATATCGACTCGGGCTGGCCCATGTACCCCTACTTCAGTCATTCGAATCATTATCTAGCGAATCGGTTTTGGTTGAAAAGTTCGCTAACTAAAGTACAGCAAGGCAAAAGTAAATGGTTTTGAAAGCTCTTTGTGAGAAGGATCACTCGGGTGTCGCTTCCCCCTAACTACTACCATGGTATGTGAATCGAAGTCATTGCTATCGCAAGGTGACCGCGAACCGCTGGGGGACGCAAATATGATCGTAGACCACACTCTCGATTGCCAAACCGAGAGAAACATTATAGACTATTTAAGTGGCCCTCTCGGTTAAGGCAATCGATGGTTGACTTACTCTCTCACTCAACCCAATGGTTGGTCGGTTTAATCGCGCTTAACCAAATTGCTTAATTCAACATAGAGGTTTACCCTACACTAGCCACCTAAGAAGCCCTGGGAATCCCAACTCATTAAGCAAAAACATGCACAATCAACATGAAAAATACCTCAGTCATTGAATTAAACAACACCCATAAACAATCATTCAATTCACATAACAACTACATGGCAAACAGTTAGGGTTTCACAACACCCAAGTGAAAAAGGAAACTACTCCATGCTCGAAAGGGTAAGAACACAAGAGGAAGAGGTAGAAATCATCATGGTGAAGCCTCCAATATCCTTTGAGCTTGTGTTGATCTTCTCTTGGGGGGGATCTTCCCAATTCACCACTTGGAGCAAACTCTAGCCTTCTTTCTTCTTTGATTCGTTCTTTCTCTAAAATCTGAAGAAGAAGACACTTTCTCAATCTTGGGCCCCCCTTCTCTCTTCCTTTCAGCTCCCCGTTTAAACAGGGATCGGGCTCAGTTCACGGCCTCGGTTCACGACCGTGAACTCTTGAACGCGTCTGTGAACTCAAGGTTGGCGTCGAAACGCACCGCTTCGCTTGCACAGGTTCACGGGCAACAACTCTAGTTCACGGTCTTAGTGACCGTAAACTCGCCTAGCGTCAGTAACTTTTTTAAATGCCCTGGACGCCTTGATGTTCACGGGCAACATCTCCTCTTCACGGTCTTAGCAGATTGTGAACTTCCAAGGGAAACCGTGAACTGCCGGTTTTTCACCTCTTCTCCCGGTTTTCGCTCATTTTCGTCCAACTTTCGACTCTGGGGCTGGTTTCACCTGTTAAATCCTGAAACATGCTAAAACAAAAGAAACCTCGGGTAAACCCACTATTTTAGGAGCACAATTGCCACAAAATCCTAAGGAAAATGGGGGTAAAATATGTACAATTATGCTCGAATCAAGAAGTTAGAAGTTAGAACAATAAAAACAGACTTTTATGATAAGTTAATAGTCAAAGGAAACTCGGAATTACCTTCTTTCCACATTGTTGAAGTTGCTTTTAATCTTCTCCTTCGCTTGGATAATTCAGAGTATAAGAAGAGCATTGCCAGTTTTTCATCAGAATAAACCAAACGTAGAACCTTGACTAGAGGTTAAGCAACTCTAAGGCTATTTGTGACATTTTTTCAAAATCTACCATCAAGTACAATTCCTTGAACTCTTTTTCCTTCACGAAGCTTAGAAAAGCTACTCTTCCTCCACTTCTCAGAAGAAAACATTGTCATCAAGGAACCCTTATTGTCATTAGGAGATCCCAATGTCAAATATGATGTAGCAAATCTTGTAACAGCAGGTCTAACCAAATCTTTCCCTTGAGTGAACTCCCTCATCATGGCAATCATCATTGTTCTTGCATAAATGAAATTGGTGATCTTCTTACCATTGCAAATTGTGGTCTCGTGCACCTTAATATGCTTCACAAGATCCTCTAGCATCAAATCCAAGCAATGAGCAGCACAAGGTGTCCAAAACAAATGCTTCCTTTTTTCCATCAATATTTGTCCTCCTACCTTATAAGCTGAAGCATTATCTGTCACAACCTGGACAACATTCTCTTCCCCAACCTTCTCAACAACTTCATCTAACATCTCAAACACCTTTTAAGAAGTCTTCAAAAAATCAGAAGTGTCAACAGCTTCAAGAAATACAGTTCCACGAGGACTATTAACCAAAAAGTTACAAAGAACTCGCTGTTTCTTATCCGTCCATCCAGCAGACATTATTGTGCAACCCACCACCTTCCATTCAGCTTTGAAGATCCCCAATTTATTCTCTACTTCATGCATTTCCTCTTTCGGCAAAGTCTCCCTAATCTCATGATATGAAGGACCCTTAAAACCAAGACCATGTCGAGCTACATCCTCCCACATTTGGTTATAGGTATCGCATCTAGTTGCATTGAATTGAATAGCATTTTCATACCACCACTTTGATATGGACTTGCAAGCCTTTTTCCGGAGTTCTTTCTTCAAAAGTGTAGTTATTGTTTTCTATTTTCCAGTGCCACTGCCACTAGCTTCATTAGCAGTTCCACTACCTTCTCCATCACGACTAAAATCGAGATCATGTAGCTCCCTTGCCTTAGTCGCCTTCTTCATTTGCACCAAGTAGCTCTAACATTTTTTTCTCTAACTTCGTCAGGAACACTAACACAAGCGACATAATCCTTTCTTGTTCCTGCAAGGTGATGTTTGAAGCGAGATATACCACATACTTCCTTATCCAATAATTGCATCTCACTTTCTGCCCATTACCGAGTACATCTACACCATGCTGCCAACCGTGGTCTAGACGATTGCCCTGTGAATTTTTTCTCTTCGCTCTAGAATTGGATACAATATTGCTTGCACTAGTACCCCCACTCGCCATACTTGAAATTGCAAATCCTATATAAAAAACCAAAAAATAAGAGTTGTAAATCACAAAATCTCAACTTCTGGCTAACAAAATCACTATATCCGGTTTACAAACACAAAGTATCGCCCTTTATTTCGTATATGTCCGACCAGGGGGGCTTTACTCCCTAGGATAAGAAGAGACAAAAAGCACACAGGGAGTTCCGCTGGCGATGACGAGTTCGACGAGCGACGGGCGAACGGCGACGAGCGAGGGGCGGCGGGCGAACGGCGACGAGGGACGGGCGGTGGGCGAACAGCGACGAGCGAAGGGCTGTGGACCTGCAGCGGGCGACGGTGCTGGAACTGGAAGATGGGCGACGGCGCTGGACTTGAAAGACGGGCGATGAGTGCTGGAGTTCGCTGGAAGGAGGTGGCGGCTGGGGACTTGCGGCGGCGGGAAGATTCGCTGGCATGGCGCGCGGCGACAACATATGGTTTTCGTCGAGAAGGGTGGGTGCTGGAGATTGGAGAGGGAGATAGGATTTCACGAGACCCCTTTCCCCCTTTGGCAGCCCAAGCCCGATACCTGCTTCCTCCCTTTTTCTTTCTTTCGGAAAGTTAAAAATGGCGCCATTTTTATGAGTGAAAATAGTTTTTCCCCTTTGCTTGGAATCGTATAAAAAGGTGCGAAACCGCATTTTTATCTGTTTTTAACGATTCTACTTACTCTTTTGACCGATTTTGAATAAAAAGTGGTTTATTAGTGATTTTTAACGTTTTCCTATGCAAGAAACGTAAAATCTCTCGCCTAGGCGCGATTAATAGTTGGGCAGGAGGAAATCGCCCCAATCTAGCCCTGGGCGATTGATCTAGGCACCTAGGCACTCGGAGGAGCGTTTTTACTCTTGTGGGCGACACCCAGAACAACTAATAAAGGGGGAAAGTGCAGCCTTTTTGTGAAAATCTCAAACCCTATTCTAGTATTCTATTTCCCATTTCCATTCTACCAGCCGCTCCCCCATGGTGATTAGCTTTATTGTGATAATGACAACACTTGGAGATGGCAATTAATTAACCGCTCATGCCTTGATTCACGAAGCAATACAATGCTTCGGGAGGTAGTGTTTCATGTCTATAAATAAAACATATGGCGGACAATGTAGTGAGACCAAAAATTGATTCCTTTTCTTCCTACTAAAACTTCTAAGTATGCTTTAGTTTCTTAAGCCTAGATTCTAAAGTGGTGATAGTTTTATCCTACGAAGAAATTTTCACTAACCCAAGGCTTTGTAGATGGTGGAAATATTCTTTACGGAGAGTGAACTTTGTTCACGACTCTATCATAATCCTAGTCACTCTGTCTCGGGCTATCGTACGTGTACCCTCGTCAGAAAAAAGTCCCAACAATCGTAAAGAATATTTTCCGGTATGATGGCTCGAACCGCTCCTTACAAGAAACCGGTCTATGGAATTATGAGAATGTTCGATGATGAGTATTTCATCGATGGAAGTAGAAGATGCGTTTTCTTTGTACTAGTCTAATGGTGTATTCCATATCCGGAAGGTAACTTGGAAGAGGGACGAGGAAGAAGACGAGGAAGAAGAAGGACGCTTAGTAAAATGAAGAAATAAGAGAATGAAAATACCTTTGTGTAGGTTTCATACTCAATTGTGTAATTTGTCTGATTCTCTATTTCTACATTTATGAAGTCTTAGACAAATTTTGATTTGTCTAAGTGGTTTGATGGTGTGTTTTTGTCTAAGTGGTTTGTGTTAAGCCAAGAAGACAAAATGTATACACAATTTATGATGATTCGGGTAATTGAGTCATTGTACATTTGTATGTATATGATATGCTTATCTTTAGAACCAATAAAAGATAAGTGAACTTTGATAAAAAGTTGTTATTTAAATTCTCCATGTGGGACATGGGGGAGGCAAATGCATGTGATTCTGTGTATTGAATCAAGCGAACGACAAAGAAGATTCCTTATCTCAATTTTTTCTGCATGAGAAGGTACTTGTAAAAATTCCATAGTAAGAATTGTCGTGAGTTAAAGACCTCAATGGATCCAAGTATGGAATTTATGGTTAATACTGGTAATCAGTTTTACAAATGGAGTATTCCATGATAAATTGGGTGTTTGATGTATGCAATGACTTGCATAAAACCATATATCGTGTTGCGGTATGACCATTATGTTGGTGTTTGAGTAATTCCAGTGCTCATCATTTGACATGAAATGAGGCATGTACTAGGATATCTCAAAGGCACATTGTATTGATAACTTATAGTGGCTTTCCAACAATTTTGGAAGAATTTGTTGATGTTAGTTGGATTTCTCATGTTAAAGGTGATACTTTAACATCGAGAGTCCTCTTACTTGGGGGAGGTGCCATATCTTGGGCATTTAGAAAGCAAACTTGCATCACTAGTTCCACTATGGAGACAAAGTTGTGACCTTGATTTCTCTTAGAGAAAAGGCCTTATTGTTGAGATGTTTAGTTTATGACATTAATTTATGGCAAAACCAGTCTCACCTATTGTTATTCTTAGTGATAGTAATGCTACTTTTGCTAAGGCATATAGCCAAGTGAAATGACATGTATGGTTGTGTGGGAGTTAGGCACTGTAAAATCTGTGAATTGATCACTCATGGAGTTGTGTCTATGTAATGTGACCGGACTTGAGATAATTTAGTTGATCATTTGACGAAATTATTAACAGTGATTTGGTAGTCAAGTATGTGAAAGGGATGGGTTTAACTATATAATTTCTGATCATGGGATACTCAATTCCCCTCTAATACAACGTTAGAGGCTGAATTCAATGTGGAAAGCTTATTATCAGAAATAGAAGCACACAATTTGTCATCCCGAGGTATGTGCTTGTTACCCTACATGAGAGAAGAGGATAAAGTTCAAACCTTCTTAATTGAATCTTTGATAAAATGTATTATGCGGGTACACGAATAAAAGATTCAACCTACATAAGCATGAAGTGCAGCCGCTTCAAGAAATCCGGGCTTTGGTTTCGTGTGCGCTTATGAGAAAGATTGGACACATGGCGGGTAATAGTGTCAAGGAGCTTAAAATTTTGAAAACTTAAGTGTATATCATCTTCGAATATCCATTTGAGTAGATGGGTTCAATCGTTACCGACACCCAAATATTCAGATATTCGTCAAGTGTAATATACTAAGTCGAAAATTCATTCGTCACGACATTTTCATTTATGCTTAAGTTTTGCTGAAAGAATGTTGTAATTTTAGTGGATTCGTGGAACACACTAAAATAGGAGAGGAATGTTGGTAATTTGATTGAACTGGTTTTGATTTAAACTTTAAATCAATTGCATGATACCAAAAGTTCATGCCCTGCCTACGTTGGTTTAGCATGGCGGTTAATTACCCTTGGTGATTTTAAGTGATGAATTTCATTTAATCAAGGGTTGCCTTGCTTTACATGTAATCATGCAACGTTTGGGAAATGATACTTATCCATGCAACGTTTGACCATGGTGATTAGCTTTATTGTAATAATGACAACACTTGGGGATGACAGTTAGTTAACCGCCCATGTCTATAAATAAAGCATATGGTGGACAATGCAGTGAGACCAAAAATTGATTCCTCTTCTTCCTACTAAAACTTCTAAGTATGCTTTAGTTTCTTAAGCCTAGATTCTAAAGTGGTGATAGTTTATCCTACGAATAAATTTCCTGTAACCCAAGACTTTGTAGACGGTGGAAATATTCTTTACGGAAAATGAAATTTGTTCACGACTCTATCATAATCCTAGTCACCCAGTCTCCGGTTATCATACGTGTACCCTCGCCATAAAAAAGTCCCAACATAAAAGGCCTGGGCGCTGGCGGTACCTCCTCGCCTAGATAACGCCTAGCGTCTTCTTAAACATTGGCTATTCGTCGTTCTAAAATTCATTATTCGTCGCTCTAATTAAGATAAATATACTCTAATACCATTAAATGACTTATCTATATCTCAATCACTTAAACTCAAAATTTAAAACAAACTCATATCGTCCCTAATTTCCCAGTTCCGCCGGCGCCATGATTTCAAGCTCTGGCGACGACAAGAATTCCCTTACCACAACTTGGCTCCATTCTACATCAAGATTTCCCAAACTAGGCATGCGGCCTTGTTATTTCCCTCTAAACACCATCAGCCTCAACCTCTAATCATCGTTGTCCTGGGAAAGGCTAAACAGCTGGGAACAACCAGCTAGGGGTGTCGGGTCGGGTTTGGTTACCCGAACTGGAACCCGACAAAATCCGAAAACCCGAAACCGAAATAACTGAAAACCGAACCCGAAAAGAACTTTTGATTTTCGATTACTCGAAACCCGAAAATTTCTTATCGGGTTCGGGTTTGGTTAAAGCAAAACCGAAACCCAAAAACCCGAACGTCTAAGAATACCTGTTAAGTTCTATTGCTTGGAGGTTTTCAGACGGAACCCGAAAACCCGATAAGCAAAACCGAATTCGAAACCGAAAAACCCAAAACCCAAAACAAACTGAAACCGGAAAATCGAAAATGTATCTAATCGGGTTGGTTTTGGGTAAACCCGAAAAACTAAACCCGAATGGACACCCCTACAACCAGCAACGGTTCCTTCCTTGGAGAAGCCCATGGCGTTCACGTACCTTTCCCTAGACGCAAACCCATTGTTCTTCGTCATGATCACATGTGCGTGATCCCGCCCCAAAGACGTGTTGAACCAGTCTAGCTGCGGGCTCCGAACAACTTTAGCATCGCACACTTGGTCCTGGTGGTCTTCCTCCAAGACGAGCCAGAGATAAAAATACGGCAACGCAAGCAGCGGTCAGAGAACGGAGGACCTCGGCAACGGCTGGGCAGGGGAAAGGAGATTTTTTTGATTAAGGTTTACGTTGAAATTAGGACTAGGGGTAATAGTGTCAATTTAGTGCATTTTAGGTCAACAAAATTTAAATTTTAGGGCGACGAATTGAATTTGGTTATAGGTATCGCATCTAGTTGCATTGAATTGAATAGCATTTTCATACCACCACTTTGATATGGACTTGCAAGCCTTTTCCCGGAGTTCTTTCTTCAAAACTGTAGTTATTGTTTTCTGTTTTCCAATGCCACTGTCACTAGCTTCATTAGAAATTCCACTACCTTCTCCATCACGACTAAAACCGATATCATGTAGCTTCTTTGCCGTAGTCTCCTTCTCTTCTTCATTTGCACCAAGTAGCTCTAACATTTTTTCTCTAACTTCAACACTAACACAAGCGACAGAATCATTTCTTGTTCCTGCAAGGTGATGTTTGAAGCGAGATATACCACATACTACCTTATCACAATAATTGCATCTCACTTTCTGCCCATTACCGAGTATATCTACAAGCATGCTCCTCCCTTTAAAATTCAGCATTGATTATGGTTAACCCCTTAAATATTAAAAAAATAGCAAAACAAAATTTTCTATTGGCTGGAATTAATCCTATTAGCACTATACTAACAAACTAGTGTGGGGCCCGGCCACTTGGCCGAAGTAAGGTGATGTATGAAATTTGGAATGTAATGGGGGTGTATAGCTTATTGTTGTATAGTTTTTTTTTGGGGAAACATGTGATAAAGATAGTGAATTTTAGCAGAAAAGAGACATGGATGATGCAACGAATCAAAAATCAACCTTATGAACCAAAATCAAGTACCTGTTACATTGTGAAACAATATTATTTCTGGTAATATGATGAGGTGGAGTAAGTTTTATAGAAATCGAATTCCAAAAAACCAAATAAAAAATCGCCTATCATGCCGGTTTTTGGGAAATGAGAATCTCACAATCGTTGCTAGCTTTTACTCGGTCCGTTGGCCGATTAATTTGCTTTATAAAACTTTCATCTTGTCGTCATTGTATTTTCTAGTTTTTGTCAGGCCATGATAAAATCTAAAGAAATCAAGAACGAACAACACAATTTGGGATAGGAACCTTCGTTCCTGTATCCCTACAAAATAGTGGTAAACACAGACTCAGTTGCTGAACTGGTTTGGATTGAGATTTTTATCGGGTATCAGGAAACCATGTTATTATAAATTAGACTTGATCAAAACGGGCCAAAACTTGAAATTCAACCTGTTTGACCGACTCATGCCAAACTCCAATTATTCTTTACTTTTAAACTTTCTCTTTGAAAATAAAAAATAGTGAAAGAAAAGAGATGACTGCAATTCGCCATTTGCATATCACTGATTCGGTAACAAAACCATAGAAATTCGAAAAGAAACAAAAAAATATTTAGGATCATTTTAATGTTAAAAATAACCAAATGGATCTTTCTATTTAGTTTTTTACTAACAAATACCAAAGGATTCCCTATAAAATACACTCTAATTTAATCATTATGATATCAAATAATTACATAATATATATTTAAAATGAGAAAATTGGACTAATTGGGTTGGTCGAGATTGAACCATTTAATAACTTTAAAATAAAGTTAAATGACTATGTGGCCCCTAAACTATTAATTTTCCTATGGTAGTCCCTAGTTTATTTAACTTTTCCTAAACAAATCCCTTCCGTTACTCTTAGTTCAAATTCCGTTTAAGTTGGTCCTATGTTGCTCATTGGACGTTGACTAAGCATCCCGTCAGCATAAATTGACCCTAAGTGATCATATTACCCCAACTTAATTTAACCACAAACCATTTGAAAATAAATAAATAAATCTTACCCACCTCCATAGACCATAAGCGTCCCCTGTTCTGTTTCCCATTCATACAAAGCAAGCCCTTTCTTTGATTTTCAAGGACAATTGCATTCGAGAAACTATAACGGTGGTCGGCGAGCATCAACGACGATGGTGGGGGGAGTAGGGGTGGGCATCCGCTCCGGTAAACCCGAACCGGACCAAACTCAAAATAAACTAAAATAATGTTGTTCGGTTCGGATTTCTGAAGGGAAATTGACCAAGTTCGGAAACTAGGGTCCTCTCGACCGAATTGATTTTCCGAATCCCAAACCGATGAACCGAAATAATGATAAAATATGTTGCATGGCCCAATAAACTCCTTAGCCCAGTACCCCCAGCAACCCAATTCACCTATTTCAAAAGCCCAATCCCCACCAGGCAAAACCCTAAGCCCAACCACACCTACCAAGCTCCCACCCCGATCACTTATCCTTGTCAAAACTTCTGTCTGCCACAGCAACAGCTAAAGCCTGCCGCCCCCGCCTCCAACAAGCACCAAATCTCCACCGCCGTTCCAATAGATCTCATCTCCTGCTCATCGACTGCCCAATGAATTCCAAATCCATTTTCCCTCTTTTTGCTCTCTTCTACTCACTGAGGCTGAGATAAAAAACCAAAAACCAAAATAAAAAACCAACACATATCAAAATCAATATTGAAAATCAAAGAGGACGGAGGAACCCACATGCATGTGTAAAAGAGCTTACCCGATCCAATTTCCCACTCCATTGTAGTCGACGAGTTCAATCTTGCTCTTCAGCGTCGCTCGTGGGTTCAATCTCCGGCCCGTCGGCTGGATTGGAGCATTATTCCCCCTCCTGCCGCCAGCTATGCCCGCCCCTGTCTGCAGTCACCACACGCCGAGAGATCTCGTCGTTCCTCCTACTGTCGCCGCCCGTTGGCGTCAACCCACCAAGGTAAAACGAGAAGAATAGGTTTGGGGCGAGAGAAAGAGAAGGTAAGAAGAAGTGTTATAACACCCCGACCTTTGGGTTTAGGTTCGACCTCAATACGTGATGGTTGGATTAACGGTTACGCACTAAGAGTTGCAACCGCGGATTAGAAATACTAATAATAATAATAACCATTACATTATTATTATTATTTAAAGAAAAAAATATATTAATCACAATTAGTGGGCGGCCAAAAGGCCGGGTGCCTCCACTCCTCCCTTTTCATAATTCCCCAATTCACAAATTACTCCCTAGAGAGCAAACCCCCCGCCGCCAACACTCGCCCCAGCGCGAGGCGAGAAAAAAAGAAAGAAAGAAGAAAGCAGCAGCGCCGCTCGCAGCCGATCCCGATCCCGATCCCAATCCCATCCCTTTTGTGTTTCCAGATAAGGATCACGAATCCCTTCACGATTTCTAAATTAGATTTATCCATAGTCTAATCCGAAGCTCGTATTTTATTAGTGGTGACTTTGAGGGGTCGATCATCGATCAATGAGGAAATCAACGTCCCGGGCCATCCAATCTAGTCATAGACACGTTCTAGAGGTAAGGGAACTCGATCCCTTTGAGTTAGGTCGATTAATTTGGGGATTTTTCATGAGGGTGCAATTCTGGGTTTTTAGCAACAAGACGTTACAACCTTTTAGTGACAGATTTTGGGTGGTCGCTAAAGCAACTGGGAATTTGCAGAAACTTATTTCGGATGTTATAAATTGTTTCGATCCTCTAGGGGTGTTTTTTCCAAGTTTTCACAATTTTATAAATTGAAGGTGGTCTATTATATGGCTGTAATTTAATTTGGGAATTTTTGAATATGTATTTCTATTTTTAGAAATTGTTTGAAGATTCTAACTAGTTAAACAAAAATCTTACCGAGTGGATTTTAAGTGTTTGATAATTTTACAGGGTATAGGGGCTCATGATTGACATAGGAAAATTACTATTCAAATTGTTAAGAAGGTTTAATTTAGGTGAAAAATTCGTTCAGGACAAAAATAACTAGGAAAAATGGTTGGTTTTGCAGGGATTATTTCTAGAAAATTTTTAAAGGGGGTTAAGGGACCTTTGGAGCGAGGCTTGAGGTCTGCATTTTGAGGAGAGGATGTTCTAGTTATTCAAATGGGATTTTAAATCGAGAAAGGTCGTCTAAGAAAATAGATTCTTATTAATAGGTTTCCCGAGATAATTCGGCTAAGGAGGGGTTTCTTCGGGGAGTCAACTCTTTGAGGTGAGTGTAAAGGGGGTAAAATCTCTGTCGTAGGTCTTTTAGTTTATGCTTTTCGTTTAAGTTATTAATTAGTTAATTTTTGAGTAATGCGCGATATGGGTGTGAGGCATCCCACCGCCTATAAGGGTGGAGGCACGCGTTGTGCTATGTATAAATGTATGGTTGTAATAGTTGGTTAATGGTAAGATGAACCCCCGGGCGGTTGGGCCACTACTGGACGCGGTAGATGGTCGGATCTCTGCCTGACGGCGAGACGTAACGCAGCAATTTATCGTGTTTGTTGGGGTCACTACTGGACGGCGAGACGTAACACAGTAGTTGACCGGGCATGGACTGGACGGTGAGACGTAACACAGTGCCATTGTCGAGTTTGGGTATACAACCGGACAGCGAGACGTAACGCGGTTGGCATACTCGAGTAGGGACACCGGTGAGACGTAACGCGGTGGTCCCTAGTGTTGGTGTCTATGGATTCAGAATATAAGCAAGGGAATTCTAAAGATAAGATAGGAGTAGAGGTCTCTTATAGAATAGTTGATAACAAAGTATAAAGGATGAAAGCGAGAATGGATTTTGTCTAAGTCAAGAACCCAAATAACGTGTTTTAGTAAGGATGATTATTTAAGAGCAGAAAGCGAGAACGACTTTCTTCTAAGGAAGGCAATCCCCTAATAATATATTTAGTAAGGAGTTTTCCTAGGGCAAAGACCTTAGGAAGTAACGACGAGACTGACCCCTTCTCACTCACCAGGTCGAGGAAGGGTTAGGAGAGGCTGATTTCGAGAAGAGGCAAGGTGAGGCGAGTAGCTGCATTAGCATTGAGGAGAAGTCAAGGAACTCGTGAAGAGCCAGAGTTAGAATAGTTAAATTTCTTTGTTACATGGTTATGAGTGTAAACTGAAGATTCTGAGTACATTCATTTTAAGTATTTGGATTGTCATTTGCCCAAGTGTTCAGTCTTTTTGTTTGAAATTCTTAAACATCGGTGGTTTATTTATTTTTAAAAAGTTGTTTGGGTTACTCTGGAGTAACCGGTTCGTGGTTTGAGTTATGGTTTGATTTTCAAAAAGGATCGGGTCGTTTCATTTTGGTAATAGAGCCGACACTCCTCTGTTCCTTGGTCTCCAAGGAATACTGGAGTGACGATCTACGTTTTTCAAGTGTTCAGTTTTTAAAGGAATAGAAAAAGGGAGTGTCAGTTAAAAGTTTGGCCAAATAAGTCAAAGTCTTTCGAGGATTTTTAGAATCTCTAGTATACTCTAATCATGATAAGGAAATAACTTTAGGAGGTACGTCTCGGGCATAAGAAGGAAAGGAGTCATATGGGGACTACATAGTAAACTTTTTTTTCGTGAGGGAGAAGGGTCGTCCAAGGCAGCTCATACCCTACGGGGATGCAAGCTGATCATAATGAGGTAGAGGAAGACGCATAGTATGTAGGAAGTCGACAGGCAGTAGTCAAGGAGTTACGGCAAATGGAGGACAACAAATTGAGGAAAGGAGGCAAGGAAGGTTTTTTATGTTCACGAGAATCAAATGTAGGGCTACGACCCAAGGAGTAGTGGAAAGTTACACGTTAAGCAACGCTAGGGGGCGCGTAAGTAAACCAGATGAGGAATTAGGTAGGTCACAGGAAGCCTGTCAAGATGTCATGGGATCAATACATCAAGGCTAGAAGGAGGTACAATTCCTTGTAAAGAGATTATCACAAGTGAAACTTGGAGTCGTCATGATAGAAACCTGCATTTCTATTTAATTCGCAATTGAACTTATTTGATAGTTTATAATTGTTTATGGATTTATTGGGTATTTGGGATTCGGATTGGGGGTTTAATAAGTTGGGGTAGTTATCGGTAATTAGGAATTGTTATTTAAACTATTTTCTACGTTGAATGAGATTATGGAATAATTAAACCCTAAACCTAGTAGCTAATCCCTATCCCTCTCCTCCTCCCTCTGCCGACCCCTCTCATTTTCCCTTCCCCTGTTCGGCGGCCAAACCAGCCGACCCCTTCTCCTTCTTCCTTCTTCTTTCCCTCTGCGCATCACACCCACTTCCCTTCCCTTCACAATTCCCACGTTCCCCTCTCTTTTCCCATACAACCAATCTGCCCAGAAGCCAATCAAGGCTTCCATCCCCATTCTTTCCATTTTTCCAACAAATTTCCATTGATTAGATAGAACCCTGCTAGCGGGTTTCTATCATCTGGTATCAGAGCTCAGGTTCTGATTATTGAGTTATCGCAACTCTACACCGGGACGGGCAGCAGCAAAATGGCGATCAACAAGTCACCGGCAGAGAAGTCCGACGCTGGATCCAAGGCGGCGGCCACGACCAGGGTTTCCCCACCCTTGGCGGACAACCGGCGAGAAGGAGTCGTCGTGGACGAGACGGAGAGTGACGATCTCCAAACCTCGATGCGCACCATCATGGCTATGCAGCTGAGGACCGACTCCAACATGGAGGAGGTACGGGCGGAGGTGGAAGAGGCCAGGCGTGAACGCGACGTGATCATGCAGCTCCTCACCAGCATGCAGGAGGAGCAGAGGCGGCTGGCTGCGGCATTGGGGCTCGGCGGGGGTGACCGGAGCGAGGTGGAGGCGCCTCGGCCGAACCCAGCAGCGGCGGCCGGAACTGGCGCGGGTGCGGGAGGAAGGAGCGCGGCGGTCCCGGCGGCGAGCGGGGCTGCGGCGGGCTCGGCGGCGACGGGGCCAGGGGGAGGTTTGGCCGCGGTCAACGTAGGGCAAGCCACGGTCGAACGAATGGGCCCCGATGCTGAAGGGGCTCGTAATGGGCCCGGGCTACTACCGACTCCGACGGCTGAGGAGATCGCGGCCTTACGCGGCAAGGCGAAGATGCCGGGCTACGACAACGTGGTCCAGAACCCGTGCTTTACCCAAGTGGGCCCACACTCCATGGAGCGTGAGATGGGCCGAGTGCAGCCGGCCGGGAGCGGGTACGATCGGGCAGGCGGGGCGGATCGGGCCCTGGTGATCCAACCGGGCCCAAATGGGCCGATCGGGCCGGGTTGGACCGAGTCTGGTCGGACCGGAGCTGGGTGGACCGAAGCCGGCCAGACCGGGGCAGGGCGGACCACCAATGGGCGACCCGGGGTGGGCCGATTTACCAACGAACCCCACCGGTTCGGGCTAACTCCGGATGGTCGACCAGTGGCGGACTGGCGGGCCCAGCTTGAGAGTTCGAGTGCCTACGGACCTCCGATCGCAGCAGCAGCACACCCAGGGGTTCCACCGGGCGGGTACGGCGACTACTCAGGTGAGGCTGGGCATGGCTGGAGTGCAGGAGGCGACGCAGGCGGACCTCCGGGGTATCACCGAGGTTACCCCAATGCTGGCAGGTATGGTGGATATGATCGGTATGATGATGAGTATGGGTTGGTGTTTAGGGCCAAGCCCCCGACCATTGAGTTTCCGAAATTCAATGGTCAGGAGGACGCCGGCTTGTGGTTATATGCAGCTGACAGGTGGTTCAGGAATCACCCGACCAGAGAGGAAAGGAAGGCGCAACTGGCGTCCTTCTACCTAGAGGGAGACGCCCTGCATTGGTGGGAATGGTTGGAGCGATCCTATGCTGCCGCGCAGACGCTGATTACTTGGCCGATATTTCAGGAGGAGCTTCGCTACCAATTCGGCAAATCAGAGGGCTGGGCGCCGGAGCAGCTGGCCAAGCTCAGGCAGACCGGTTCGGTAAGTGATTACCGGGCAGAGTTCCTCAAATTGGGGAACCAGTGCAAAGAAGTTCCAGAAGAGACCCTGGTGGGGATGTGCATGGCAGGCCTAAAGCCTGAGATTGCTGCGGCAGTCAAGATTTTTGAGCCGGATACCTTGCGGACTGTGTTTCGTCTTGCAGGGCACAAGGAGGAGGAGCTGGCGAGCTGGAGGAACGTCATAGGGCGATACCCCAAGCCGGGAGGAGGAGGTCACACCGGCGCAGGGAGTAGCGGGAGTGGCGGCACCGCCATTACTGCCAGTGGCGGGGCTGGAGCGGCACCAGGAGCAGTGGCCCCGGCAGCAAGGCTTGGGCCGAGAGCTCCGCCTAAGGGCTTCGTCCGGCTAAGTTCAGCAGAGATAGACCAGAAGAGAAGAGAAGGCAAGTGCTTCAACTGTGACGAGCGATTCACCATTGGACACAAGTGCGCGAAGCCGGACTTGATGATGCTGATCGGAAGATGGGAAGATGAGGCCGAGGATGATGCGGCGGAGGGTAAGGGTGAAGACCAGGTGGAGGACTGGCAACCTTGAGGACAAGGTTGATTCGAAGGAGGCGGGGATGATAGAAACCTGCATTTCTATTTAATTCGCAATTGAACTTATTTGATAGTTTATAATTGTTTATGGATTTATTGGGTATTTGGGATTCGGATTGGGGGTTTAATAAGTTGGGGTAGTTATCGGTAATTAGGAATTGTTATTTAAACTATTTTCTACGTTGAATGAGATTATGGAATAATTAAACCCTAAACCTAGTAGCTAATCCCTATCCCTCTCCTCCTCCCTCTGCCGACCCCTCTCATTTTCCCTTCCCCTGTTCGGCGGCCAAACCAGCCGACCCCTTCTCCTTCTTCCTTCTTCTTTCCCTCTGCGCATCACACCCACTTCCCTTCCCTTCACAATTTCCACGTTCCCCTCTCTTTTCCCATACAACCAATCCGCCCAGAAGCCAATCAAGGCTTCCATCCCCATTCTTTCCATTTTTCCAACAAATTTTCATTGATTAGATAGAACCCTGCTAGCGGGTTTCTATCACGTCACAACGAACAAATTTCAAGGTCGAAATTTTTCTTAAGGAGGGGGGAAATGTGATGTCTCGATTTTGGATTTAGGTTCAACATCAACTACTAGGAGAATTTGATCAACATGACAAGCCGAATTGGCATTTTGTTTGACCACGTTTGGCTCGAGCTGGGGAGTAAAAAGGGCAGTGAGGCACTTATGGTTACATGAGTGCTACAAGCTAAGGAAACATATATGAGCAAAGGGTACCGACGAAGTAGTTATAGCAAGAATAGATTATCGTGGGAAGGAAGTATAAAAGGATGAGTTCCAAGCAAATTTCGGGGACGAAATTTTTTATAAGGGCAGAGAAAATGTAACACCCCGACCTTAATATGTGATGGTTGGATTAACGATTACGCACTAAGAGTTGCAACCGCGGGTTAGAAATAATAATAATTATTATTATATTATTATTATTATTATTATTATTTAAAGAAAAAATATATAAATCACAATTAGTGGGCGGCCAAAAGGCCGGGGGCCTCCACTCCTCCATTTTCATAATTCCCCAATTCCCAAATTACTCCACAGAGAGCAAACCCCCCGTCGCTAAGACTCGCCCTAGCGCGAGGCGAGAAAAAAAAAAAAAAGAAAGCAGCAGCGCCGCTCGCAGCCGATCCCGATCTCGATCCCATCCCTTTTGTGCTTCTAGGTAAGGATCACGAACCCCTTTGCGATTTCTAAACTCGATTCATCGATAGTCTAATCCGAAGCTCGTATTTTATTAGCGGTGACGTTTGAGGGTTCAATCATCAATCCACAAGGAGATCAACGTCCCAGGCCATCCAATCTAGTCCTAGGCACGTTCTAGAGGTAAGGGAACTCGATCCCTTTGAGTTAGGTCGATTAATTTGGTGCTTTTTCGTGAGGGTGCAATTTTGGATTTTTAGCAACAGACGTTACAGGCTTTTATTGACAGAATTTGGGTGGTCACTAAAGTTGCTGGGAATTTGCAGAAACTTATTTTGGATGTTTTAAATTATTTCGAGCCTCTGGCGGTTTTTGTTCCTAGTTTATATGCCGGACTTTCTGCTGATTTTGGAACCCCAAATTAGTGGGGAGAAATCCAACCAAGTCTGCGACCAACTCGAGTACATCGATATGCTTCGCGTTGATGCAGATGGAAGACAAGGCGGTATATGGCTAGCCTGGAAGACTGACACCTTTCAATGCCAATTAATTGATGCCTGCCGGCAGCACATCATGGTTAAAGTCACCAGTGCCTCGACCCCACCTTGGTTTCTCACGGGTGTCTACGGGATTCCCAAGCATAAGCTTCAAAAGCTGCTCTGGGATCAGCTGATCAACACGGGGCAACGGATGGAAACTCCGTGGCTAGTGACAGGCGATTTCAACGCGACCTGCGGTCCTCATGAGAAATCAGGCTCCTCTTCTCTCTCTCAATTACGTCATTGCCAGAATTTTACGGATTGGATTAACAATTCTCACTTGATTGATTTGGGTTTTTCAGGTCCCCGTTTCACTTGGCTCAAGGGTCGGACGAGCGCTACTTTCAAAGATAGTAGGATAGATCGCTCCCTCTGCAATTCAGAGTGGAACACCTCCTTCCCCAACACCTCCGTTCGGAATTTAGCTAGCTTCAAGTCTGACCATCTCCCTATCCTAACTTCAGTGATGATGCAAGGAGCATCTGGCCAAAGAGCAAACCAACATTTTTGTTTTGAAGCGGCTTGGCTTCTCCACGACAACCTCAAGCCTTTCATTAGAGAACACTGGAATCCGGATTCCCCGCTCCAACAAGCTCTGACGGACAAGTCCCAAAAACTTAAAGTGTGGGCTAAAGAGGTCTTTGGCATTATTCAGGTCCAGAAAAAGCGCCTTCTCTCTCGGCTTGATGGTATACAAAGACGTTTGGCTATGTCCTTTTCTGCATGTCTCCGCAAATTGCAAATGAAACTGGAAGATGAACTGGACAAGCTTTTGGAGAGGGAAGAGGTCATTTGGTTCCAAAGATCAAAAGAGAATTGGGTGAAGCTGGGGGAGAGGAACACCTCTTATTTCCACCATCAGGTTACTCGCAGGAGACGTAGAAATAAAATCGTCTCCCTAAAAGATGAGAATGGGGAATGGATTTTCGATCCTGACTTGTTATTAGATTTAATTGTGCGCTTTTATTCTAACCTTTACTTGCAGGAAGACTCTCAATACGTGGATCTGATGCCCAAGGCTTGTTTCCCTCGGCTACAACAACATGACCTTCTCTCACTCTTTCTGCCTTTCACCATCAACGATGTCCACAAGGCGATCTTTGAAATGAAGCCGCTTGCAGCCCCCGGGCCAGACGGTTTCCATGCCTGCTTCTATCAAAAAATTTGGCCGCTGGTGGGTAAGAACCTAACGCAGATGGTTGTAGATTTCTTTGGTTCAGGGACTCTGCAGGATTCTACTGTGGAATCAAATCTAATCCTCATACCAAAAGTTGATCAGCCGGAGTCCCCTGCACACTTGCGACTTATCAGTCTCAACAATGTGTGTCTCAAAACCATTACGAAGGTCATTGTCAACCGTCTGAAACCCATCATGGCCAAGTTGATTGCCCCAACCCAGAGCAGCTTTATCCCGTGTCACCAAACAACAGACAATATCATAATCTTGCAGGAAGTCCTACACACCTTGAGAAGAAAGAAAGGGTGTAAGGGAGGCATTGTTCTCAAAATCGACCTGGAAAAGGCCTATGATCGACTGTGATGGGACTTCATCAGGGACACACTCAAGGAGATCGGCCTAACCAGCACTTGGATAGATCTCATTATGTATTGTGTGGAAAACAACAGGATGAGAATCTCTTGGAACGGGCAATCATCATCGGTTATAGAACCTTCCAGGGGAGTCCTCCAGGGCTACCCCCTCTCACCCTACCTCTTCGTTCTTTGCATGGAAAGACTTGCTCACAGGATCGAGAAAGCAGTTACAGAGAAGGAGTGGAAACCGATCGCCACCTCTAGTCGGGGTCCGAAGGTATCACACCTTTTTTTCGCTGACGACCTTATTCTGTTTGCAGAGGCTAATAAGAAGCAGGTGGCAATCATCCGGAGATGCCTCGAGGAATTCTGTCAAAGCTCAGGGCAAAAAGTGAACCTTGCTAAATCGATCATGTTCGTCTCCCCGAATGTCTCTCAGGCTCGGGCTGGAAGGCTAAGTGAGAAAGCAGGCATCCCCCTTTCGGCAAACCTGGGTAGATACCTTGGGGTTAGGGCGATTAATGGTAGAATCACGGTAGACCGCTATCGAGACTTTGCTTTGAGAATCCAACGTAAACTGGCACCCTGGAAAACGAGGCACCTATCTTTGGCAGCACGGCTAACCCTGGTGAGATCCATTTCTTCTTCCATTCCTATCTATCCCATGCTCTCGGAACTTCTTCCTACTTCTACGTGTAGGAATCTGGAAAAATTCAATCGGCAGTTCGTGTGGGGAGAGGAGGATGACAAGATAAAGTTCCATCCAATTGCTTGGGAGCAAATGGTCAAGCCGCGTAGTCAGGGAGGTGCAGGTATCAGGCCAACCCGCAAAGCGAACTTGGCCATGTTGGCAAAGGGTGCCTGGAAGATTGCAACGGATAATACTACCCTGTGGCCTGAAATGATGAGAAAGAAGTATGGAGGAGCTCGTGAAGGTCTTGACGTGGTCCGAAAAGATAAGGGAGGTTCCTTTGCTTGGCGTAGTTTCAACTATGCTTCTAATCTTGTGCGCAAAGGCAGCGCTATGAATGTTCATAACGGGAGGCGAACTAAGTTTTGGGTGGATTGTTGGATCTCGCATGTACCGTTGAAAGAGATGGTTTTGGCAACAATCCCGGAGGAGCAGCTAAACAAGAGTGTGGCGGACATGTGGGACGTGGAGGAAGGCTGGAGAATTGAGGAATTTGCTCACCTCTTGCCGTATGAGGTCACAAACTCCATTCGGGCGACATTCGTTGATCCGCTCGCTCCGAATGAAGACACTCTGTTCTGGAGGGCAACCTCTAATTGCCAATTCACCACAGAAACGGCCTACCAGCTCAACGAGAACAGCCTTGAGGAAGACCAAAACAGCTCGACATGGAAAGCCATTTGGAAACTGAGAGTCCCGGAACGAGTCAAGGTGTTTGTTTGGATGGCTACACTTGGGAAGATCACCACTAATAGCATCAGGAAGCAAAGGAAGTTGACAACGAATTACTCTTGCGCTAAATGTCAGGGAATTTCCGAAACGGCCCTCCACTGCTTGAGAGACTGCCCAGCAGCAGCCTTCGTTTGGAACAGAATCGTCCCGGAGAACAAGAAGCAAGCCTTCTTCGCTGCAAACTGCTAAGCCTGGTTCAAGGACAATATCAGGGACGCCTCCACTGGGAGTTGGAAGGGTGAATGGGGCAACTTTTTTAGCCTCATTGCTTGGATCATTTGGAAACAACGATGTGAGTCCATTTTCAAAGGGGTGAACATGACAAACTCCACACTTTTCAACTACGCCATTACCAAAGCCAAAGATTGGAGCGAAGCTTTTGAAAGATGTGCTGCCAGGTTCGAGAACAACAACAAACCGACGCGCCAAGAAGCTCTGATCGGCTGGAAGCCTCCGCCGACAGGCTGGTTTAAACTCAATACCGACGGCGCAGTGCAAGGAACGCCGGGAATGACCACGGCAGGTGGTTGCCTCCGGGGCAGCTCTGGTGAGTGGATTAATCGTTTTTGCAGAAAAATCGGGATGGGAACGGCAATTACTGCGGAACTATGGGCAATCTCGCAAGGTCTGGACCTGGCCTGGAAACATGGAGTGGACTTTCTAGTGGTTGAAACGGATTCCAAGCTAGCAGTGGAGCTCATCAACAAGCGTACTGACTTGACCCACCCGATGGCTACCCTGCTGGGTGTGTGATTCGGCGGAAAATGGTGCAAGCTTGGGTAGTTCGGCTAGTTCACATGTACCGCGAAGGGAATAGAGTCGCGGACTGGCTCTCGAACCACGGTCTCGTCTGTGTGTGCTGCTTTGATATGTTCACAACTTTTGGTTTGCTGGCCGTCTGTGTGATGTAATCCTGAAGCTCGAGAGGCTTGCAAGCAGAGCACTGCTTTGTTGTTGCTATGCTCTCTGCCTATTCTCTCCTTCGGCTGTTACAGCCTCCTTCTCAATATAAAAAAAAACAACGGTTCTTGCACTCCAGTCTATAATTTGTCATAATTTTATTCGACCCCTGCCACCTGTTGTTGCATTTCAATATTATCATAAATTTATGTCTGCACTCTTAAAGAGTACATTTTTCAATATCCATGCCACAAATTACTAATTTCACTCACCTCATAGTACAAATTTCAAAAGAAAATTCAGTTACAACAAGATACACAACATGAAACTTTTAATTTCTTCTGGATCGCTCACATCATGTAATGCACTGGTTTCTTCTGAAATCTCGTTTCTTCTGAAATCTCTTAAGCTGTTACAAATCCATCCAAAACACAGCAATTCATCTCATTAATATCATCAAGATACACATTTCTCCCCAAAAAAAAAATACACAACATCCAACTTTTGATTTCTTGTGGATCACTCATATCATGTAATGCACTAGTTCTCTTATAAAATCTCTTAATAACCTGTTACAAATCCATCCAAAACACAGCAATTCATCTCATTAATATCATCAAGAGAATAAACACAAAAGAAAAAAAATATTCAAGGCAACAAAAACAACTCATGAAACACAAAACACAAAGAAACAACAGAGTGTGAAAAAAAAACCAGATTGGTCCTAAACCTATACATGAACAGACAGACACAAATGCTATGCACGTTTAAAACATAAGGCAAAGCAAATGAAATGAAACATACTAATTACTGGAGAATACAGACAGAACTATCCTCAGTCTTCTTACTATTCTACCCCATCTACACCAACTATTCTACCCCATCTACCATACTTACTGAATGCAAATACCAACCAAATTAAAAACAAAGAAGCCGATGAAAGGAACAACTAGCCCAGATTAACAGGAAAAGAAAACTGCCACGTCTTCTATATCACTGCGTCCAACCTAGGAGTTTTGATACCACGTCGGCCTCTTCCTGGATATTTGCAGTCTACAACAGAAATGAACTAGTGATTGAGTGCAAAAGAATAGATAAGTTGGAATACTTCACAAAATAGAGTTTTGAGCATACCATTGTTTATTCTCTAGAATGATGTTTCCATTT
Organism: Linum tenue; assembly: GCA_946122785.1. Taxonomy (NCBI): domain Eukaryota; kingdom Viridiplantae; phylum Streptophyta; class Magnoliopsida; order Malpighiales; family Linaceae; genus Linum; species Linum tenue. The sequence goes on along the minus strand of CAMGYJ010000002.1, from coordinate 19,618,283 downwards.
TGGCTTCACAACGAGTTTCATGCCCTTTTATTTCTTGCAATGGAGTAGAGGACCACGCCATTTTCCCACAGAAGATGGAAACAATGAACAGAAAAATACTAAAGTCCAACATTGCTTGCATACATGAACAATAGGAGAAATGTACTTGGCAGCGGGCCAAATATCATAGTCTACATCTTGCAACTATTCATCTTCATTCCTTCAACCGCATCTCACACAATAGGGCTGGTCAGTTATTTAATCGAAACAAATAACAGAGTAAATATGGGTATTTCTTTGTTAAGTTAAAAGAACTTGACCTGGCCTGGGAAGCAGGTAAAGGACAATGAGCAATCTCATCAGTCACCCAAATCAAGCTTCCTTCTCATTATTGTTGGGACTATTAGGGAGCGAGGGTACACGTACGATAGCCCAAAATCAGGTGACTAGAATTATGATAGAATCGTGAACAACGTTCACTTTCCTTAAAGAATATTTCCACCCTCAACAAGCCTAGGGTTGCAGGAAATTTCTTCGTAGGATAAAACTATCACCACTTTAGGTTCCAGACTTCAGTACCTAAAGCATACTTAGAAGTTTTCTTAGGAAAAATAATCTGTTTTTGTGTGTTTTTTCACCATTAACTGAGTCGTTATATAGAGGACGAAACAATGCATTGAAAGATCGCAACCTTTCAATATAATGGCCGGTTGGGAGGAACCGCCAGTCCTACTTTGGCCAAGCAACACAACACTTCATTTTAAAATGAAACGTTGCCCAAAGAAATGTTGCCAATTAATTGGCCATGCGTTTCCAACTGAAACCTTGTTAATTTCAATTCAAGCACTCCCTGCAAGGAAACGTGTCATTTGGTGGGAAAAACGAGTTTTTTCCAGAAATAGCACCTTTAAAAAAAATTACAAAACTAGCACTCTTCCAAAAATATTTACAAAACTAGCACCCATTTTTATTGACCGCACCCTTGTGGTGCGTTTTAAAAATAAACCGCATCCTCCAGGTGCGTTTTATATGTAAACCGCACCTGGAGGGTGCGTTCCATTCTGGTGGGCCTAAAACGCACTTTGGCCATGCGTTTTCAGGTCTGGCCTACATAAAACGCAAGGCCGAGGTGCGGTTTAGGCCTGCCCTACACAAACCGCACCTTAGTGATGCATTTTATTCCTCCAAGAACAAACCGCATCGCTAAGGTGCGGTTTGGCCATGTAGAACGCACCCCCCAAGTGCGGTCTACATGTCAATAATTTTCCGACACCCGACACAGCCATGCAGAGAATTATGGACGTAGGGCTGCATGGCAGACTAAAACCGCACCCTAGAGGTGCGGTTTTCATCATTTTTTCCCCTATATAAGACTTGCCGGAAAACCTCTACTCTTCACACCTCTCATTCTCTCTTTCATTTTTCTGTTATATGTCTATATTTATTTAGTGTGTTTTCCATTAACATTAACTCGTAAGTTTATTTTGTGTTACTTTTCATTGTTATTTGTGATTTGTGATTTTTATGAGATTAACTGAACTACGGTTTTTTTGTGTGCAGATGGCATTCCGTCAGTTCAAGCTTGGCTTACGGTGGAATGGTTACACGGAAGAGACCGGAAAGGGGGCCACCTACGTCGGTGGCAATTTTCAGAAATTAACGGTCGGTACCAGACCGAAGCTTGAAGACCTCCATCAAATATGCACTGACGTTACTTGCATGGATGGCACGAGAAGAGTAGATCGTATGGTGTACCGATATCCAAACAGAGAAAGTGGGTCATTGTGGCATGAGGAATATACCATAACCACTCAAGATGACGTCGATTCCATGCTCGAATTCTTGAGGACCAACAAATTGGCCAAAGTCGAGATGTTCGTTTACACCGAGCCAGCCGTTGGTGTTGGAGGTCATTCTGGACACGGTCAAACATCTGGTATCCATGGTGGAGGTGAATTATATGGCGATCATCCCTACCAAAGTTACCATGATCCTCATTCCTATTTTCAGTACCAAGATGGAGGGCAAGGTGCAGGCCATCATCAATCTTTCTCGTCATATAAAGAAGAAGTTCAACCGGACGTCCCCAACCAAGCCCAGTACAACTTCCAATCAGGCAGCGGTAGTTTTCACAACTACCATTATGGAGCTGATGAAGGTGCCTTTCATGAGTTGGATCAGATGGAGGCTGCCACACCAGCACCAGTCAGCGATCCCTCTGATGAAGAAGGAGAGAACAACGTCAGTGCAGACAGCTCAGACCCTCTTGAAGGTGCTGATGATTCAGCACCAGATTCAGATTCAGATAATGATCATGATGTGGCTCCTGACCGTGTACCAGTCCCCTACTACACTCACATTCCAGACGACAATTGGATGGTCGACAGCGACATGGAGCCGCCAGAGGTCCCAATATGGGGCCCACTCACTGGGTTTACGAAGGGCCAACAATTTGGCTCGAAGAAGGAGGTGCGGCACGCCCTTGAGACTGAAGCAATGACTCGGCATTTTGAATGGCACACAACTCATTCCAACACCAAAAGGCTCATAGTCAGATGCCGTAATCATCACGAGGGGTGCAATGTTAGGATTCGGGCCATCAACAGCAAGAGACACGGCAACTGGGTCATATCCCGTGCGGTCAACACACACACATGTGTGTCATCCATAACTTCCCAAGGCCATCGACAGTTGAAATCCAGGGTGGTAGCTGCGACGGTCAAGTAGGGCTGGGAAAATAGACCAGACCGTTAGAAAAACCATGGTCCAAACCGTACCGCACAGTTTGGTCCGGACCGTAGACCGTGAAGCATGGTCTGGTCTGGTCCATGGTCTGTATTATTTTATAATTTGATCTCTTGGTCTGGTCTGGTCTAGACCGCGGTTTACCGGACCAAACCGTAGACCCAACTGACTTGTCAATACGTGTTAACAGCCCATTCGACCACTCTCCAAACTCCCACAACGACACCCAAGTGTCAAACTTAATTTTGTGAATCTCTTTTCTCCTTCATTCACAGCCACATTTAACCACATAGTAGAGATAATTGTATCTCCATATGACATTATGTTAATATTTATGACATTATGGTGCAAGCTGGGATGCTTTTACTTTGTATCTTTGTTATGTACTAAGATTTAGAGTATCATAAATATTCATGCATGTTAGGATTAATGTTTTAAGGAAAATAACAATTATTTTTCTTGGTTATTGGTTCAATTTTTTGTGTGGTTGACTAAACAAATTATTCATTTTTCGTTGAGTGTGGTCTATCTGGACCAGACCAGACCGAACCAGACCGCACAGGCGTGGTCTGGACCAGACCGTACAGTCTGTGGTCTGGTCTGTGGTCTATACTTTAGCCTCTCGGTCTGGACCGTAGACCGTATATATGGTCTGGTCTGGACCAGACCGCACCGTTTCCCAGCCCTACGGTCAAGCATCTGATTGAGGCTGAACCGGATCTGAAGGTGAAAGTCATAATCGCTGACATTGCAAGTCGTTATGGTTATATGATTAACTATAAGAAGGCGTGGCATGGAAAGCAGAAAGCTCTGGCCGCCGTCTTTGGTGATTGGGAAGAATCATATGCATTCCTTCCCAGGTTAATACTGGCATTGGAGGCGTCTAACCCTGGGACTGTGTTCTCCCCTCGATACCAAGATGAAGAGATACAACCCCCAGAGGCAGGTAACGAACGCCATTTTCGCAGACTGTTTTGGGCATTCAAGCCTTCTATTGATGGTTTTGGCTTTTGTATCCCTGTGATTACTGTGGATGGTACATTCCTTACCGGCAAGTACAAGGGCACTCTCCTGATTGCCAGTGGGGCGGATGCAAACAGACAAGTCTTTCCTTTAGCCTTGGCCATTGTTGAGGGAGAGAATGCTGATAGCTATGGATGGTTTTTCCGACAAATCCAAATCCACGTCACCAGGAGGACGAACCTGACAATAATCTCTGATCGGCACGCCGGCATTAGAGCTGCCATCTTAGGCCTGGATCCAGCCTGGAATTGGTCCCAAAGGTGGTGCATACGACACTTCAAGAGCAACTGGAACCATCATTTCAAGCGGAAGAAACTAGCTGATAATTTGTGGTGGATTGGTAACCTCGCTATCTATTGCTCTCAATAAACAATATCTTGTAATATGGGGAGTGGTGCACTTGTTAGACTCTTTCTAAAGAGATGCATGCCTAAGGAAATGGGGTTTTAAGCGATTATCATGGTCCTCCCATTTCTTGGGAAAATCGGGTTTTAAGCGATCTTCGGATCCCCCCTTTTTCTGTCAAACAGGCTGTGTTTCTAAGGAGATGTATACCTCTCCTAAGAGTCTAACGAGAGTCTGACCGTGCAGTTTGAAATTATACTAAATTGAGGATCATTGACTAACATACTACTTTTCCGTGTGTTATTCAGCGGTTGCATACCAGGAGAAAAAATTTCAGGAGAAGTTGCAGAAGCTGCGCGAGTTATGCCCTGAAGGGGCACAGTGGCTGGATGGACACGACCTATCCATGTGGACATTTCATAAAGATGGAGGGAAAAGATGGGGTATTGCCACAACCAACTCAAGTGAGAGTATCAACTCTGTCTACAAGGCCGTCCGTGCACTGCCAATCTCTGCCATTGTGGAGATGACTTTTTGGAAAACGAATGCATGGTTCGTGAACCGACTCCACTGGGCAAGGACGAACGAGGCACAGGGAAAGGTCCATGCCTATAAAGTCACTGAAATAATGGATAGTGACAATCGCAAGAGCAGTCGACATAGTGTAACCGTTATGAATCGGGCAACTGGTGAGTATAGCGTGACAACCGGACATCGGGAGGATGGTAGACGGGGGGGCCACCGTCACGAAGTTTTGGTCAATTTCAGGACCAAAGTTGGTGAGTGCTCATGCCAGAAGTATCAGGGGAGAGGATGGCCTTGTTCTCATGCAATGGCCGTAATTAAAAACAGGAGCAAAGACCCCCGTCACTTCGTTAGTCCATTCTTCAATATCGACTCACTCAAAAGCACCTACGGACGGAGTTTCCGTGCATTGCCTGATGAAGCTTATTGGCCGCTGTACGAAGGGAAATTGATCGTCCCGCCATTCGGACAGAGCCGTGAACCGGGGCGCCCGAGGAAAAAGAGAATTCAGAATGAAATGGATCAAAGTGGAAGACCACCACGAGGCCCAAGACGATGTTCAGTATGCAAAGTGCCAGGACATGATAAACGAAGGTGTCCAGGACCGATTGGTCCGCAAAATCCCTGTGATGATGTGCCGGAATCAGCTAATGCGACATAATTTTTGGTTATCATTCGTCAAGCTAGTTGTAACTTTTACGTTGCATTTAATTGTGTATTGTTGATTGAACGAATTGGGATTATCTCAAGTGAAGAGGAATCATCATAATAACAATTTGATCAACACTCAACGAAATACGATAGATTAAATTGAAGGGAATAGTTCCAAGTACATAGAGATAAAAATAAACTCAAAATACATCTCAAGGAAGTCCACGAGCTTCACTAGAACCCACAGTTTTCTTGCTCCTTGTACGTTTGCCGACGGGAGTAACAATAGGTGGTGGGGGTGGCAAGTTTCGAAAGGCCGAGGTAGTGTGGCGCTCGTCGGTGCTATGTTGGTGGGGAAGCGGCACTTCCGGGGTCAAGCGGGCGAGGTCGGCGCTCATACGGTGAGGAGTAGGAGGCCACTGCTGATGAGGTCGATTCCATGGGGCGAACACGTGTTGGCCTGTCGTGGAGGAGCCATCATGCCAAGTCCCAGATGATGTTTGGTGGGGAGATTGGGGGTAGATAGGGCGGGAATCGTAGTATGTTTGGCGGGGATCGTTGTATGAGATCGGGGTGGGAGAAAGAGGGGCTTGGTGGAAACTCTGAGAGGATTGATGGTAGTTCGAGCGGGGATCGTAGTATGAGCTTTGGTGGTGATCGTTGTGGAAGAAGGGGCGGAATTCTTGGGATGAAGTCGGGCCGGCATCTTGGGTAATATTCGGGCGGGGAGATGGGGCGGAGGACGGGCGGGGACCTTGGGTGGAACTCGTGCCGGCACCTTGGGTGGAACTCGGTCCGGCACCTTGGGTCACAACCAATGGGGGCGGCACTCTCCACCCCCCATATGGCGTTACCTCGGGCATGTTGGGCCTTTCCCGAACCCTCTTGCTCTTCTTTCTCTCGTATGGTGGTGGGGGTGCGGGGACATCAAGTTGTACCGGAGGTCGTGTGGGTGCGGGCACGGGCGGATATCTACGATGATCCCGGCCCTGAGCTCTGATACAGCCAAGTAGACTGTTTGCAATCCTCCTGATGAAGCCCACATCTTCATTGCCCAACTCAGTTCTTCCGGTAGTCATATATTTAATCCGCTCGACCCCATCAGCCTAAATCACAAAAAAAAAAGGTTAGAAAGAGAAGAGATTTAGGAACCAAGTAATAAATCATAGTATGTTTAGACTGGTTATACTTACTAATGCACCATCGGCCGCACCATCCGGAGTCATGTAACAAACCGATGTTTGCCGATATCGATCCAAGTATGGGTCATATACCCCATTCGGCCCACTTGATTTGGAGTGACAATATCCTGTAGTTGTCGGTTCTCCCAAATCGAGATGAATTCCTTCAACTTCGTGGGCCAATCGCGAGTACCTTGCCGACCATCTCGGCCATGGAAGGCCCTTTGACTTTCGGGGACCTCCAACGGAATGCACTGCTCCCGACCAAACTGACGGAGGCATCGATCCGGCAAGTGCCACTCCACGGTCCCAAAACAAATTAGAGGAACCCTCGTGCACCATTGCCCGATATGACCGGGGAATTGCTGGAGATGCCATTGAACGATGTTCTCCGGGTATGGATCGAAGACGATCTACAAGAAAGAAATGAGTAACGTAAGATTAATTGCTTAGAAAAAAGGTAGATAGTCCCATGAAAAAAAATATAAATGGATCGCAGTATAGAAATTACCTCTCCTTCCCAAAGTCGCTCAAACCTCCTCCGATACTCGTCCAACTTGTGTTGGACAAGGTTGTCGCATGTGGTGTGTCCAAGCCACCTTATTAATAAGACAAGAATGAAACTACAATAAGATAAAACACAAGGGAAAATGTGTTATGACTACATGATGGGGTATGAGAAGTTTACCTTGCTCCATAAGCTTCACCTCTTAGGGGATGATCGATTGGCCAATCCCTGTCTGGACGTTGGGCCGGTGCAAGCCATGGCATATGCTCCCAAGCCCAAAATTGGACGATGAACATTGCGCCGCTGACCTCCCTCACGGCTTTTAGAGACGCATTGCACAAGTTGTGGTAGATCATAGCTAGGCAAGAGGATGCCCAACAATACTCCCCCATCTCCTCCCAACTACTGAAGATGATCCTAAGTCATCCACAACTAAGGAGATTGCTTGCTTTCTTGGAGAAGAACACTCCTCTGATCATGCCTATGAGATAGACACGAGCATATCTCTCCTTCTCATCCTCCGGACTTTCCTCGGTAAGCGAATGACTCTCGTAATGATCTCTAAAATACTTCGTCAACCATGTAATTGAGACTTGGTGTTTCCTCATTGGTGGCATGCGATCGGTCGCATCAACGCAACCCTTCACCGGTACTTTCACTCCCAAATGACTGTGGATGAAATGCTGCCAACCGGGCATACCGTCACAATCCTCGGGGGGATGATCACTCACGCACACCGGTTTGCCGTCGATGGGCAGATGGGTTAGGATGGCGACATCCTTTAGCGTGATGGTGGCCTCTCCTTCTCTAAAGTTGAAACAATGGGTCTCCTTTCTCCATCTCTCGGCTAATGCGGTGATGAGTTGGCGATCGATTTGGATGCCGTTAAAATGCCTAATCGAGTCTAACCGTGCCCTTTTGAGAAATGGCAAGATAGCTGGGTGGAATGGGAGCACATTGGTGGTACCCCTGTAGCGGATTATTGTTTGTCCCTCCTAGCAAAAATGTACACGTTAATTATTATATATTAGTAAGGGTTTTTTTTCGTATAACTAAATTAATTAAATTAAATTATGCGACATAAAACATAATTTTATTATCATAAAAAGAAATTTCATATTATCATAAAACAAACGTCCTAAATTAATTAACATAATAACATTGTCAATGAATAATAATTTAAAGAGGTACATACATATTATCGTAAAAAAAACATACTAAATTAATTAACATAAATACCATTGTCAATGAATAATAATTTAAAGAGGTACATACATATTATCGTAAAACAAACATACTAAATTAATTAACATAAATAACATTGTTAATGAATAATAATTTAAGTAGAAACATACATATTCAAATGTTTGGTAAATAATTTAATCGTATTAGTTGTTTTAAATAATTTAATCGAATACAAAGCAACACTCGTTAGACTCTTAGAAGAGGTATACATCTTCTTAGAAACGCAGTCTTTTTGACAGAAAAGGGGGGATCCGAGGATCTCTTAATACCCGATTTTCCCAGGTAATGGGAGGATATGATAATCGCTTAAAACCCCATTTCCTTAGACGTGAATCTCTTTATAAAGAGTCGAAGTAAGTGGCGCTATGTATTCGATTAAATTATTGAAAACCACCAACACGATTAAAAAATAAACATAAATTTATTTTATATTACACTAGGCACATTAACAAAATAAAAGAAGAACAAATGGTGAAGAATTGTATGTACCGGGTGATCGTTCCAAACATCCCTTGATCGATGGTTGGGTTGGTCGTACAAGTCGGTTGGATCCACCGGTCCTTGCTCGAGATAATACCGTTGGTTGTACATATCGACGTCCTCCCCAACCTACGAGAAAATAACAACGAGGTTAGTACATAGATTAATTAAAAAACTTATAACAACAACAAAAATTAAACCAGAATAATGAGTACATACCGCTTGAAATTCATCAACATAAACTCCTTCTCCTTGCCACCAATCGGCCATTTTTTCGGCGTAATTCGGACAGAGCTTCGGCTCGGCTCGGCGGGTTTTTGAGAAAAAAACCTAAGAAATATTTTCTGATGGCAGATCGGACTTAGCCGCAACCAACAGACTTTTATTTCCTAGGCTTTTGGGAGGGGAGGGTTTAGAGAGATTATATCTAGAGAGAGAAGGAAGAATGGGTTGTGGAGTGAAGAAATGAGAGGAGGAAGGGGGTATTTATACCCAACAGATCGCACCCCTCAGGGGCGGTAGGGTAATTTTACCCCCGTCGAAATCGCATCTCCCCGATGCGATCTCCGCGTGGAAACGCATCACCCCGATGCGATCTCCGCGTCCCGAGGCGTTGAACGCTCTGGAAACTGACGCTCCATTTTTCCAGGCGAGAAATCGCACCTCGCCAGTGCGATCTACAATCAACCGCGCGGATTGCTGACTTGGCTATGCTCCAGCCTGTCGGATCGCACCTCAATCGTGCGGACTGGAAGGTCGCTGGCCACCAAACGTTGAACGCATCTTGGGGATGCGTTTCATAATCTGACTTCGCATAAATCGCATCTTAGGGGTGCGATTTATGTGGGAAACGCATTCTTAGGCTGCGTTTTATTTATAAAACGCACCTCTAAGGTGCAATCCATAAAAATAGGTGCTAGTTTTGTAAATATTTTTGGAAGGCTGCTAGTATTGTAATTTTTTTTCTAAAGGTGCTATTTCTGGAAAAAATCTCGGGAAAAACCACCATTACCAAATTCAATGCAACTGTTCCATTAAACCTTTGGTTCACCCAAAGTACATGTAACCAGTTTATCAGATTTTGGTTCGACCAAAATCCAACAATCCTCCCCCAAATTAACGTATTTCATGAATTCACTAAAATCACAACATTCTTCCAACAAAACTTAAGCATAAATGAAAATATCGTGACGATTGAGATTTCATCTTAGTATATTACACTTGACAAATATTCGAAGACAAAGGGTGTCGGTAACGATTGAACCATTGACTCGTATGAATATTCAAAGATAATATACACTTAAGTTTTCAAAATTTCTAAGCGCCTTGCCAGTATTACCCGCCATGTGTCCAATCCTTCTCATAAGCGCACACGAAACCAAAGTCCGGGTTTCTTGAAGCGGCTACACTTCATGCTTACGTAGGTTGAATCTCTTATTCGTGTACCCGCATAATACACTTTTTCAAAGATTCAATTAAGAAGTTTTGAACTTCATCCTCTTCTCTCATGCAGGATAACAAGCACATACCTCGGGATGACAAATTGTGTGCTTCAATTTCTGATAATAAGCTTTCCACATTGAATTCAGCCTCTAACGTTGTATTAGAGGGGAATTGGGTATCCTATGATCAGAAATTACGTAAACTTTAAACTCATCCCTTTCACAGACTTGACCACCAAGTCACTAGTTAATCATTTCGTCAAATGATGAACTAATTATTTCTAGTCCGGTCATATTTGTACATACACAAATCTATGAGTGATCAATTCATAGATTGGACCGTGCATAAATCCGCCATGATCATACTTTTCATTATATACTTGGCTATATGCCTTAGCCAAATTAGCATTACTATCACAAAAGATAGTAATAGGTGAGATTGGTTTATGCCATAATTTATGTCATAAACCATGCCTCTCAACAATTATGCCTCTTCTCTAAGAGAAATCAAGGCCACAAACTTTGTCTCCATAGTGGAACTAGTGATGCAAGTTTTCTTTCTAAAGGCCCAAAATATGGCACCTCCCCCAAGCAAGAGGACCCATCTCTATGTTGAAGTATCACCTTTAACATAAGAAATCCAACTAACATCAATAAATCCTTCCAAAATTTATGGAAAGCCACTATTAGTCAATACAGTGTGCCTTTGAGATATCCTGGTACACGCCTCATTTCACGTCAAATGATGAGCACTAGGATTACTCAAACACCAACTTAATGGTAATACCGCAACACGATATATGGTTTTATGCAAGTCATTGCATACATCAAACACCCAATTTATCATGGAATACTCCAGTTGCAAAATTGATTACCAGTATTAACCATAAGTTCCATACTTGGATCCATTGAGGTCTTTAACTCACAACAATTTCTACTATGAAATTTTTGAAAGTACCTTCTTAATGCAGAAAAATTGAGAGAAGGAATCTTCTTTGTTGTTCTGCTTGATTCAATACATAGAACCATATTTGCCTCCCCAATGTCCTACATGGAGAATTGATATAAATTTTTTTTATCAAAGTTCACTTATCTTTTATTGGTTCCAAAGATAAGCATGTCTTATACATACAAATGTACGATGACTCCATTACGAGAATCATCATAAATTGTGTACACATTTTGTCTCCTTGGTTTAAAATAACATCAACCACTAGACAAAATCACTTATCTTTGATTGGTCCCATAGCTAAATATGTCATCTATATACAAACACAACGACTCTATTACCAGAATCATCAAACATTGTATATACATTTTGGGTAAATACAATTTAATATCCAAACCTTTCATTTTAAACAATATAATAGCCAAATCTTTTTGAAAACAATCTAATATCCAAATCGTCAACTTTCCGTTCGTTTGACCGTTAGTTGACACTTCAAAAAAGCTTTTTTTAGGGGAAATTGTCACAATACAACTTTGTTTTCTTGTTTTGGCTTGCAGATGACTGAATATTTAGATATTCTATACCATCATGGTGGAGTCATGGACTTCTCGGGTTTGGAACTACGATATGTTGGTGGTTTTTCAGAGAAGATATCGATGGATATTGATGAAGTGTCGTACTTCGAACTTTTTTGAAGTGTCTACTAACGGTCAAACAGACAGAAAGTTGACGATTTGAATATTAAATTGTTTTCGAAAAGGTTTGGCTATTATATTGTTTAAAATGAAAGGTTTTGATATTAAATTAATAAATTGTATTTACCCATACATTTTTGTCTCCTTGGTTTAAAATAACATAAACCACTAGACAAAATTACACCACCAAACCACTAGACAAATCCAAATTTTTCTAGAACTTCATAATGTCTAATAGAGAATTAACAAATTAATCATTGTGTATGTGACCTACACAAAGACAATTGTCATTCTTCTATTTCTCCATTTACGAAGCTTTCTCCTTCTTCCTCATCTTCAAATTATCCCTCTTCCAAGTTTCCTTCCGGATATGGAATACACCATGAGACTATTACGAAGAAAACTCATCTTCTACTGCCATCGATGAAAAACCCATCATCGATCATTTTCATAATTCCATAGACCAGAACCGGATTCTTGTAAAGAGCGGTTCGAGACATCGTACCGAAAATTATTATTTACGATTGTTGGGACTTTTAGGGACGAGGGTATACGTACAATAGTCCGAGACCGGGTGACTAGGATGATGATAGAGTCGTGAACTACGTTCACTTTCCGTAAAGAATATTTCCGCCCTCTACAAAGTCTTGGGTTACAGGAAATTTCTTCGTAGATAAAACTATCACCACTTTAGGTTCCAAGGTTAAGTACCTAAAGCATATTTAGAAGTTTTCTTATGAAGAAGAATATGTTTTTGGTGTGTTTTTTCACCATTAACCGAGTCCTTATATAGAGGAAAAAATCCCAGAATACACCAATTATTAAAAAAATTACCAAAATACAGTACTTATAAAAGTATTTCCTAAAGTACAGCAGTTTCAACTAGGGGTGGCTATACGGTCCGGTCCGGTTAAATTGGCCCAAATTGATCCGGTCCAGTCCGGTCTTTTTGAAAATATAAGGACCGAAGATTGGATTGGATACAGTCCGGTCTTGATCCGGTCCGGTTTTGATCCGGTCCGGTCCCGATTCAGTCTGGATTTTACATTGAGATTGTGGGATTTGAGTGCCCTAAAGCCTTAAAGGGTGAGCAGTTGGTTAAGTTTTGTACTAAGTGCAAAGGTTTGTGACCGTTTATGCAAATTACCCTTAAGTTTTGGGTGTTGAGCTTTCTTATCCGGTCTTTATCCGGTTTTTTACCTCAAATCTAAGCCCAAAGATTGGATTGGATTGTTTACTATCCGGTCCCGGTCCGGTCTCGGTCCGGGTTATACGGTCCGGTTTCCGGTTTTTAATCCGGTCCCGGTCCAAATAGCCACCCCTAGTTTCAACATCACTGTCTTTGTCTAAGACAGTGATGTTGATCACCGTTTTGGTCTAAAACGATGATACATCACCGCTTTTGACAAAAGCAGTGATGTTATCACCGCTTTAAACCAAAGCAGTGATGCCATCACCGCTGTCAAGGACGACAGTGATGGCAAGACCGTTGATGTTGGAGGCAGTGAAGCCTTCACCGTTGGATCCAACAGCGGTGAAGTGGCGCGGATCGCTGACGTGGACGCGCGCGGGCACTTCACCGCTGAAGACCAAAGCGGTGATTGCCCCGCTTTCCACGTCAGCGATCCACGCCCCACCCCGCGCCTTCACCGCTGCCGTCGGATGCAGTTATGCGCGGATTGTGGTTTTTCTCCACAATCCGACGCATCAGGAGAGGCCACGTCAGCGATCCTTGACCATCACCGCCTTTGTTAGACGCGGTGATGGCGCTGTGTTTGTTTGGGGCGGTGATAACTGGCCAGGTCTTTCCCAGCCCCAAACACTATAAATACTCATCCCCCCCTCATTCCAAACCACACCACCACTTTATACTTCTTTCTCCCTCCATTTTTCACTCTAGTTTCGTTCTAAGTATGCTCTGTGGTTGCGGCTAAGTCCGATCTTCCGCATCAGAAAGAATTACTAGAGTTTTTGTTTTGTTGTTTTGTCGATACTCTCGCTAGCTTTTCGGCAAAAAATGGACGAAGAGGCTTTGAGAGTACGTAAATTTATTTAATTCTTTTGTGCTTTTTTTTTACATGGGTGCTAAAATTTAAATTGATTTGATTTCATATTTTTTTATAGATGGGTGCTGAGATATACGACCCTAGATTGTATATCGATCCTGGCCCAAGGGATCGAAGGTATTTAACCGGGCAAGATCAACATCGCTCTCGTTCAATTTGGAACAATAATCCGGTAGACACACTAAAATTATTTCAATAGTTTTAAAGTTTTTATTTTGCTTTCTAAGTTTTTATTTTGCTTTCTATTGACTGACAATATTGTGTTTTTTGTTTTGTAGGAATCACTTATTCCCATCAGTCATCGAGGTACATGTCGATTGCCCCGTTGGCATCCTCGACTGCATCCCTATCTAGAGAGGGCGGGATTGCACAATTTGAGGCACTTTATGAGGCTAGATATTGACAACGATCTGCTGACGGCAATGGCAGAGCGATTATGCCCACGTCTTCCTCCACCCCAGATACCTGTTTGCACAGCAAAAATACCTTCATTGCGGTTGAACAGAACAACTCTGTGCTTACTTGATTTCTCTTCGATCTTCTGCATGCCATCAAATATATGCTTAGCTATTGAATGACCAGCACGCTCCCTCCCTATAGCAGCATCCCGTCTCTTCACAAACCACTCGTTTACCTTCCAATATGTCATCTCCACTAGGACAGATACAGGCATTGCCCTAATGCCCTTGTAGACTCCATTTATGCTCTCCCCATGGTTGGTAGTTGCAATTCCGAATCTAGCCCCGTTGTCCATGTGAAATGTCCACATGTGCAGATCTTGACCTTCTGCCCATACTGCTCCCGCCCGGTGTATTTGACGGATCGTCTTCATCTTCTGCTCGTACTTTTTTGGTTGATGTGCAACCGCTACAAGACCGGATAATTAATAATTAATCCATAAGAAATTTCATTTGAACAATAAACCATGAACAAGCACTGAATTACATTATTACCTGCACTCCACAATTGATCTCTTATGTCTTTCTTCTTGCCAAATTTGTGTTGGAAATTGGCTAGGAAGTGACGAATACACCAACGCCATGTCCATCCCCATTCGTCCGGGAAACCACGGACGGCGTGTTTAATCCCGGCATGTCGATCCGATATAATTGTAATACCCATTCTTTGTGTGACGTGGGCGTGTAGCTGGTCAAAGAACCATGCCCAACTTAGGTTGTTCTCCCCTTCAACTAATGCAAATGCTAAGGGAAAAATACTTAAATTTCCATCAACCCCAGTGGCAATAAGAAGAGTTCCTTTATACTTCCCAGTAAGGAAAGTTCCATCAACCTGTTAAAATGAATAATGAGTTAATAAAAATTGAAATTAGTAAAGTAATGAAATAGTACAATATTTTGAGTCCGTAATATACCTGAATCACTGGCATGCAGAAGGGAAACCCGTCAATGCATGGCTTGAATGTCCAGAACAGACGATGAAACATCAACTCGTTCTGTACTCGAACTTGATCTTCAGTTTCTACGTTGTTGTACCAAGGCACGAAAACCGTCCCAGGGTTGGACTCCTCCATTGTAGACATTAGTCTGGGGAGTAAAGCATACGAGTCATCCCAATCACCGTAGACATCAGCCATGGCCTTCTGCTTCCCATGCCACGCCTTCTTATACCTTATGGTGTAGGAGTGTCGATCCTTCACCTCCGCCATGATAGCTTTTATCTTGATATCTGGTTGTGCCTCGATAAGGTGCTTAATGGTTCTTGCCACTTTTTTTGCTTTCAGTTGCCGGTGATCCTGTGAAAGTATGGTTGAGGAGCAACTGTGGTTGTTCTCTACTGTCCGCATGACCCAGACCCCCTTTCTCTTCATATATGCAGCACGAAGTTGCCACATACAACCCTCTCCAGCATTCTTACAAATGACATGCAGTTGTCCCTTGTCAGAATATTTTACCTTCCATTCGAAATTACGCCGCATGGCTTCTTCGCTAAAAGCGTCTTGCACATCGGCTTTCGAAGTGAACGCCATACCCACTTCCAAATTAGCAGTCGGATTATACACAGGCATGGGCCGAAAGTCAGGGGCATCGTTCTGACCATATAAAAATTGATCAGGAACCTCTGTGTAGTAAGGTGTTGGTGCCTGTCGGAACGCCACCTCACTGTCATCGATATCGTCATTATCGTCCGTATCTTCCTCCTCACTGACTGATCTCAAATCTTCCTCACTTTCATCGTCACTGGAGGCGAATGGATAGCTCGGCGAAGGATGGTCATCGTTAGCAGCATAACCAGCATCGCCTTCTTGGTCATGCGAAGTACGCCCAGTTCGAAGGGTGTTTTCAATGTCACCTCACTCTGGACCCCAAGCAGGCCATTGATCACCGTCGGGCTGAACGATATCGACGGCAGTCCCACCACCATGTGGCAGGTATTCTTCCCACCCAACACCTCCTTCAGAACTACCTCCTCCGTAGTTGCTTGAAGTACCTCCCCAACCATACCCTCCGGCAGAAGAACCTGCTCCGTAGTTACTTGAACTACCACCCCAGCCATACCCTCCTGCAAAACCATCATCATAAGAATACTGGTGAGAATGAGTTTCACCGACCGGCTCGGTCTCGACATACACCTCTGCAAGCCGCACCCCGTTCTCAGATATGAACTGTGTCATCATGTTCGCGTCGTCATCATCATTTATGTCAACTCTTTCGTACATGACTCCGTCAGCACTCATGTTGGGATACCGGTAAGTAATTTGACGAACTCTCATTTGCCCGCCCGTACAAGTCCTTTCTGCACACCTGTCATGGAGTTCTTGCCACGAGAATCTCGACTCAATTGTAAGCGTACTGGATTCGCCATCTTCATAGTCGATCCCAATGTTCGAGTTTGTCACCCGACCATTCCAATAAATAATAAGCCGAAACTTCTTAAATTTACCCATGTCTGCAATTTATAATAATTAAGTATAGTATATAATTAGTACATTATGGATACAAAAACAATATCATCCAAAGCGATAATAAAATGCAACTAATTGATCTATTATGAGAAAACTAAACAAATTCATCTAAATTCATAACTAGCTAACTAACATCTATCATATCATAATTAAACTAAATAATATCATAACATATTTTCCAATAACCGCAATTCACTAAATACAGACAGTATAATTACTAACACATCAACATGTAAAAAATACATACTTATAACATACTCAATCCCGATCTATCATGAGAAAACTAAACAAATTAATCTAAATTCAGTACTAACTAACTAACATATATCATATCATAATTAATCTAAATATATAATTCTAACATACCTAATTCTAGCACATAATCAAAATGTAAACAATACATAATTCTAACATACCAAATCCCGACGAGTTTCTTGAGCAGTAAACTACGGAGGAACCAGCTGCGAAAACGACTTAACAAAACGATAATTTTTTTACTAATTTTCTGTTTGGCAGCAGGAGGGAAGAGGGGGCGTGGCTTTTTATAGGAAAAATTGGGAGCTAATCACCGCTTTGGACCAAGGCGGTGAACCCATCATCGCCTTAGTCAACAGCGGTGATGGCTAGGTAGCTGTTACCTACCTCTCCACCTACCAGGGCTGTGTAAAACGTGGGGGCAATCACTGTTGTGGACAGCCGCGGTGATGCCTTCACTGTTGATGTCTAAAGCGGAGATACGTTCCCCGCCTTTGTCAAAAGCGGGGATACAATCTCCGCTTTGGACAAAAGCGGGGAACGTATCACCGCTTTTGACCACAGCGATGATGCGTTCCCCGCTTTCGTCCAAGGCGGTGATGCGTTCCCCGCTGCTTCACTGCTTTGGACAAAAGCGGTGATCAATATCACTGTCTTTGTCTAAGACAGTGATGTTGAAACTGCTGTATTTTGGGAATTACTTTTATAAGTACTGTATTTAGGGAATTTTTTTTAATAACTCGAGTATTCTGGGATTTTTTCCTTATATAGAGGACGAAACAATGCATTGAAAGATTGCAACCTTTCAATATAATGGCAGGTTGGGAGGAACCGCCAGTCCTACTTTGGCCAAGCAACACAATACTTCATTTTAAAATGAAACGTTGCCCCAGGTAATGTTGCCAATTAATTGGCCATGCATTTCAAACTGGAACTTTGTTAATTTCAATTCAAGCACTCCCTGCAAGGAAACGTGTCCTTTGGTGGGAAAAACTGTCATTACCAAATTCAATGCAATTGGCCCATTAAACTTTTGGTTCACCCAAATTACATGTAACCAGTTCATCAGATTTTGGTTCGACCAAATTCCAACAATTATTCCCTCTTGGTCTCTCACAATCAAGTTCGTGGAGTTGGTGATTGCAAATAAACTTGGTGGCCATGCTCTGAATGTTAAAATTTGTAGTGAAAATAGTCGATCCAATGCTATGGGAATATTTTAAGGAGTGCCTGAAGTGTAATTTGCATTCACAGAGTTTTGGAAATATACGCAGGACAAAAAAAAGGATGTATATAATACCTTTCAATGATGACAGTCTTGGATCAAGAGAACTGCAATTTAGGAAGCAAAAGTCAATGTAAGTACAGGGAAGTGCATGATATGTTGGGTTAGATAACATGGTAAGGAAAAAATTGCAGCATAGGTTTGTACCACTGCTTGTCCTACAAAGCAGGTTACTTATACTAAACTATAGTGTGAGATTGAGTATCACCATAATAATAATTTTATAGTTTGAAATCAAGTAATGCTGAAAGCAAACTAAGGTTTCAAGAAAAACATAAATAATTGATGAAGAGCCTGTGCGCTTTAATAAGATTTAACCTCATATATATGCATGAATAAGATGCACTCTCTTTTGCATAATGAGCTTAGTACCTTGAACCTCAATGTCGTCTTTTCATTTCTGCACCCACTACAAAATTAAGAAGCTTAGGGAACAAATATAAGGGACAACTAACTAACTAGTCTCCGGAAATGAAATGTATAGTGGCATAGAGGACAATTTATTTGAATCGTCCCAAGATATGCACGGAAGCAAAAATAAATATTAGTGGGCTTCTTTTAGTCGTCCCACATCCAAGGCGGGATAAATTCGCCGCTTGGAATTGAATTTTTTTCAATTTTTGGAAGTTATATAACTATTAAATTAAAATGAGAGAAGAGACTTGCCTAGGGTTTATTCTTGTATTTCTCTTCATCATCGTCTCCTAAGGATAACATAGTAGCTGCGGCAAAGCAAAGGAAGCGAACTGATGCTTCTCTCGATTCCCTCCATTCTTTTACCTTCTTTCGTTTATCTCTCCGTCCGACTATCTTCTCTCCTATGCTCATTTCCCCCATCTAATTATAGGGACAATCGATCCGGGGAAACCACATATGGCGAGCATAATGATGTGGTCAAGAAAATGCGACTCGGAGTTAGGGTTATCGGGACTCTTCATGCTGACAATATATATTCGGCGAGAACGGCACGTGAGAATACCATGTCTTGCTACATTAGAAGGTAAGAACCACCGGTGTGTTTCTCTTTACAAGCTAATTCAGTTATGTTTTGACAATAGGAAGTTTGGGATTTTGGTTCTTCTTTAGTGTTGAATTATAAAAGAACTCAATGTTTGCGATTTCTTAGTAGGGTGTGGGTTTTGTTTGACATTTCATTGTCCGTTTAGTGTTTGTACTTGGGTAGGGTTTTGTTGTTTTACAATCTTAACCCTAATCTTTGTTCGATAAAAAGGTAATTGGATACTTTCACCATATTTTGATTATATATATATAGTGGACAACTTGATTCTTTCATATTGCAGGTCGTCATTGCCTTAATGTATGTCTCTCGTGCCATGACTTGTAGTAAAGGGAATTATTCAAGTAATATATATAAGGAACAATGGAATGCACACATATTTAACTTTAAGTATGA
The DNA here is from genome assembly GCA_946122785.1 of Linum tenue. Lineage (NCBI taxonomy): Eukaryota > Viridiplantae > Streptophyta > Magnoliopsida > Malpighiales > Linaceae > Linum > Linum tenue. Next base: position 19,598,572 of record CAMGYJ010000002.1, on the reverse strand, counting down.
TATCGTACTTGTATTCAACGGTTCTAGACGTGATGAACTTATTATAGTTGTCAAAATGAAGTAGTAGTACTAGATCTTCAAAAACACGATTGAATTTTAGCCATTTTTTCTGAATGCTTTTATCATCAATTCCTCACCCTTGTTCTTGCAATCTTGCTTAAGTAGGAAGATATGGTTTTATATTGTCCATGAAGTGAGTCTCGACTATATATGCTGCTTAGATCATGATAATTTGAGGAGTACTGTAATGAACTTGAAAGAGAAGTAGGGGGCATGGGCAATGCAAGTCTTTTGAGTATTATCCTTGAACATTATTCTCAGTCCTCAACCCTTAATGTTATGAGTATTATATTTCCTTAATCGGTTTACAAGCTATCTGATTTTCATGGCAGATGGACAATTCATAACTCCTGGATTTGCATAGTTGGACAATGAAGTATTTGGGAGATTGGAAACTCAAGACCAAAAATGTCATCATAACATCAAGTTTCGAAAATCAAGTTTAATGCTCAGCAAGTTTCCTGTACATCACAAGGAGGTTGAACATGTTTTTAGTGTTAAGTGAAGTAAACTCTGTATTTGTTGGTAGGTAAAGTTATGTATTTAAGTGATTCAATGGATATTCTCTTTGGATAAGTAAAGAAAAATGTTGGAGGCAAGATGTTATCTTTTTATTTATGTTGTTGCGTATTCTTTCTTAACTACCTATATAAAAAGGGTCAATATATTGTCCCCAACTAGCCACAATAATTTAATGAAATAGACTATGAGGGACAATAATTTGTCCTTTAAAGAAATGTTTTGGGGACGACTTATTGTTGCCGAAGTCATGGCTATAGGGACAACATATTGTCTTAAATTAAAAAGAAACGATACGACAATCGTGAGTACCAGGGACAACCGTCGTCCCTAGTATTGGGTACGACTTTAATTTTTTTTCCGGGGACGACTTTTATCGTCGCCAAACCTCTTCTTTTTTGTAGTGACCATTTGAAGAGTCATGTAAGAGTCCAAACTATATAATTTGTTCCCACATACACACATGAAGAAACTTTACTTGTATTAGTTTGACAAATTAGCACTCCAGATATAGCATAATTAGCATGGGAGAAGAAGATTGTTGCACAATCAGCAGCTACCTTTTCCTAAATTGATCACTAGTGCCCTTTTTTACCTGTGCTAGCTGCCTTCCCCCAACTGCTGCATGCTCACTCGAACTCGTTACTTCTTCTAATACATGAGAAAATGAGAATGAAGAGTCACGAGGGAACTCAGAGGAAGGGTCGTTGTACAAGCAACAGTTGTGTTAAATGTTAAACCAAGTCATCATACCTAAACCAGACCCTTTCTCCTCTCCACTGACACCACTCCAGTTTCCCAACTAATTACTCTGATACTTGATCCCCTAAATTACTCAGCCATAACAAAGATTAGGCAGCAATTGCGAATGATTATGGAAGCTGAGAACGGAGTCACTTCCAGATTGAACTTAAAATCAACTAAATACGTCTCGTGGCCTTGTTCAAGAGTTTAACTGGACTTGTTGGCTTCCGCAGCGTCTCCATCGCTTCCTTCTCCAGCAACAGTATCCCATCCATCCCCTAAACCGAAATCCTGCCATCACTGTAGATATCTGGGTCGAACAAGTATGTCGACACATCACCCGCCCTGAACTTGGGAGACCTTGCCTTCACGGACTTCTTTAAACCCACATTAACCGTAGAGTAGATAGATTATAGAACCATTACAAAGCCAAAATGCACACTAACGTGGCTTTAATCGACATGTCTCATAGGGAAACACCGTGTGCAATGGATCCAACTTGACATTTGCATAAGGAAAAGACTACTATAACTATACAAAACTTGTAATTCATTCTTCCTCTGTAAGGTATGCTTCCACTTGCCTAGGACCACCACCAACTCTGCTCGCCCGACGCACACATCCCCTGAGCGATCTCGCACAAGAACTCAGAGTCATGTACCTTGTCGAGCAACCTGGTGCGCCAGATCTTGAATTGTTCGCAGAGCGGTCACGAGATAATGCAGCTGCTCCCAATGAGGCTTTGAGTTCCCTCGGCGCCGCTGATGAGAAATCGATGAATAAGAACAACTCTTGATGGCAATCGTCAGCGGATCAGGATTCAGGAGGAAATGGTGTCGTCCTAAGCAGAGGCTTTGATTAATTCTATTATGGCGCCGGTGAAATCCGGCACGCTAGAGAAGAAAATGGCGGTATCTGAATCTAGGGTTAGGGATTTTTTTTGGGAAAACAAAGTAGTGAAGGAGAAGAGTGGGCTTTTTGGCATTTTTCGGGATTTTATATTTTTGTTAATCCATTATCTTCTTTTTTTGTTCTCAATGCCACCTGTCATTTTAGTACCTCTACTTTTACAAGAGAGCAATGTAGTCCCTGAACTTTGATTATTTGGAATACAGATTACCTTGTCAAAAAAAATATTCAGCGGTCTCTGAACCACTGAATCGGACTGCTGCCATAGGTAAATTCGCATAGATGAGGCAACTAGTTTTTTACTCGGCCGGTTGCCCGGAAAATTTGATTTAATCATTTATATAAATTAATTTATCTACATGTATAAAACTTTTTTAATCTTCTAACTTTTTTATGCTCATGCTTCATACGGGAGTATGCTATATGCTCATATTAAAAATTCTCAATATTTAGCACACTCATCTATGATCTTCATAGGTTTCGATTCTCTAATAATAAATCACATTTTAAAGGTTTATCCCGTCACATTTAGAATAGTATACAAAAGTTTGTCAACCAAGCCATTCAAATTCCTAATCTTATAAAACATCTAAAATTTCGTGATTCTTGAGTTAGGACAAACTCTCAAACAATTATTAAGAGTTCATATTATTGGATAAAGATACTTGATTACTCGTTAAATTGTGTTTATCCCAAGTGAAACTTGACACACGCTGTACCCCTTATTATGATCAACTTATCTAATCTTGACACATGTTTATGTGAATGTTCATTAAGTCTCTACAGAGGATCTTATGTCAAAATTTGTCTATCAAGACACTCAAATTTAGTATCTTATACAATAGAGTAAATACAATTTATGAATCAAATCTTTCAAACTTTTAAAATAATCAACCATACCTTTCAAAATACAAAGTATTATCCAAAATTTAACTCTCCATTAGCATTTTTGTTAGTAATATTGACTCAACAACATGATGATTAGTTGGAGGAGACACGTGACAATCAATATTAAAAATTTTAGTATTTTAATTGAGATAAGATTTACAAAATTATTAAAGATAACAGAGAAATGATTAATATTTTGACGGGATACAAAATATTTAATACAAAATATTTGGTTAAAATTTTGAAAATTTAGTACTTTCTATCAAGACACTCAAATTTAGTATCTTATACAATAGAGTAAATACAATTTATGAATCAAATCTTTCAAACTTTTAAAATTATCAACCATACCTTTCAAAATACAAAGTATTATCCAAAATTTAACTCTCCATTAGCATTTTTGTTAGTAATATTGACTCAACAACATGATGATGAGTTGGAGGAGACACGTGATAATCAATATTAAAAATTTTAGTATTTTAATTGAGATAAGATTTACAAAATTATTAAAGATAACAGAGAAATGATTAATATTTTGACGGGATACAAAATATTTTGTTAAAATTTTGAAAATTTTGAAAGGTATAGCTATTAAATTTTATTTACTCAATATATACCAGTTGCTAATTCTTGAAATTTGTACTAACTCTCAGCCCATGGAATCACATACTCACAATCATGTAACCAAATGACTTATTAGAATTGCCTTGATCTCATGCTTATAAAGATTTTTCATTTTTTACCTAATAGCTCGGTTTAGAGTCTTCTAACTATAAAGGCTTTTAATGTAGAAGACATTCAACTATTAGATGAAAATTGTCAACCCATATTTGATTAGTGGTTGATAAAATATAATGTTTATCGTACATCGTCAACAAAGATTTCTCTAACATTCACACATGCCATATAATACTTGTACATCATTAAGTTTCTATCCATAACTTTTACTATATAATACTTGTTTTATTTTATAGATATATTAATTAGAAATAAGAGTAAGGATGACAATGGGTCGGGTTTGCCTAAACCATCCTCATTCCCATTCCCATTTTCAAATACCTAAACTCATACCCGCCTCATACCCATACGGTGGAAGGTTTTACAAACCCATCTTCATACCCACGGTTTTCGAATACCCATGGATAATACCCGCCCCATAAGCTACTCACCATAAAAAAATATGTAAAAAATATTGGTGCTACCTGCCCAAAAGTATGGAACTGATACATAAGTGGATGAAATTACAATTTGGTTGCCATCAATTATATTTTAACACTTTATTTTTCTTTTAATTACCCTTCTTTCCATTGACAAATTACAATAGACTCGTTATATTTTATGCATATAACAGATGATCCTCGGTGGGGCGGGTTTGGGTATGGGTATGGGGCGGGGGATTTCAAAACCATATCCGCCCATCTCCATCAAAAATTTTGAGTGTTTTACCCGTACCATCCCCATACCCAATCAATGCGAAGATTCCCCGAATTGACTGGGTCGGAGGCGGTTGGGCACCTGCGGCCATGGGTTCGGTTGCCATCTCTAAATAAGAGAGTGTTTAGTAGCAAAAAATATAAAATAACATCGTTCGTTTCTGAAAGTAGGTTGATTTTCTAACAATTATTTTCTTTATTTTCATCATTATATTTTGTTTAATCGATGAAAATATTATTGTTTATGTGTGTATTTGTTTAAAATTAGTAGAAATTTTACTTGATAAAGTTTAATAAGATATTTGTTTGTTTAAACAAATGTGATATATCACTCTACAAACATTAGCCTTTTTCTACAAACATAGATATAAACAAAAACAAAAAAGAATTATTGAATAAAAGAAAACATCATTAAAAGAAGAGAGAGATAACTCCATAAATAACTCATTAACTAACTTTTTTGCTTGTAAAAAAATTGTCCACCGTGGCAACTTGTAAATTCTCCAAGTGCTTATGTGGCAAAAAGTTGTTTTTGAACAACCATAATATATAGTAAGATATGTGTGTATTTGTTTAAAATTAGTAGAAATTTTACTTGATAAAGTTTAATAAGATATTTGTTTGTTTAAACAAATGTGATATATCACTCTACAAACATTAGCCTTTTTCTACAAACATAGATATAAACAAAAATAAAAAAGAATTATTGAATAAAAGAAAACATCATTAAAAGAAGAGAGAGATAACTCCATAAATAACTCATTAACTAACTTTTTTGCTTGTAAAAAAATTGTCCACCTTGGCAACTTGTAAATTCTCCAAGTGCTTATGTGGCAAAAAGTTGTTTTTGAACAACCATAATATATAGTAAGATAAGATAAGATGGTTATGATAACCGCTAGCAATAATGCGGTGCCGTATGTTCATTTATTTATAGTGTGTGATCAGTGACGCATTCATGCAGGGCTTGGGATTTGAGAGGGATCCCTTGCCCTCATGCTATCACCTGTCTTGTGTATAGGTGTCAATCGGGCGGGTTCGGGCTGGATTCTATCAGGTTGCGGGTTCACCGGGCTCGTTCGGGTTCAATCAGGTTCGGGGCCAATCGGGTTGCGGGTCGGGTGGTTGTGGGCGGATCGGGTTGCGGGTTGTTCGGGTCAGCGCATCGAGTTACTTACTTCTTACTCGTTAGTCGTTACTACAACTTACACATTTTATAACACTGATTTAAAACATTTTCCACAATTTTCAACCATTTCTTTCTACCTCGTATATTTACTTAAAAAGTTAAAAAAAAAACTTTCCAAAATTTTGAATCAATTTGTATGACTTGAAAACTTGTCATGTAATTAATCATAATTAGTAAAGTAACTAGCTAATAGTTGTGGTGATATCAAAATTTTCAACTAATAGACACTATAAGAAATCATACATTCTAAAAAACAAAACACCACTCTAAAAAACAAAGAAGAAAAACACTTTTTCCTATCTCAACATTTTTGGGCGGCAATATAAATTAACTCAATTGAAATGATACAATTAGATATGGAAATTGTCCCATAAATTTTTGTGTACATTTTAATACGGGAAAAATTCATGTGCATAAGATCCATTGACTAGAAAAACAGTTTTCTTGTAGTGCTACCTCATTATTCTTGTATTAAACTATAACCTAAACCATAAACCATGAACCCTAGCCCTATATCATAAACCATAAACCCATAATTAAGTTGGTATATGTTGTTTGCGACTTGAATCGTGAGACTCATCATTACCATATGTTTGTTTACTTACAAGTGAGCTCGTGAACCTCTAACAACTTCAAGCTAGTGAAATTGAAGTGCAGTTTGTTCCGCTAATCTACCTCCACTAGTGATATTTTGTTGTTTAGAGAGTACAGGTGATCATCTCCCTCAAGCTGGCTCAAATTGCCTTCTCACTAGCATGAACGTGGTCAGGAGCATGTCCCTCACTAGCTCAAATTGTCCTTTTCCTTGATGAGCTAATTGTGATGGTGTTCAGTAGATGGCACCCTTCATGTGCGATGTAGTTGGACTTGGACAGTAGACTAATTAGTGGTGGAACCAAGTGTTTGCCTTCCGTCTCAACTCCATCAAAGCCTTTAAGGGGAGAAGAAATGAATGCCTGAGTTGCTGCTGTGCTGCTCTATTCTGCTGCAGATCGTGCTGCTTGTTTACTGCTCCTGTTTTGTTCTACCACATCGCTGGAGAAACAAAATCACACCTCACCCCCCAACTATATAATAATGAGTGGCATTGCCTTATTGAATTAAGTGCAAGAGTTTCAACAGGTAGTCCATTGTATGGGCTACGTACTAGATATAGTCTAAATATTGGCCCAATGATGTTGAGCCAAATATTAGTTGGGCTCTATGTGTAGGGCTCGATGACCTTGTTAATAATCTATTATTGAGATTGACTGATTGAGCTTTGGCATTTTTCTATTGGAGTCGAGCTTGAATTTTATTACTGTCGCTCAAGATTGAGTTGTGTGAAGCTCAGTTTGCTTGACACCTATAGTCTTGTGTATGAAGGGAAAGATCCTGTGGATTTCAATTCCAGCTGGTACTCCGTGGCCAAGTACAATGCCACTTACTCGAACACTATGCCAGCCATGGACGGACCAAGACAATGGTGCCACTGGATTTTGATCCGATTCTACCACCTCCATTCAGGGCAATGCCTGGCAGGCCAAAAAAGAAAAGGAGGCTTTCAGCTGACGAAATCTTGCAGAAAGACAAGAAAAACTCTCACAAGTTAAGCAGGGTGAATCGGGTCATCTTTTGTTCTAAATGCAAACAACAGGTGCACAACTCACGTAGTTGCCCAACAAAGAATGCCCCATCAGAGGTAAGCGAATAAAGTTCATTTGAATGGATCAACTTTGATACTTTGTTTAAGTACTGCATATCCTTGAAAAGTTAAGAAATAAAAAAAAATAAGTAGTCAATGTGTCCAGTAGTGACCCCAACAAACACGATTAACTGCTGCGTTACGTCTCGCCGTCCAGCAGAGATCCGATCATCTACCGCGTCCAGTAGTGTCCCAACCGCCCGGGGTTCATCTTACCATTAACCAACTATTACAAACATACATCCATACATAGCACAACGCGTGCCTCCACTCTTACAGGCGGTGGGATGCCTCACACACATATCGTGCATTACTCAAAAATTAACTAATTAATAACTTGAACGAAAAGCATAAACTAAAAGACCTACGACAGAGATTTTACCCCCTTTACACTCACCTCAAAAAGATGACTCCTAGATTCCTTCCTGGAAGAAACTCCTCATTAGCTAAATTATTTTTGGAAACCTATTAATAAGAATCCATTTTCTTAGACGACCTTTCTCGATTTAAAACCCTTTTTGAATCACTAGAACATCCTCTCCTAAAAATCCAGATCTCCAGCCTCGCTCCAAAGGTCCTGTAACCCCCTTTAAAAATTTTCTAGAAATAATCCTTGCAAAACCAACAATTTTTCCCAATTATTTTTGTCTTGGATGAATTTTTCACCTAACTTGAACCTTCTTAATAATTCCAATGGTAATTTTCCTATGTCAATCAGGAACCCCTATACTCTATAAAATTATCAAACCCTTAAAATCCACTCGGTAAAATTTTTGTTTAATTAAAATAAACCTTCAAACAATTTCTAAAAATAGAAATACATCTTCAAAAATCCCCAAATTAAATTAAAGCCATATAATAGAGCACCCTAAATTTATAAAATTGTGAGGTTCTGCAGAAGGAATTTCAACGAACGAAGGAAACATTTGCTCCCTGCACCGCAAACATTCCACGAAATGATTGTAAAATTAGTTGTATTGACCATGGAGAGGGAAACTAAAAACGAGGACAGGAAGGAAACTGGGGAACGATACAGAGAGTCCCAAAACCATAAGGAGGCCTAGGAAGCTGCTGGGGATGGCAAAGAGTCGTGCTCCTTCCCTTGCACCGGGAGCGGGTTGCTGGGTTCGAGCTGCATCGCTTCCGTACCTGATTCTCCCATTGATCTGGGGAACTCTGCTTCATTGCTTTCCAACTGTCAAAGGAGGGCCTCTATGGCTTGAGGTGTTGTCGGGTACAAGGGGTTTTTAACCCTTTCTGCAATCTCCTTTTTGGTGCTGCCCACAACGAGTTGCTTCTTTGTAGCATTGAGATTGAAGCCTTTCACTTTCTGAGAGTTTAGAGTTGCCGATTTCTTTTGGTAGTGTCTTCGAATGGAAGTTGGGGCCGAATTTGGGTCTCTATTTTCTTTCTACGAGGCAATCAGGGGAGGGACATCTATGATTTGGATTTTCGTTTTATTCTGTCCTACAACCAGCTGAGTACTTTGGCTTGAGCTTGTGCAACTCGATGAGGCTTCCAAGTTGGGCTTGTCGTTTGTTGGCCCAGACAGTAGGCGAAATGGGTGGCTTGAGAGCTGTCCTTCTTTGATTTGGGATTGTTGCCCTTCCACCATTTTCCATTCTTGCCTGCCGCTTTTGGGTTGGGCTTTGGTCACCTCTATCATCGGCCGGAGAGGTTCATTTTCTTTGCTAGGTTGAGAGTTTCCTTTCTTAGATGGCTGTTTATGCTTGATATTTTGGCCGTTAGAATCCTCTGCAGTCTTTCCTTTTCCACCTTTGATTGCGCTATCAACAGTCACTTTCTTTCCTTTTGTGTGCGCTGTTTGCGGAGCTTCCATCCCGTTGCTTTGTTTCCTTGTTGGTCTCCGTGATTTACGGGAGACCTGCATCCACGGGCCGTAGCCGGCTCCGACGATGATGGTTGATCCAGGCTTTCCTGGTTCGCCGTAACCGGTATGTTGACGGGGATGATCTGTTGTCGATTGAGAGCGGGACATGTATCTTCTTTGTGGCCAATTCTACCGCACTCGAAGCACGCCTCCGGTAGATTCTCGTAAATCACCTGTTGTCAGGCTCCGTCGAGCCAAATTCTTGGAATTAGTGGTTTGCTCATATCGATCTCGACGGTGATCCTTGCAAACTTGCCGAGTTCTGCGTGCTCCGTGTAGTAGTCTAGTTTGATAGTACGCCCAATGAGATTCCCGAGCGCGAAGAGAACCTCGCTATGGTAGAAGTGGACTGGGAGTCCTGGCAATTGAATCCATGCTGTCACCGTTCGAGGGAGTTTGTCGGTGAGTCGGAATGAGGAGGACCACTGATGGACTAGGAGGTAGTGATCTAGTATCACCCAAGGGCCTCCCGTTAAGGCTCTGAAGTAGTCTTGATCGTCCTGGAAAGTTACCAGGAAGACGTCTTTGTTCAGGTCCATGATCTCCATCTTGCCTGTCGGACGCCATCTCCGTCGGAGTTGAGAGCACAGATATGGGTAAGCAATCTGTCGCCCAAGAGGTCGGACGACTAGGGTTTTCTTCCATGGTAGGCAGAGTCGCTCCTTGAGATTGCCTGAGACCGATAGAGCTGGTTCTCCGTTGTAGGAGCCCGGGATAAGATCTTGGTACGTCAGAGGGCAGATAATGTTAGAGAGAGAGAGACCGAGAGTTCGGGGTGGTGAGAGGTCGAGCGTTTCTTCTTCCTTTTGCAGGTTTCCGGCAGGCAGGCGTTCCCAGGGCAGCGATCGATGGGAAGGCTTTCATCAGGTTGTGAAGACTGGAGCCGAGGTCGTCAATTTGGAGCGGTATGGTACCAGACACGGGGATTTGTTGAAGCTTTCTGTTGCAGGGGAATCCTGGTAGGGACGGTTCATATTCCTTGAGCTCGAGCACGCTGCTTGGACACAGACCGTCTCTTTTCGATCCAAGAGGGCGTGCCACCTAGGGAGCAAATCCATCAGAGGTCGTTCTATTTCTGTGTTCTCTATGCGCATTAGAGGAGAATGGGTGCTTAAAGTCGAAGAAGTCAATCGCACTGGGAGGAGCTTCTACGTTATTTTTCCTTGCGACTCTGCTGGGTGGGCGGAGCTTGGTCTTGCTGCTCGCTCCTTTTGCTGCGCGGAGAAGGATGACAGCCTCCCTTTAAAATCGGCTTCCCCTGTGACTCCTGAAAGGTCTTTTGCTTCAGTTCTCAAGCAAGGTCTTCCCCTCATGGTGGGGGAGTGCTCGTCTCTCCTTGCTAATGGTAAAGTGGAAGTTCACGTGTCTAGTGAACGCATTCAGGAAAGGAGGTCCCTTCTCGGTTGTTGCTTGTGTTTAGAGTTTGTTGGAGTCCATAACGTGGGATTGCCTTTCGATCTCTCCGAAGAGTTTCAGGTTTGGGCGCAGGATAGTTGGAAGCTTGATCAGGGCTTTTGTTTTACCAGGCGGATTGGAGATCACTGGATGCTCATTTGTCCTTCCAGGCAAGAAGCCATTCGGGTGCAATCCTCAAGACGCAAGAAGTTTCAAAATTTCAACATTATCACTCGACCCTGGCAGGATCAGTTTGGGATGTTTCTTTCTAGTCAGGCTGGTCTGATGTGGATAATGGCGTTTGGTATTCCTCTTCATCTCCGGTGTAGGCCAGTTCTTAAAAGGATTGGGGATGTTTGCGGAGGTTTCATTGATGCTGATGGCGATTGTTGGAATGTGCCATTCGTCTATATTAAAGTCAAATCTGGAGGTCCGCTCCCCTCGGAGATCTATCTGCATCAGGGGTCCGATTCTTTTCCGGTCACCATTTTTGCGCCGCCGTGCAGTAATGGTGAGAGTCGGCGCCTTGTTCCGTCCTGTGTGCCATTAGGTAACGGCAGTGGAAAATCTGACGGAGACTCGGTGTTTCGGGACTCGGGCACTCCTGCTTCGTTTTGGTACCCCGAGAAGGTAAGTGAAGAGCCGCTGTCGTCCTCGTTTTCTCCTGAATTACCTGCTTCCAGGACTTCTTCTTCTCTTGTCCCGGTTCGGAAGACAAGAAGAGTTTGGGTTAGAAAGTTTGGCCCACTCTTGCCCCCAGTTAGGCCCATCCTTGACAGGCTTTATTCCATTTCCCACTATCAATCGGGGGATCATCCCACTTTTGACCCAACCCCGCAATCGATCCATCGCTCCAATTTAACCCCCCCTTCCCTTGGTTCCCTGTCATGGTCAAAATCCTCATCCCCTGCTTCCCCCACTTTGAGAATTTCCTCCCAGTCCATCCACCTTACCTTCCTCAATTCCTCTGGTTCATCTCTTCACCTCTTCCTAAGCCTTAGCCTTATCCCTCCTTCTATCCAACCTCTCTTTTCCCTTGGTGATTTTTTCTCCTTTCCCGTCTACCCTCGGCTTTCCCCGGTACACGTTCGTCAACCCCTCATTTCCCTACCCTCACTTCCTCCTTCTTCTCCCTGTTTGGCTGACTGTGAGGCAATTGATTGGCCCTCGTCGAGCTTTGAGAGCTCTTTGGGGGAGATTTTTGACCTGAATTCACTTGAGAACAGCCCTGAGGTGGAAGTGAATTCCCTGGCTATGGTGGTGTCTCGACCCATTGATGAGGATTATCTTATGGACTGGCAGGCAGAGCGTGATTATTTGAGATTGGTTGAATCGGGTCGGGTCATTGGTAATTTACTGAAGGTGTGCTCTAGTGATAATGTTTCGGATGCTGAAGCTCAATTTGAGGTGCTAGCTGCTGAGGTAAAAAAGAGGAGGAAAAGAACTGCTCGATCTAAGCTTGAGATGGAACGTCATCGTCTTGGTTCACTCGACATCCCCCAGCTTTCTCCAAGGGGGAGCCGTAAGGTTCATTATGATGGTTTTGCCGTGGCTTCTCCCAGGAGTTATGGGTCTTGCCCCAAGCGCGGGTCTGCTTCCGAGAGTTTATCATGATCTGTTCAGTAATGTCTTGGAATGTGCGAGGTCTGGGTGCCCCTGATAAAAGGGCCCGTGTTAAGGCTATCATCAAGAGATGTCATGCTTCAATTGTTCGTCTTGTAGAGACTAAGTGGAGTAAGTGCTCTCAGTTCCTTGTTTCTTCGGTTAGTGGCAGCAGGTATTCTGGTTCGGTTGCTAAAGATGCTATGGATACTTGCGGTGGGATTGTTGCTTTTTGGGACTGTTCTGAGTTTCAGCTTTTGGATTCTTGGGTTGGAAGATTCTCTCTCGCTGTTAGACTCAAAAGTCGGCACAGCCTGGATTCCCTGGTTGCTATTTTTGTGTACGGGCCTCATGATACAGAAGGAAAGCTGGATTTTCTTGCTGAGCTGAACTCGTTTTGTCAGAGAATTAGTGGCCCCGCGTGTCTTGTGGGGGATTTTAATCTCGTAAGATCGGATGAGGACTTCACTGGTGGCCCGAGGTGCAGGACTATGATGGACAGGTTTAACGATTTCATCAGCTCAAACCACCTGATCGATCTTCCTCTCTCGGGTGCTCTCTTTACTTGTCAGGGTAATGGCCCATGTGAGTCGTTTTCTCGCATTGACAGGGCTTTGGTTAATCCTTCGTTTGAGGAATGCTTCGCGCCTGGTCCCTTGTTGGCTTTCGTAAGAGTTGAGTCTGACCACAATCCTATTTGCTTTCGTTGGGGAAGTGCGGAGTTTATTCATTATCCGTGGAAGTTTGAGAACATGTGGCTTTTGGAGAACTCTTTTCTCCAATGCCTTGTTGGATGGTGGAGTGTTCCGGTCTCTGGATCTGGTCTTCTCTTCCGCTTTGGCCAGCGCCTAAGAAATACAAAGCAATTGATCAAAGTCTGGAATGTCGAGGTCTTTGGTAGGATCCAACAACAGATTGAGAGGCTCCTTAGGCAGATTAAACCTATTGATAATGCAGAGGAGAGGAGCCCGATTGATGATAATTTGAAGAATGATAGAAGATTGTTGAAGTGTGAGCTCGATAGGGTCCTTTTGATGGAGGAAATCTCATGGAGGCAAAAATCTAGGGATCAGTGGTTTAAGACGGGGGATAAGAATACCGGCTACTTTCATCGGATTGCTAGTAACAATCGGAGGAGGAATTCTGTTCAGGTTCTGAAGGTGGATGGGCAGGTCCTGTGTGAGAAAGTGGAGATCAAGAATGCGTTTATTTCTCATTTTCAGCAGCGTTTCTCTGAGGCTAACACTTCTCGGCCATTCCCTTCTGATTTCAAAGGAGACGTGTTCAGTTTGGAGGATAATTCTCAGCTAATTACTCCATTTTCGGAGTTGGAAATTTGGGATGCAGTAAGGTCTTGTGGGAGCAATAAAGCTCCGGGTACTGATGGATTTACCATTGAGTTCTATAGGAAAGCTTGGAATATTATCAAATCTGATGTTGTTAAAGCAATTGACGAGTTCTACATTACGGGTTTTGTCCCAGATTCTATTGGGCATTCTTTCCTGTGCTTGATTCCCAAGAAGGAGGTTTCAGAAGGATTGAATGACTTCAGACCCGTTAGCCTTGTGGGTAGTATGAACAAGATCATTTTGAAGCTGCTATTCAAGAGGTTGCAACCTTTTATGAGACGCACAGTTTCGATCCAGCAGTTTGCAGGTATAAAGGGTAGGCAGATCCATGAGGCAGGGTTGATTGCTAACGAGTTGGTCGACAGCAGGAAAAGAAGTGGCCGTCCAGGTTTGATTCTGAAGCTTGATATTGAGAAGGCTTTTGATTCCGCAAGTTGGGGTTGCCTTTTCAGGATTTTTGAAAACATGGGACTTCATCCTCGTTTCCGCAAATGGATTAGAGGCATTGTGACGTCGGCCAAGTTATCAGTTCTGGTCAATGGTGAAGCTGGGGGTTTCTTTGGGATGCAGCGAGGGCTGAAGCAGGGTGATTCCCTCTCTCCTTAGTTCTTCGTTCTTGTCATGGACATTTTGTCCTTCGTCTTGGACGAGGCAAGGGAGGCTCATCTTATTTCTGGTTTCTGTATGGAGGATCAGAATAGAACAGGAGAAGTGGGCCATTTATTGTATGCGGATGATGCCATTATTTTCTGTGATGCCTCGGAGGTGGAGGTCTTTCATTTGACTGCCGCCCTCTTGTGGTTTCAAAGCATCACCGGTCTTAAGGTGAATTTTGAAAAGAGCAAGCTCTTTCCGGTGGGTGAGGTTGAAGATGTGGATAGATTTGCGGAGATTATTGGTTGTGAGTGGAAGTATCTCCCCACGGAATATCTTGGGCTCCCGCTTGGTGCGTCCCCCTCTTCCTCTTCTATTTGGAATCCTGTCCTGAATAAAATGGGTCGGCGGCTTGACGGTTGGTTGGCTTCCTATCTGTCTTTGGCTGGGCGCATGACTTTATGTAATGCTGTCTTAGCAAGTCAACCGATCTACATGTTTAGCCTTTTCTTTGCCCCGAGTTCGGTCATTGATAAGTTTGAAAAGCTGCAGCGGGATTTTGTATGCCGTCAGGGTGAGAGGAGATTTCATCTGGTTTCCTGGGATGTGTGTAAGGCCCCGAAACGGTTAGGTGGCCTAGGTATTTCTGATCTGAGGCTTCGCAATCAGTCCTTGTTGTGTAAATGGTGGTGGCGCTTCGCTGTGGAGCGGGATGCTTGGTGGAGGGATCTTATTTCGATCAAGTTCCCTAATCCTTCATCAGAGTGGATGTCGGGGACTCGTGCTGGTCCTTGTGGAGTGAGCCATTGGGTGCAAATTCTGAAGACTAGGAAAGTGTTCTGGAGACTTGCGCATGTGGAAGCTGGTGCTGGAGTGGGGGTCTCCTTTTGGCATGATGTGTGGCTTAACGGTCGGCCTCTTGGTGAAGACTTCCCTAGGGTTGTTGCTGCTGCGGAGTTGCCTAACTGATGGATCTCTGATGTTGTTTCTGTGTCTGAGGGGAGAGTCTTGTGGGATATTCCGTTGAAATTTTCTTTGAGAGGGGGGGCTGAGCGTGAGAGAATTTCCTTATTAAACTTGCTTAATGCACTACCCTCTGATACTTTCTTTGCAGGTCCTACTAGGCTGGTTTGGGTTCCTTCCCCAAATACCGGATTCACTGCCCATTCTTGCTACACCGAGTGCATTAAGGATCGTTTCCCCGACTTTGTTTCTTTTCCTCACAGAGTTGTTTGGAGACAGGAGGTTCCTCAGAAGATTTGTGTGTTCTTGTGGATCGTGTTCCAGAAGAAAATTCTCACTCAGGATGCACTCAAACGGAGAGGATGGGCTCTTCCAAGTCGATGTGTGCTGTGTGGCGAACAGGAGGAGTCGATCGATCATCTTTTCCTCCTCTGCAGTTTCTCGAAAGACATTTGGCGGATTCTTTCAGCCTTCGTTGAGCTTAAGATTCCTGCAGTTGACATTTCAGACCTGATTAGAAGATGGCCATCTGCGAATCCGGTCACTCCTAAAGGGTAGTGTTCCCTGATTTTCCTCCATGCTTTCTGTTGGCGCATTTGGTTAGAGCGTAATTCCAGGATTTTCAGAGATGAGGGGGTGTCCGTCCATGTTGTCGCCTATCGGATTGCCCGCTGCATTGCTGATTGGCTGAGCGCTGCCCAGATTGTTGACAGGGAGATTGCTAGTTCCTGGATGCGCGTCGTTAAGGCTCGTCTGTGTCCTGGACGTGTTGTTGAGCCTGCCCTGCCCAGTGATGCGGTGGATCTTGATGTCTTTGGCGCCCCTCCTGCCCCTGCTGCTGATGATCAGTCCCTTACTGCCGGCTGAAGTTTGTCGCTCCGTTGTGGCTCTGTTTTGCTTTGTGGTTTGGCTAAGTGTGGGTTTTTGTTTGATACTCTCCCAACCCTCGGTTGGCGTCGATCCTCGGTTGCGGCCTGCGCGTCGCTGTCTAGTTTTATTTTGCTGTTCGCGGCATGGCACGGGTTTGTTTGTTTCCTTTTCGCGGTCCGTGTCTGCCGTTTGATGCTCTTTTTTTCATCGGTTTGTTCCTGTGCTTTGTTTTTCTTTTGTTTTGGTTTAATCAATCTATCTCACCATTATCAAAAAAAAAAAAAACATCCAGGCTGCTGTATTTGGAGAGTTTTCGGGTCTAGTCCCCTCCAGGGCCGATTTGTATGAGATAGGAGAAGGTTGTTGTGTATCGCCAGTCAGAGGGAGATGATTTGCTATTGGAGACGCTTGCTTCTGCACTGGGTCCGGCGGTCGGCCTAGCGCCGCTGAATTGATCGCTGCCGAAGAGGGCAGAGGTTCGGGAGTTGAGAGCATTTTTCCACTCAACAGTTGCCAATACAAACGCTGAATTAATAGAACCGTTGTTAATATATAAGTTTCCAGGGTTTTGGTAACCGTCGCAAAACCATATCCAAATGGCAGTAAATCCCCTTATCAAACGATGCCAATGAAGACCAATTAAATAGCCACTAAAACCGCTTCTTAGACATGCACCGGCGGTTTTGCTTACCGCTGGGGTAACTTTGCGGCAGTCGCCCTTGTGGCGGTTTCGCGGGGGTTATTGGAACCGCTTGCGGGGTTGCTAGCGGCAGTTTTATTCGCTGCTAATTGTTAAAAAACCCTGCGATAAGTTGTTTATTTTGTAGTGACAGTCGGTGATCACCGTCGGCGGTGAAAATCCTAAGCCATAATTCGAATTCTTCTCACCTAAGTGTCCTTGTCAAAGACCGTCAACAGTCATGGAGCTCGACGGACCACCGTTGATAAAGCTCGCCTAGCCGTCCTTGGAGCTTATCGACTATAATCGACGTTGGAATTCAGAGAAAGAGGGTTTTCTTTGTATGTAAAAAGAAAACGGAGGATGGAACGATCATGCGGAGGTGGGTAAAAAATTTTTATTTTCAATTGGGGAGTGGTTAAATTAGGTTGGGGTAATTTGGTCACTTAGGATATATTTATGCTGATTGGATGCTCCGTCAGCACCTAATCAGCAACGTAGGACCCATTTTAATGGAATTTTAACCGCAGAGTAACGGAAGGGATTTGCTTAGGAAAAATTAAATAAATTAGGGACTACCATAGGAAAGTTAATAGTTTAGGGGCCTCAATAGGAAACACAGTATAGTTCAAGGGCCACATAGTCATTTAACTCCTTTAAAATACATTATATTTTAGACACTAAGATATAAAATAATAACATAATTTGTGTTATGATAGAGAAAATAGCTTGTTTTAGGATGACAAACCGATGATGTTCATTTGTTTTACTTGATGGCCAAATCCCGTATAGGTCAGACCCATTCAGTTCTTTTATTTTATGGTTAGCGGTTAGTCCATTAGAATCCATGCATTAGTTTATTGTTAAATATTTTCTTTTTAACAATAAAAAGAAGTATTGTTTTTGTCTTTTCATATATATCTTACCAACACTGAGAAATAAAAGGACTTAAAGAAACCTGTTCTGTTTTCGTGGGCCACAACAATTCCTAGGCTCGTTTAAGTTGGCCCGTTCCACAGAGGAAAGAGAAAAAAAATTGACACTTCCTATTGTACCCTTCCTACAAACGCTTCTGGAGCATGGAATTTGAAATAGGGAAAATGTTTTTTCTTTCCTGCTATTATATTATGCGTAAATTGACCGTGTTAACACCCTAACCCAACCCAAAAATTTCACCTCCTCGTAATAGGCATAAGATTTGTCATATAATTACCACGACTTAAGCAACTTCTTAATTTTTTTTACCCAAGTACCTGAACCTACTCCCGGTGAACCAGGAAAATGACACTAAACGACAATTTTGTAGCTAGTTTAAAATTTTCACATCCTCAAGTGGAGACAGATGGGCTCCCAATTCCCACGATGGGGAAAAAAACATGTGTTTCAAAAAGCTCCAACATGTATGGAAGGAAGACGAACGGTAGGAAATTCACTCCTTGCCCACATCACCTACTTAATTCCCTAATTTATGAGGCGACAATGGGCTCAAGATAGGGTGCATAACCATGGGTTATGCACCCATCAATAACCAAATCTGGACCCTTCATTTAGAAAATCCAGATCTAAGGATGGAGAATTAAAGACTATTTTTATTTTCACTAGCTTTCTTAATTGACTCATATCTTTTTCGTTTTAACTCGGATTTTAATTTTTTTTGCACAGATGGAACGAGTTCACCGTGCTCTACAAAATGAGATCAATTTTCAATATTTTTTTAGGAAAAAAAAGTTCTGGCCTCTCGGTACCAACTGCATACCATATGATATCTTCTTCGTTTTTTATTCGTTTTTGAAAACGTTTGCACAGCAGGGATGAGTTCATCATGATCTACTGGATCTACAAATTTCTGGGTGAACAAATTATAGGACCAAAAAATACCACACAATACCATACAGTACCACCCTGGTATGGGGTGGTATTGTATGGTATCTTCTTCGTTTTTAATTCGTTTTTGAAAACGTTTGCACAGAAGGGACGAGTTCATCATGATCTATTGGATCTACAAATTTCTGGGTGAACAAATTACAGGACCAAAAAATACCACACAATACCATACAATACCACCCTGGTACGGGGTGGTATTGTGTGGTATACAATGTTAAAAGTTGTAAATTACAATTAATATACTTCTACTATCATGTATTCAACCATCCTACAATATTGGTTTGTTCATACCACCATGGTACGTTTTTCAAAACATAGGTATGCTTTTATTTCAATACTAGTCAATACCATATGGTACAGGCTAGTAAAAAATGGCTCAATTTTTTTTGTTCGAAAATATATTAAAGTGGATATCATTTTGAAGAGTACAATTAATCTGATCTAACTGTGCAAAAAAAATTAAATTTCGACTTAAAATGAGCAAGAAATCGTCCGTCAAAGATTAAAGAGGGAAAAATTAAATGCTTTCCATGAAAGAGAGGATGCTGATGTCATGCTGATGTGGACGGGTTACTCATGGTTACTCACCATAAAGTTACTGACCTGATCCATTCCCGCGACAATGACTCTCTCCTTCCTTTAATGTAATCACACTTAGCAATCCCTACCGGCTACCACCATGCACGAGGCCGTTGGCCGGACATAAATGTTGCCTCATTCCATGTGTTGAATTGCAAATTATTTATGTTCAACAGCGGACAGCCAAAAACGGGTATTGAAAATGAATTCCTAACCTAACTCTGAATACATCGAGCATATGCATTAACCTCATGGACAAGAGACTTAAAATCTAAGATTGCTAGCTAATAGTGAAGTTAGCGTCGTAAACCAGTTGGTCCCAATAATTCAAGTTATTGGTAGTAGTCTATATCATGTGTGGATTTTAACCACATTATACGTTCACTCAAACAAAATCCAACTAATTATGAATTTGAAGTTTACACAGACACGCATCATACCGTGTGCTATAAATGAATAGTCAATATTGGGAGTTCTGATGATTTGAACACATTGACCTCACAATCGAATCGGTTTATATAACATGTCATCATAAACCAACTGGTTCTAATGGTTCAGAGATTGGAAAGCTGGTTGTGGTGGTCTCTAGGCCTCTGCTGGTTGGCGTGGTGATGGTTCTGGGGGGGTCTGCTTTTGTGGGAGGGACTCTTGTTTGTTCTCATGGTTTCTAATTGTCTGGTTGGGCTTGCGGTTTGACTTCTTTTGGCTTTTTCTTTTTCCTTCTTGCCTCTTTTTCTTGGACTTGGCTTGCTTCACCTCTTGTGGGGCGCAACCTTGAGGATTTTTGGTTTTCTCATCTGTTTTTTTTATAATAAAGTTCATCCCATTTATAGAAAGAAAAAACCCCTAAGTTGTTGGAAGAGGCCTACATGATGTGAATGTTAACCATTTCCTTAGAGTAATATTCAATTCAATTACATGAGGGGTTATGATTATATTTCTATTGGCTCACAATATAACCGTGTGAATACCGTTACAATACATATGATAGTCTTTTTTCGTGATTAATAGCATAAATTGTCCCTACATTATTATATTTTCTCAAATTTGTTACTCTATACCTCCAACTTGCCCAACTTGCTCCTCTACCATAATAAATTCTGATAATGTACATTTCCACACTCCCTAACGTCCATATATAAACAATACCCGGGAGCTGCTCCAAATTCACTACTTACACCATCCCTTCTCACACTAAACCTCCATATAATCACAATCGTTCATCCATGGAGTCTCCCAATTATAACTTCGATATCATTACCCTCATAGCTTCACTTCTCTTGCTCTTCTTCGCAGCAGCAGCAGCAAAGAGATCATCCTCCACCACCACCACCACTACAAAACCTCCAAATCTCAAGAACAAGAACCACCACCCACCAGGCCCATGGACACTCCCTCTTTTAGGCAACGTCCACAACCTCATCTTCTCCGCCGCCACGCTCCACCGCGACCTCCACAAGCTATCACTCAAACACGGCCCTCTCTTCCGCCTCAAGTTCGGCCGAATCACCATCGTCGTCGTCTCCACCCCCGAGCTCGCCAGAGAAGTGCTCAAAGACAACGACATAACATTCGCACAGAGAGCTCCTCTAGTCTTCCCCTCCTTCATCTTCTACGACTGCTCCAACGTCCTCTTCGCGGCCTACGGGGCCTACTGGCGCCACGTCCGCAAGACCTGCCAGGTGGCGCTCCTGGGAACGAACCGGGTCAGGTCGTACGCCTCGATCCGGGCCCAGGAGGTCGAGAGTCTGATCGAGTCGGTTCGGTCGAGTTGTGGTCGGACCGTTAACCTGACCAGGTTGGTGTTCGAGCTGAGCTGCGGGGTGACGTCGAGGGCCGCTTTTGGGAGGAAGTATGACGTGGAGGGTTTGATGGCGCTGACGTCGGATATTATGGAGTTGGCGTCGGGGTTGGGAGTGGCTGACATGTTTTCTTGTAATGGGGGAATAATGTTGAAGAAGATGACCAAGTTGTGGAGCCCGAAATTGAATAGGGTGGTTCGTGGGGCGGATAGGGTTCTTGAGGATGTTTTGGATGATCGAAGAGGAGTTGTAGTTTTGATGATGATAGAAGGGAGGATTTGGTTGATGTGCTTCTGAAGCTGCAAAAGAATGGTGACCTTCATGTTTCTCTGACCGACGACAACATTAAAGCGGTCCTCTTGGTAAGAAATTTGGATTTTCATGCATGTTGACTTGACTATATAGACAAAAAAATATGAAATATTAATGAACGATGTCAAAATTGTATTTCGACTTTTGCAGGACATGTTGGTTTCTGGGAGCATGACATCGTCAGCTACGATCGGCTGGATAATGTCCGAAATAGTGAGGGATCCTTCCGTGGTGAAAAGAGTACAGGATGAAGTGAGACGAGTTTTCGATACCAGAGGTGAAGATGTAGATGAAGAGACTGCGATTCAAGATGTTCATTTCTTAAAATGTTGTATCAAGGAGGCCATGAGGCTCCACCCGCCGGTGG
The DNA here is from genome assembly GCA_946122785.1 of Linum tenue. Taxonomy (NCBI): domain Eukaryota; kingdom Viridiplantae; phylum Streptophyta; class Magnoliopsida; order Malpighiales; family Linaceae; genus Linum; species Linum tenue. The sequence goes on along the minus strand of CAMGYJ010000002.1, from coordinate 19,576,859 downwards.
GGTTAATCGTGAGGGAAAGTCGCGTGAGCTGCAAGATTTCTGGATACGACATATCGAGCAACACGATAGTTGGAATCAACGCTTGGGCGACTTGTCGGGATCCGAGGTACTGGAGCGATGCGGAAAGGTTTGTTCCGGAGAGATTTAAATTTCTACACGAGAAAAATGTGAGCTATGTCGAGACGGACCGCTTCGAGTTCATCCCGTTTGGAGCGGGGAGGAGGAACTGTCCTGGAGCATCGTTTGCGATGGCCAACATCGAGTTGCCGGTAGCCAAGTTGCTGTACCATTTCGATTGGGAGCTTCCCGACGGGAAGAGAAACCAAGAGCTTGACATGGCTGAGAGCTTTGGTGTGGCTGTTAGAAGGAAAACTGATCTGGTTTTGGTTCCTATCACTCACCATCGTACTTTTACCAAATGAGGAATCAGAATAATCTTATCCACTAAGATAATAATACAAAAAAAAATTCTTCAATTGGCTCAGTTTAAGTGCCATGTTAAACGATGCAGAAAAACATATATTTTGGTATTTGTGATTTGGATTTTCAAATACTAAATCATGTGTTTGGATATTAATTATATTTGGTATTTGGATTTGTGTCAAATTCATGGGGTGATTTCCAAATACTAAATCATGTCTAGTGTATTTTTTGGATATATATATATTAATCATGTGTTTGGATTTGCTTGTCTATCCAAGCATTGAAAATTTAAATGCCGCAAATGTACTACATGAAGAACAGACTTTAAAGTAAAATGAGTGATGAATTAATTATGATGATTTTTAGGATATATTGAACGGCGACGTATGTGATATTAATTTGTTTGGATGATTTACACACTTTAAACTTTTTTTGAAATTCGTAACATGTCGTGGTTCATTATAAACATCAGCAGTAAAGTTTATCTTATGTTTTTTTTTATATCATGCTCACCTTAAGTGAAATCTTAACTAGGCAATTGTATATATTAATTGCTGCCACATATATATATATATATATATATATATATATATATGAAAGTGATATTGGCTTTAATAGTAGTACATAGACTTGTATCACAATTTCACCCGTGAACTATATGATGCTAACAGCTTCTTTAATAATCCTTACGGCCAGACGGCCCACTTGAAAAGAACAGTGGTAGGTTTTCAACTGTACCCAAGTACTGCCAAATTGCTTTTAAGAATGATATTTGCATGTTTTTTTCAATTTTATTTGCTTAATTCATGTTCTAATTAATAGAAACTAATGCTTGATGTAGGTATCAACAGTTTCATTAAAAAAATGGTCGGTACTAACCGAAAATAAGAAAAAAACATAGGTAAAAAAGCATTACGAAGACCATCACTTAGAAAGCTACTACATACTAGGTTTGGGATTCCATGACGTCCGCTTCCATTCGCAATAATAGTTTCAGTTTACATACAATTATTATTCATGCTCTTCCTCGCATGTGTATATCTTTTCCAGGACCCCATGCATCAATCTCTCTCTCTAGTCTCTATATAAGTATCACTTCAGAAGAAACAACATTAGAATTATCGGTACTCACTGTACCTTTTAGATTGTTCGTAAGTAACGGAAGACTCCATTTGAGGGTACATCAATGCACCGATCGAGTCAGTAAGAAACTTCGTGAAGTGGGGGTCGTAATAATCACTTCCAAGCAGTGGAAATAACAAAAAATCCTAAGTATCAAGGGAGTGATAAGGTTCAGAGAGCTCGACTACAGTTTCTCTAAATGTATTTTGAAGTATTGGAAATCAAGGGTGGAGAATCCATGAATGATTACTTTGTACTTGTAATAGTGATCATGACTATATATATATGGCCAATGCTATGAGGAACTGTGGAGCAGCCATGACCAGACGTACAATTGTTCAAATTTTTTGGAGGACACGATCAGAAAATATTGGGAATCAATGGATATTGGTACTCTCTATGTTTATGCCTTGCATAGCTCATTGCTGGTCTATAAGCAAAAAAAAGTTCAAAAATTTAAGCACCCATTTGAGAATGATCAGGTCTTGAAAGCAATCCATGAAGTTGTCATAAGAGCTCATGGTCGAGATAGTTAGGGCTGAGAAGAAGAAGCTCGTCCCATTTGTTGTGCATCGCGATGCGAAATTTCAGGATATGGTACAACAACACGATGGAAAGATCGATACTTCTTGAAAACTAATTTTATAAAATAGTTTCACACTATTCCGACAGGCATTGCTTAATTTTGATCGGACAAGGGTATTAAAGGTCACCATGTCCCAAAGTACTAAATGCCTATGATTAAAACACGATGATCTAGTGCGTATTATATATGGTCTATATCAATGTCTTAATCTCTATCATTGATGGTGATCAGAAAATGCTTTGGTACTTGTAAACATAAAGTAACTCGTGGGTGATGTAATAACACATATTTACACTTATTTGTCACGAAACATGTAGGACAGTATACTTCAGAAAACATAACACATGTAATATGAACTTAAGAGATATAAAACATAACACATGGGTGATGTGACAAACGCGTAGACTTATTTGTCACTAAACATAGTACACAGATAGTTACGAAATCACAACCCATGCATTAATTAATAATAATTAGTATGAAGTTAATTGAAACAGAAATTGATGGGAAAAGACAAGCGCACTAAAGTCAAATGTGTATTAATTTATTTATTTTATTCTTAATTTGCCGGACCTAAGTGATGGCAGGGCTGCAAATGAGCAGAGTCGAGTCGAGTTTTACCCCAGCTTGACCTCGGCTCGTCAATAAACGATTCGAGCACGAACTCAGCTCGTTTATTAACGAGCCAAGTTGAGTCGAGGCCGAGCTAGTTTGTTTACTAAAATCTTGACTTTTACTTGGTACTTCATTTTGTATATCATGATACATATGATTTATTTTGTTAGCTAATCTCATATTATACTTTGTCGGTGTCATATATCATTTAGTTAATAAATTTTAACTACTCCAAATCATGTTATTTCATAGTATCGAAGCACTCTATGATACATAATTTTTTTTTAAATAGAAAATAAGATAAATTTGCTCACATACTCAACGTGCTAAACTTTATATATGGTGAGATATATAAATTAACAACCATATGAATTAAAATCATAAGATATAGATTGATTCGTCCATAAGTCGGTAATCGAGTTGGCTCTCTAGCCACATGTTGAGACATATCATGAGCTCTAAACAAATCAGCTCACGAGTTTAGCTCTACAAGCCACCGAGTCGAGCTAGCTCACGAGCTTCACGAGCTGAACAAATCTTAGCTCATGTTCGGCTCGTTTATTAACGAGCCGAATTTCGAACGAATTTTTCTCGAGTTGAATGCCGAGCCGCTCGCTAGTAGCTCGACTCATTTGCAGTCCTAAATGATGCACATCATAATTAAAATGTAAAAATCAGAAACACTAGAATGCATACTGACACACGTACCATATATCTCTCAAAGCATAATAGGAAATAAAAATACTGACATACCATAAATATATACTAGAATACATGTAAGAAAATCCCTTAAATGTATCATAAACACAAAAAGGCATACGAAAAACTAAAGAGAGAATGTCATATTGTAAAAAGAAAATTTGGCGTCTTTTTACTGTGCATTGCTTATTTGAGGTAAAATACATCGGCTACCACTAAAATATTAAGATTTGTAGGAGCTATACCATTAAAGTAAGAATAGAGTGTCATGTTATTGGGTATCACTAATATCATTGAATTGTGCATTAATTTAAAATTTCGTTCACCTACAGTAAAATATTATTTTGTAGTAAAAGAGTTAAAAATCACATAAAAGAAAAAGGTGAAATTAAAAAAGATTAATTAACCAAACAGAATTAATGTTTCTCCTTAATATAAATATGATGCAACTTAAAGAATAACTCTAAACTTTAGAAAATCTTAACAACCAAAATTCCACCGGCTATGAAAAACAGGCATTATATGCTACTAGTTGTTGACCTGGCCAGTTGGCCGGAACTATCAGTTTGAGAGGCATAACCAAATAACTACATAAAATTGAACACTTTTTTATCCATCTTCGAAGTTACCTTAATTCATGAAATTAAGTTAATGTTTGATCATAAAACTAAATAGATCTAATGAAAATTTTCAACCATTCATTACCATCATAAAAAAAAAACAGACATCAATTTACAGGAAAATATACATTAAATTTAAACTATGTAGTCATATATTTCCAAAATAAAAATAAAAAGACTGTGTAGCCATTATCCACTGAGTGTCTACATATAATACATTAAACTCCAAACCCCAATTCTTTTTTTTTTATAGGAAAACCCCAATTCTTTCAATCTCCAAATAACATAAGAAAACGTATAAAAAAAATAATTATGATAAACATTTCATAAATTATTTGTGTAATTTTCATCAAATTTTGATCCCCATAACCTAAGGAAATATGTCTCTAGTAGCCCATAAATATTTTCTTTCACCCTGTATCATTAACCATATATTCTCATGTCAATAAGAAATTATATAGTTTGCACTCTTTATGCTAAATTATATATTCTCAAACTCTTAATACTAAAGTTTACACTCTGTCATCAGAAGGCTAAAATATGTGAGATGGAGCAATAATTATCCTTAGATTCAACTTAGTAAATGAATTATACTTTGGTAATTTCCTAAGATATAAAAATGGCTAAATATCTTGAATTTGTATTTAGATTTTGAATAATTAATAAAACTTTTCAACCATGCACTTACATCTTAAACTATAAGTCAAACCAAAAGAATTGTTTTTTGAAAAAAACAATCCAATTTTTTTTTAATAACTATTAAGCACATGTTTTTGTACTTTAATATCAAGCTAAAGCAAACGTATTCATTTCTTTATTTCAAAGTTTACCAACACTAACCTAATAGATTAATTCCATTATGTGGTATCAACTAAAATCAACTCTTAAAAATGATATCAACTTTTGTATACATTAAAATAAAAATTATTACAATGTCAATAATATCTTCACATACTTGAAAATACCATGTGCTTTGATGATATGTAAATATATCACCATGATACAAAGGTATATTATGACCATTCAACATTGATACTATGTTGAATGGTATTTTCATAGTATAGTAATGAAAATATCGTAGTATAGTAATGCAAGACACGACGATGACCCCATCATCATTTAGATAAATATAATATTATTAAAATGAATACCATTACATAAATCACATAAAATCAAATTGATGTTTGAAATAAAGAAAATGACCGATAAACATGATAAGAATTAATAAAAAGTTAAAGGAGAACAACATGTGTCATAATATGATAGGATGATTGAAAAAAAAAAAGAAATCATTATTATAATAACAAAATTATCAAACGAAAAAAAGGAGAAGTTGGGTTTCAACCGACAAAATAGGGAGGTGGGAAAAACACAAATTGCACGTCCTTTTTAAAGATATTTTTTATATAATTTTTTCCCAATATTTATTAAATTGCAATTACCATCATACCCTTACCTAAAATTAAGGAGAAAGCAAGAAATTCAAAACGGAAAAAAGTACACAAAAGTGTACTATATATTATTGGAGGATATTTTTCCTTAACAACTTTCTTCTTCGTGAATGTGACACTCTAGATCTGGCTAGGTAATGGTTGGTGTTTATGCCCCAAAGCCTTCCCATTCACGCTGCGAGCCTCCTTTCCTGTTGCACTTCCGCACGGGCTCCTGCCTGCACACATAAGCACCTTGCGGACCTGATAGGTCCGTTAGCACTCCGACGCCGAAATGAGAACCCTTCCTTTTAGAGAGAGAAGTGGAGAACAATTCTAGTAAGAGAAGCTAAAAACTGAGCAAATGAGGTTTACCTACTTCACTATTTATACCCGGAGCGAGATCGACCGGTATCCGTCGCTCTCGCCTTGTGTCAGGTCCGCAATAAATGCGCCATACACCCCTTGTGCATGCGCCTCGACCACCTGACACTTACGTCAGGAGTTTGAGGCGCATGACATCATGTGGTTAGCTTTTCGTACACTTCCGACCGTTGGATGCCTTTTGTCCTATGTGCCCCTCTGCTCCCCGTTCACTACTACTGTGCGCCCCTTGTCCCATTCACATCGGGAACCATGGGCCTCCTGGGGGCTCCAATAACCTATGTGTTAACTACGGGAAAACGACCTCCTGCAACACTATTAGAAAGTGTTGCGATAAATATGTAATGGCAACACTTGTTTCTAGGGTTACGTATTAAATAGTTTACGCAACCCAAATCTATTATTTGCAAAAATTTGTTGTCTTTGTCTACTATACGCAACGCTTATATAAGAAAAGGTTTTCACATCGGGACCCATGCGCCTCCCGGGGGCTCCCATAACCTATGTGTTCACTACGGGAAAAACGACTCCTGCAACACTCGAATTGCAACACTATTAGAAAGTGTTGCGATAAATATGTAATGGCAACACTTGTTTCTAGGGTTGCGTATTAAATAGTGTACGCAACCCAAATCTATTATTTGCAAAAATTTGTTGTCTTTGTCTACTATACGCAACGCTTATATAAGAAAAGGTTTTTATGTTGCCAATTTGAATATTTTAGGCAACACTTTAACAAATTATGTTGCAAAATGTTAGCTTTTGCATTTTTATGGATAGCTTTACAACATCATTTTTTTGTATGCCAACCAATCCTTTTTGTTGACCAATATGTTTTCATACGGTTTTGCTTTTGGGTTTATATTGGTGAGTGGTGACTTGATAAGATGCCACCAATTTCTGCATTACTCCTACCGAGCACATTTAACTCTATTTTTAAAAAAAAAATTTCATTTCATAAAAAAAACATGTTTTTTCAGTTAAGATTGAATGGTTTCTTATGACCCATAAATATTTCTGGTACTTGTTGATATGAAATTTTAAAAAAATATTACACGATGTTCAGACTTCTTCAATCAAACAAACCATGTATTAGAAAAAGTAACGAAGGCAAGGTCGAACTGCCCGCCACTTAACACAGCTACGAAATTACTCCACTTATCTATTTCTCAAGCTTTATCAAACTAAAGAATATTAGTTCATCCCAGGAAAAAAAATCATGCCTTCCCAGTGAAAACAAAAGTCACGAGGCTCATTCTGCCAAAAAGATAATGAAATAGTCAAATACTTAGCATCTTTTTTGGCTAAATCAAATCTCAAATGGAACTTATAAAGTTATAATGCACAGCTGGACCAAATAAGAGATCCCTATTACTAGAATAAAATAGCACGCGGATAACCATCTTAACCATCGATTATATTAGAATAAATGGTGCAGGTTAACCTTTCATTTTGGGAACCATACGATTTCGCAATCTCCAACAGTTATAACAATTGATTTGGGAAATCCCCGGCTCAAGATAGAGTGGATAACCCATGGTTATGCACCCATCAATAATCAAATCTGGACCCTTCATTTAGAAAATCCAGATCTAACGATGGAGAATTAAAAGTCATTTTTTTGCACAGATGGAACGAGTTCATCGTGCTCTACAAAATGAGATCAATTTTCAATATTTTTTGAGGAAAAAAAAATTCTGGCCTCTCGGTACCAACTACATACCATATGGTATTTTCTTCGTTTTTAATTCTTTTTTGAAAACATTTGCACAACAAGGACGAGTTTATCATGATCTATTGGATCTACAAATTTCTGGGTGAACAAATTACAAGGCCAAAAAATACCACATAATACCATAAAATACCACCCTGGTACGGGGTGGTATCTTATGGTATCTTATGGTATACAATGTTAAAAGTAGTAAATGAAAATTAATATACTCCTACTATCATGTATTCAATCATCCTACAAATTTCTGAGTGAACAAATTACAAGACAAAAAAATACCACATAATACCATACAATACCACCGTAGTACGGGGTGGTATCTTATGGTATACAATGTTAAAAGTCGTAAATGACAATTAATATACTTCTACTATCATGTATTCAACCATCCTATAGTTTTAGTTTGTGTCATACCACCATGGTACGCTTTTCAAACCATAGGTATGCTCTTATTTCAATACCAGTCAATACCATATGATATAGACTGGTAAAAAATGACTCAATTTTTTTTTGTTCGAAAATATATCAAAGTGGATATCATTTTGAAGAGCACAATTAATCTGATCTAATTGTCCAAAAAAAATTAAATTTCGACTTAAAACGAGTGAGAAATCGTCCGTCAAAGATTAAGGAGGGAAAAATTAAAGACTTTCCAGGAGAGAGAGGATGCAGATGTCATGCTGATGTGGGCAGGTTACTCATAGTTACTCACCATAAATTTACTCACCCGATTCATTCCCAAATCCCCCTATTTAGTTTATTTTAAATTTTAATTAGTTTCCTTTTCCTCCTTTTAAGGTTTCCATAACACCTTCGTCTTCTTTCTTCATCTACTCAATATTCCTAGATCTATCCCTCTCTTCTTTCGCCACTGTCAGACTAACAATGGGATGGCTTTCCCTTGGATTCCCCAAAAGAAAGAAGTTGAGCCTTGCATTTCATGTTACGGATAATGGCCGTGTAGGAGACTCATACCTCGTCTTCAACCTTCAACGAAAAGTTTTTTCTTACCTGCAAAGTTCAAGTTTCAACATTGATACTTGATTAACTTGGCTGATTTGTCTATAAAGGATTCCATCAAGATTTCATTTGTGTGATAAAAAGTTGTGGTAAAAGCCACATAAAACGAGTCTTCTTTGTCGAAGAAGTGAAGGAGAAAGCAAGGAGAGGAGAGAAAAGCACAAGTCTGAAGCCTAATGATCGTAGATGGACTCCTCAAAAGTCATTGGATTTTGTTCTTGTTGTATATAGTATAGTAACGAGGTTATTTTCTTATTTTTTCATTGATTCTTTTGTGAAAGTTAGACATTCACAAAAGTATAATGTGAGTGACGATCGAAATTCATCACACATGGGGGACATACGTGACAGTAAACTTTGTCACAAATAGTTACTTTAGTGACAACCTACTCGACCCTAAATTTTACATTGAAATTCAAAATGTGTAATTGTGGCATAATTATGGTCACACCTGTAACTATTCGTGACAATTAGACATGTCACAATGGCAGTTTTCGTGAATGGACTACCTCGTCACAAATAGAATTTTTATTGACGATAATATTGTCACGCAAGTTCTTATTTTTGTTATGAACAATGTTGTCACAACTGAGTTAGTTATTCGTGCCGATTTAAAGCCGTCACATATACAAATTTTATTGTTGCCAAAAGTTAAAAAAAAACGTTGCACATTTTACAAAATTTTGTTGCAAAACTTGTGAAATGTGTAGCCTAAAGTGGTGCGTAAGAGGTAAGTATACGCAACCCTTTATATTTGGGTTGCGAAAAATTAAAAAATAGTTGCATATTCCTTTTGCAACCCCCACTATATGCAACCCTACCAAAAGTGTTGTGATAGGTTTTCGCAACTCTTTTAAGACATAACGCAACACATTTGTGGGAGTTGCAAGAGGCTATTTTTCCCGTAGTGGTTTTTATTACTACTACTATCATTATTATTATATATATTTTTCTTCCTCCCGTCTGTTCCCCTTCCTTCCTCGCTTTCCACCCATGCCTGCTCCCTTTCTTTCCTCGTTTTCTGAGCCATTACGCCTCTTGCGATTCCCTCTTTCACTCTCCCCCCAATCCGCTTTGAATTTGAAATTTGAAATTTGAAATTGAAAGCGGATTGGTGTGATATCTTCGTCCCCCCCCCCCCCCTTTTCCCCCTCTCTCACACCCCATCCCCTTTTATAAACTCCCTATTCCTTCTACAGACTCTTCACAATTTCCTCTCCACCTTCTCTCTACTTCCTCTCTCTAAACTTCCCTCCTCGTAGCTCCTTTGCTTGACTCTGTCTGCCCTGCTGTGCGCTCTCTGCCCTTGCCATGGCGTCTTCTCAACAAATTCCACTTCCCTCCGGCTCGCCAGTGCCTTCTGATAGGCAAGGCGCCGCCGCTCGCCAAGCTCCTCCCACATCGGATGCGCCTTCCGCCTCGCATGCGCCTGCCAAAGGCCAGGCCGCCATTGTCGCAAACTCTCCCGGTGCATTCCCTTTTTCTCCTCCTGTGCATCCCAATTTTGGTATTATGCACTTCGTCCCCTTGTTCGATTCGAGACCAATTTTGTTCGCAGCTATAGATGCTCATGCGCCTTAATATCCCTCCAGCCTGCTCGTTTTCTCCCCACCATTTTTTTTACCCATGACTCTCTTTCACCATGACCACACGTGCGCCTCTCTTTCGTTTTGTGACCGCGCGTGTGCCTTATTTCCGCTTTTTACCTTACCCATGCCCCTTCCTTTTACTCAGGCCCTCCCGTTCCTCGAGACTACATGTTCGGTCGTGGGACTCGATGTGGCATCCCGACTATGGGCCCCAGGACACCACGAGGATGCCCGTGGAAGACGCTGGTCCCCGACATGCCTCCAAGCAATTGGGGGTGAGATTGGTAAAGCTTGTCATGGCCGCGAAGCTGCCCGCGCCCTATCGTTACACCCATGCGCCTCCGGAGGCCCGGATTGGCGTGTGTGGCGACAGATGGGTGGGTCTATACCAAGAATTCATCCAGTTTGGCCTGCGCTTACCCATCGACCGTATTCTTGAAAGGGTTATGAACGCTTGTCAATGCCCTCTTGGGCGCCTTTCTCCCGCTGTCGTTTTATACACCATTATTTTTTGTTATAAATGTTAGCGACACCATGTTCCCTCCACCTTCAAACTCTTCAAGCATTTCTTCAAAATGACCACGAGTCCAAACTACCTGAGCTTGCAAAGGCGCACGTCGCTGGGGTACGACTTCATTAGCAGCTGCCAGAATATGGGGTGCACGTGGTTTGACTCCTTTTTTTGTCAAACAACATGAAGTTCCTTTCTTTGAGAGCGGGCTCCCCATGAGCTCTCAATGGTCCCTGGGAAATTGATTCGCCTTCAATAAGGTGGAGCACCTTAGCCAATTTGAGGAGTCCATGGCCAGGTGCATATCCGTTGAGCCCGTTGACCTCGAGCTAAGGGACAAATACGCGCGCGTTCTTGCCGAATTTTATGGCGATGGTACCGTCTATGCGCCCCCTCATAACCCATGCACCCTCTCTGCCCTTCCTGCGCTTTACCAACGCTGCTTGTGCGCTTTTCTCACCGCCTTTGTTCCTTTTTATGTTGCAGGTACAAACTTCACCTCCGTGACCAATCTCATTCGATCGAAGCTCGGCCTTCTCTGCGGTGGCAACCGCACTCATCCTGCCACCACCAGCCAGGCGCCTCGGATAAAAACGGCGCAGCCCAAAAGGGCATGTAGTACGACCGTTGCGGGCGCCTCGTCTGCACACAAGTCCCAAGGAGGTCCCCGCGTCTGTTCAAATGGCGAGGGTGCACTACGACGTCGTCAAGCACCCTGAGGGCCTGATCTCCTCGAAGCCCTGGCTCAAACTAACCAACATGAGCGTCTAGGTAACTCTTTTGTGATGAGACGCATTAACCTTCCCTTGTCATATTTCTTATTTCTTATGTCCTTTGTTACTCACCTGGTTGATTGTGTTGTGTTGTGCGCCTTAGATGATGCTCCTGTGTAAGGCCACCACGCGGGAGATTGCTAAGATGGCTCAAGAGGGCACAGACGCCTCCGTCTCCGCTGAGCTCCTACACGCAGATCTAGACGTTGCCAAGTCCGATTTGGAGGCGAAGTTAGAAGCCGAGCGCCTCAAAGCTCGCGAGGAGGTTAAAGAGGAGACTAAGGCGCAGGCCGAGGCGGACAAGGCCAGCATGAAAGAATGGAGAAGGAGCTTCGTGAGGGGCAAGCAGCTCTTGCGCGGGAGCGCGACACCTAGTTGGAGGAGAAGAGTGTACTCCGCCAAACCATCGACGATCTGGAGGAGGCCAATAAGAAGCTGAAGAAATCTCGGTCGTACTACAAGCACAAGCTTAAGAGGTCCCAGGCCGCCGTGCAACAACTGGACCAGGACTTGGCCAACTATCCGGAATCGATCGCGGGAAAGGATATTCAGGCTAACACTGTGATCAACACGGTGGAGACGTTACGGGCCAAGTTTCACGCGAATCTTCTGGACGTGGCGTTCGACACGATTGCTCTTATCGAGTATGTCGTGTCTATCATGGAGAACCAGCCAGGTGCCTCTAAGGCGGAAGCTTCGGCCGAAGAAGACGCAGCATAGGACGCCGATCCGGAATCGCCTGCGGATTGCACTGCGCCCAGTGATGGATCCGGCGAGGGAGACGTGGAGGGTGAAGCGGATGATGAGGAGATATACATCGAGGAGTGAAGCCTATGTCCTTCTTACACACCTTTTTTTTTTTTGTGTAAGGAAGGCACATGTGCCCCTTACCTCTTGTCGTACTGAATTCTAAACTTGAAGTATGCTTACCTTTGGCATGATCATCCATTCCTTTTCGCGCAATGTTTTCACATTCAATTCTGACGTATCTTAGTTGAGGCGCATGCATTCAGGGCGCTTTATACTCGTCTTAATGACCATTCAGTCTTAACGTGTGCTCGCTGAGGCGCATGTAGTTAGGGCGCTTTATACTTGTCTTGGTGACCATTAAATTTTACCGAATCTTCCCTTGGACGCATGTAGCTAGGGCGCTTTACACGTGCTTGTGTGTGTAGGGCGCGATACAGTGAGGCGCTTTAAAATTGTATTTTCCCAAATGAAGGGCGTATTGTCATGGAGGGCGTATTATGATTTCAATTTCGTAAACACAGGGCGCAACTGGGAGGGCGCTTTGGGAATTACCATCTGAACAAAAGTAAGGGTGCAACATTGTTAGGGCGCTTTACATGCCTACTTTCATTACCCTAACTCTACACAAAAACACGCACATCAAAAGGTGCAACAAGCCTCCGACCAAAATATACGCGCCTGCTCTACTCTACTACCCGCGCCTACTCCGATGTCTCCCCGTCCTCCTTGCTATGGTAAACTCGGAGATTTTGTGCATTCCACGTACGCTTGATGCTCTTGCCTCCCAGGTGTTACAGCTTGAACGCGGCAGGCCCACCACCTCGCGAACACGCTAATGTCCCTTCCATTTGGGTGCGAGTTTCCCTTCACAGGCTTTCGGTCTGAAGTCCCTTTTCAATACCAGGCTCCCGTGCCTTATCCGATGAGGACACATCTTCTGGTCGTAATACCCGGCGACTTGCCACTTCATAGCTTCCAGTCAGATGGAGGCAACGTCTCGCCGCTCTTCGAGCATGTCCAGGTCATGTACGCGCTCTTCCTCATTGGCCTGTGCCTCGGAGTTCGCCAACCTGAAGGTGGGCATGCGCAACTCCACTGGGATGACCGCCTCGCTTCCGTATGTGAGCGCGAATGGGGATTCTCCTGTTGCCACCTTGTAGGTTGTCCGATGCGCCCATAGCACGCTCGGGAGCTCATCAACCCACTTGCCCTTTGCGTCTAGCAGTCTTGTATGCAGGCCGTGCAGTATGATATTGTTGGCAGCTTCCGCCTGTCCATTTGCTTGGGGATACGCCACGGATGAGAAGCGCAACATCACACCCTTCTCGTCGCAAAATTCTATGAACTTCTTGCCATCAAACTGCTTTCCATGGTCGGCTAGAATTGCCTCCTGTAGCCCAAATTGAGTGAAAATGTTCCTATTTGTGAACCGACGCACCTGCGCCTGTGTTATGGACGCAAGGGGATCGGCCTCGATCCACTTGGAGAAGTATTCCACTGCCAATATCAAGTACTTCATTTGCCCGGGCGCTTTGGGAAATGGCCCCAACAAGTCCATACCCCATTGTGAGAAGGGCCATGCACCCACATTCCCCCCCATGGGCGCTGCTGGGACGTGAATGTCATTGGCATGTATTTGACACTAGTGGCAGGTGGCAACGTGCTTCTTTGCATCCGCTTGGATGGTTGGCCAGTAATATCCATGCCTTAACAAGATTTTCTCCAAGCTCCGCGACCCTGCATGCATGCCGCAGGCTCCTTGATGCACTTCCCCGATTGCCTCTTTTCCTTCCACCTCAGTAAGGCACCTTAGGTAGACACCTGAGTGTGACTGCCTGTACATCTGACCATTGATCAACGTGCAACGTGCAACTTTGTTCTTTACTTGCCATGCCTCCCTTCTGTCTTCCGAGAGAGTCCCCTTCACTAAGTATGCCCTGATCGGTGCCATCCAACTTCCTTCCACCTCTGTATCTTCGACGATTGCACCTATTGTTGATTCGCGCATGGGGTGTTCCTTGGTGATGATGACTTGTCTGTCTTCGTCGAAGTCAGTTGTTGTGGCTAGCTTGGAGAGGGCGTCAGCATGAGCATTCTCCTCTCTAGGGACATGCAGGAATTCAACACTCTTAAACCACGCGCCTTTGGATCTTACCATAGTCACATAGGTGCTCAGAGCTTCTTCCTTGACCTCGTACACGTCGTTCAGCTGATTCACCACCAATGCGGATTCCGATTGGATTTGGACTTTTTGACTTCCGAGTTCCCTTGTCGTGTGTAGTCCTGCGATGACCTCCTCATACTCCGCCGCATTGTTGGTTTTTAAGGTTGAGAAGCGCAGGGCTAATTCGTGCATTGCCCCTAGAGGGTTCACCCCTACTACCCCCGCTCCGACGCTTGTCTTACTTGCCGCACCGTCCACATATACTTGCCAAAATTCTTCCGCTTCCTCTCCCACGCACACTACTCCTTCTGCCAAGAACTCTGATAAGACCTGCGCTTTTATCGCGGGGTGAGGCGCATAGCATATGTTGTACTCGCTCAGCTGCACCGCCCACTTGACCATGCGTCCCGCGACATCCATCGACCCCAATGTGCTTCTCAACAGAAGGTTCGTGAGGACCGTCATTGTGTGCACCTGGAAGTAGGGACGCAACTTTTCGGCGACCGTTACGACTGCCAAACCTGGCTTCTCAATGGGCGCATAGCGTGTCTCGGGCCCCGCCATCACCTTGCTTACGTAGTACACCGGTCTCTCCTCCCCATTATCCCTTTCCTTTGACACGAGCACCGCGCTCACTGCTGTTCTCGAGACCGCAATGTACAGGTAGAGCATCTCTCCTTTCTTTGGGGCGGTCATGACAGTGGGCGCTGTTAGCAGGGTCTTTAGCTGCTCAAAGTCCTCATCACATTCCTTCGTCCATTTGAATCGTGCGGCCTTCCTCAACACGCGGAAGAATGGTGCTCCCATGTTCGCTGAGCGGGGTATGAAGCGCTCTAAAGCGGCCAGTCGCCCGTTCAGGCTTTGCACCTCATTGGGCGTGAGCGGGGGTTGGAGGTAGGGATGGCAATGGGTCGGGTTGGGGCGGGTTTTGTCAAACCCAAACCCAAATTCATGGGTTTATCCGCCAAAAAAACACAGGGTAAAACCCGATGGGTTTGAAAAACTCAAACCCAACCCAGCCCGCTAGGTATGCGCGGGTTCATGGGTACCCGCGGGTTTTTGTGGTAAAAAATTTACAATAACAAGTTTATTTCAAAATAAAAGTTTAACATCAATTTTCTCTTACAACTTATTCATACAAAAAACATCAATCTAGAGCATACAATCAAACCGCAAATGATCAATACAAATTGTTCAAAATTAAAGATAAACATCTATAAACAATAAGATTAATTGAAAGCTTCTTCCTCATCAACTAAGTTTCTTCACTCTTCACTTCATAATATCAACTTCATTCTAAACAATTAGAAAGAACAAATTATACATGTCTCCACAAACATAAAGAATATTAGTTGTTCAAGGAAGATATATTATTTAGAATATTAAATATACCGAGAAATTAATTATATGTGTGTGAGCGGGTACCCATGGGGCGGGATTACCTAAAACCAAACCCGACCCGATGAATAGTGTAGTGGGTTTAAACCCGAACCCGGCCCAAAACCCATCAACGCGGTGGGTAAACTGGAAGGAGTAAAGGTTGCTCCGAGGGCTCCCCGAATCTCGCATCTCTTCTTTGCGGATGATTCTTATTTGTTCCTCCGAGGATCTTTACAGGATTGTGAGAATCTTATAGAGGTTCTAAACACGTATGAGGAACTCAGTGGACAAAGGGTGAATCTGGGCAAGTCGGCAGTCTGCTTCAGTAAGAATGTCTCTCTGCCTGATCAGGATTTCCTTGCCGAATTTTTGGGAATGGTAGCGGTGGGGGTCCAAGATAAGAACATGGGACTTCCCACGTTGATTGCGTGTTCTAAGATGGCTACCTTCCGATTCCTTGAGGAAAAATTGTTAAGCAGGTTGCAAGGGTGGAAGCAGAGGACATTATCATGGGCGACTAAGGAGACTTTGATCAAATCGATTGCCTTAGCCTTGCCTCTGCATGTGATGTCCTGTTTTAAGCTCCCCTATCCTTGTGTCGGCTCCTGGATAGACGTGTAGCTAGATTCTGGTGGGGTGTTGAAGTTGGGGGGGGGGGGGGCATTCCAAAATTAGATGGTGTCCTGGCGCAACATGCGTACTAGCAAACATGAGGGTGGCATGGGATTTCAGAGATTTCAACAATTTAACCAGGCCCTGTTGGAAAAAATTGGGTGGAAAATCCTGATTGAACCACAGTCGCTCATGGTGCAAGTATATAAAGGAAAATATTTCCCACGAGGGACCTTCCTAACAGCTACTCCCAGGTCTCGCCCATCGTCGGGGTGACAGAGTATTCTTTATGGTCGTCAGCTGCTTCTCTGGGTCTCTGTTGGCAAATTGGGAATGGGCGGTCTGATCCCCTCCTATCTTCTAGTTGGATTCCCCTTCTTCACCCTAATATCCCGGTCTATAATCCTCAAGTCCTTCCGGACGGGGGTGACTGATGGTAGAATCAGTTATCTGCCAAGGAGAATGCTAATTTGGCATATGACACCTGATGGGATCTTTACAGTTAAATCGGCCTACCACCTTGCAGTTTTGATCAATAAACAGGAGGGTCGGTGGAGGTCCATGGGCAGCTGGATGGATAAGCCAAGCTGGATACGATTGTGGAACGTTAATCTCCCCCCTAAGCTTAAAGTTTTTCTATGGCAAGTGTTCCTTCGCATCCTTCCAACAACTGAAGCGTTGATCGAAAAAGGTGTGCTGGTTCAGTCCTGCTGCCCTGTGTGTAGGGATGGCAATGGATCGGGTTGGGTCGGATTTTGCCAAACCCAAACCCATGGGTTTATCTGTGAAAAAAACCCGGGGTAAAACCCACTGGGATTGAAAAACTCAAACCCAACCCAACCCGCTGGGTATCCGTGGGTTCATGGGTACCCACGGGTTTTTGTCGTAAAAAATTTACAATAACAAGTTCCTATCAAAATTAAAGTTAAATATCAATCTCTCAATACAAATTATCCATATATAAAACACCATTCTAGAAAATTCAAGCAAATCACAAATTAACTATACAAATTGTTCAACACCAGTCTAGAAAACTCAATAAAATTAAAGCAAATCACAAATTATCCATAAATAACATGATTAATTGAAATTTTCTTCCTTTCAATTAAGTTTATTCACTCTCCACTCGATGACATCAACTTCATTCTACATAATTAGAAAGAAAAAATTAGACATGTCTCCACAAACATAAATAAGATTAGTTGTTTAAAATATTAGATATACCGAGAAAATTAACTATATGAGTGTGGGCGGGTGCCCATGGGTCGGGTTTACCTAAACCCAAACCCAACCCAACCCTGTGAATAGTGAACGGGTTTAAACCCAAACCCGGCCCAAAAGCCGTCAACACGGATTTTACCCGCATTGACCGTGTTGGGTCGGGTGGGTACCCGTGGGTTTGGATATTGTTGCCATCCCTACCTCTGTGTTGGGCGGAGCAAGAGACAATGGAGCATCTGTTCTTGGATTGTCCGGTAGCCAGGGTCCTTTGAGATAAACCGATGTTGGAACATCTTGGTCAAGGGCTGCCACGCCAGACATTCCCTCTGTTTTGAAATTGCTGATGTCCATTGTTAACCAGCCCCATCTGTTCATGGCGATGGTACCTGTCCTTTGGCGAATATGGAGATCGCGTAATTGGGTAGTCTTTGAGGGTAAACAGTTTGGGATTCCATCGCTTTTGCATAAGTTTTATCAACAATACCAAGAATGGATGCGGCTCCCGGGAGATCAGGTTCAGCTTCCGCGTCCTCCCCAAGCTACGGCGGGTTCGACCGCTATAGTGCAGTCGGTTACCTGTATGTGGGATGGGGCGACTGATTCGCCTTTACCGTCAAACTAGAAAATGGCCAAGTGAAACCACCTACTAGAGCGTAGTATAGCGGGTATGGGTTTTAATGCCAACCCGAGTCCTAAGTGTGCTGACTACTCCGTGAATTCTTATTATTTAGCAATGTGAATGTAGTGAAGGTCTGAGTAAACAAATAAGCAAAGCAGTAAATGGTTGTTTTCAAGTTGAGAGAGGTCACCCGGATATGGTTCCCACTAGACTGCAGTTAAGCCAGATTGTAATTTACCAAGTTCGAATTCAAAGATAATTATATTGCGGGAGGTTCTTATGCAGTCTGCAGTCTCGACTAAAGGTCTCCAAACCTTCTCAATCTGAGTCCCCAGCGGGCGACTAACCTCCACCAGAGTAAACAGATTGAATCCCTAACGAACCAAACCTCCACTACCGAAGTAAGTCCGGTACAGGATAGTGAATTGGCTCCTCGACTAAAGTCGCCAATTCACTACCTTCAATCAAGGGTGCTCTATCAACCTAGGCAGATATTCTCTTTCTAGGTCAAAGCAGAAACAACAGTAATTTGATGAGGATTCATGCCATTCAACAAATCAGACCTCAATTGAATATAATCAAATCAATGGATTCATACTTGGGTTCATACAATCAGACCTAACATACAGATCTAGGGTTCTTTGTACCCAGGTGAATGTGGAAGTTACTCCATGGAGAGAGCAGAAATCATGCTGTGAAGAATGGGGTTCTGCTTCTGGTCGGCAATTGACACTTCTCCAAGCGTTATCCAAGCTCCCCTGATGATGACGATCGATCTAAGGCGCTTGGGAACGCTGGTTCGTCGCTCTATCTCTAGGTATCACTTTCTTTCTCTAAAACTCGGAACCCTTCAAATTTGCCCTTCTTTTCCCTTAAGAACATGCCATTCGCGATCCCCGGTCAGAATCCCGGTCGGGTATTTTAGGTGCCCGGCTGGGGATTTTTGAAACGCACCGCGTTGGCAGAGGATTAATGCCCGATCGGGGATTTAAGCATTCCGGCCGGGACCCTCATGGGATTTTAGCTTTTCCCCAGCCTCTCCTTGCCTTTTACCGGCCGGGTATTTCCACTCCTGACCGGGTATTTTGCTCCTCCAACTCCCTTTTACTCCAACGGTCTCCTTTTGACCCGAAACTCGATTCCTCGCCTACCCGTCAATGCCAAATCCTGAAATGTGACATAAACACACAACCTAGCGTGAAATCGGCTTAAAACACGAGAATCAACATCTCAAACGGCTCTAGAATGGAGGTAAAAATATGTGAAATTAACGATCTATCAAATTTCTCCACACTTAACCGTTTGCTTTTCCCCAAGCAAACCTAACTCAAACCAATGCAACTCTCCAGACCTCTATAGCAACAAACAACCCCGATAGTCGGTAGAGGATTTCCTAGATCATATAGCAGCTTACGAGGTCAACTGATCTTTTAATACGTACCCTATCTCTCTCAATGCGAGTACTAGACTCAAGCCAGGATCATGAGAAGAAGTGGAAGTAAGACAGCCAGTTCATGGATAAAGGGACTCACACCATTCACAACCAATGACTCATGGTACCGGGGTGCTCTTTCACTTGATTTCACCGTTGGAACCCCTTTTTTTCCACTTTCATTTTATATTTTTTTCATTCCCTTGGTAAGGGTTCCAACTGCAGTCTTTTGCACGGTCGACCCTTATTAGTCGAGCAAGAGCAATTTCTGTACATCTAGCGCTCGCTAGAGTACTTCTTTTAACTCCTTTTCCTCAACTCGTATGGAGGGTCAATGAAATTAAGGGGGGTCAGAATCTCTATCCGTGCCCTTAAAAACACATCCTCAAGTAGGCAAACCGTTCAACGGGTGGAAGTTTTACTTGTACTAGAGACAACTTAGCTTCACCTTGTAGGAGTACCCCACTAAGGATCACTAAAATCTCTTCCAAAACCCGATTTTGTGCAATGAACGGTGCCACGCACGTTGGGCTTACCCCATGTTTAAGATTTCAATGATTTCGACATGGAGGACCAACTGATTTTCATTTCCCACATGAGCACCCTGTTCGATACACGAGTCCATAACACAATCCAATCAGAGTCACCATTACCACATGAATTCAAAGGTCTTAGCTCCACTAATTCACAAAATCAACCGCCACAGCAGAGAGCTAGATAGGAAAAATCTTATACTTCAACATCCTCCATAGTGCTACACTACCTTCCTAGGTTGCACATTACTACAGAGAATGTCAATTCAAAGCATACTGTGCTGGCAATTGGCAAGGAAACACGTACTTGGAGCCCTCAAATCGAAATTTGGACAGTGCACTAGGCTCCAAGCACACAAACAGATCTAATGCAGTCAAAAGAGAAAACACCCCCCCACACTTAAGTCCGACATTACCCTCAATGGAGAAGAGGGAAGGATAAGGGGAACGATGTTACCGGTGTGCACGGACTGCATGAGACTGGAAGGGGACCAGTCTGAGTGAAGAGGACTGGAGAGGGGACCAGTCAGGAGCAAAGGCACAACTAAAGGGAAAACAAAAGCTCAGCCACAACACGTTAGGTCCAGTTGGCAGCCCAATAGTACATCATCCAAAAGAAAAGTAAAGAAAACAAACCAAAACACAGGACAGTTTGCACTCTGAAAGAAACAAAAGCAACACAAGATGGGCAACGAGTACAGCCTACTCGAGCCCAGTGAAGTCGATCTTATCCATGAGGTCGTCAACCCCATCTGTCGGTGGTGGCAAGGGTGGGGAGTGGTCCCACCGGGTGGTCCAGTGGTGCTCCTGAGGCGGGTGGCAGGACTGGAGCAGGTGCTCCTTGTACTCCATCATCCGGTGGCTACGGTCCCGCTCCCGCTCGAAGCGAGCACTAGTGACTTCTAGCTGAGCCTCCAACCGGTCGAGGCGCTCGTCCACAACCGTCATCCGGGACTGGTACTCGGCCTGGTGGGCCGAATACTGCTGGTAGAATTGGACATGATGGTCCATGAGCTGCTGGTTCTCGAGCCCGAGCTGCTGGAACTGGAGCCCCATCTTCTGGAACTGCTCCGTGAAGAAATCCATCTTCTGGTAGAATTGGACATGATGGTCCATCGCCTCTCTCGGATCTCAGTCCTGGCTGAAGGTCCCCTGGTGGGGACAGCGAGGGCTCCGGCTCATCAGCATCCATGGCTCCGCCATCATCATCATCATCATCATCATCATCGGCCTCTTCCTCACCAGTGTAGTCATCCTCATCCTCATCCTCATCAAGATCCGCATCCTCCTCAGGGGGCAAAGACAGCCCATCCACCCAGGAGCGGGCTCCATCAGAGGCCAGGAGGAGTGCATTGTGAAGCACGTCCCGGCTGAGAGGGGTAGAGCCGCCCTGGGTCGTGGCGTCGGTCAGCCCAGTGAAGTCGACCTCGAAGTGGCGCGCCAGCTGTGTGATCAGCGGACCACAGAAAAGGTGGTTGGGTCTCCCGTGCACCTGTTGAAGGTGGTGGCCACAAAAGACCCCAAGTGCAGCAAGTGGTCAGGGCGCCCCATCGAGTACATGGCGTAGAGTACCCGCTTCGGCATCTTGTGAGAGCTGGTGACGTTAGGAACGAGCGAGCGGGTGAGGAGCAAGTTGATGATGTGCCACTCCGGTGGTACGATGGAGATGGATGTCTGGCCCGGGTCGAACCACTCCTGCTGGAAAGCTGGCCGGGCGATGCGTCGGTAGAACTCGATCTGGTTCCAGTCATCAGGATGGGCGACCTCGATCATGTGGCCGGAGTAGGGATGGTAGTGGATACCCAAGGCAGAGGCCAACCCGTCAATGCTCAGCTGTAGTGGCCTGCCACCTAGCTTGAAGGTGACACCGGTGGGGGAGTCCCGGGCCGCTTTGGAGCGGTAGTGGTAGGTGGTGTAGAACTCCCACACTAGCTCTGTGTAAGTGGCCTCGTCAATGGTCAGCAACGTCCGCCAATCACGGTGGCTGATGGCGGTGGAGAGCTCATTTAAACAGTGGAGCTACTCGAAGACTCCCCACTCCAGATGGTGATGGCGCTGGAGCACTCCGCGTGTGACCTTGCGGAACTGGTCGGCGTACTCTGGGTGTAGGCGTAGGTCCTATAAGAACGGGTGATCAAGTGACATGATCCTGCAAAATCAACAAACCAAAGGTGGAGCCAAGAAAATACTCTTCAGGACCAACAGTATGGGTTCATTACTTCCCCCACACTTAAGGACCACCTAGGCTAATAGTTTAAGCACAAACGGTAGAATCGCAAGCAACACTACCGCAATCAAGGCAAGAATCAAGCATAACCGACCTCATTCAAGCAACTGGGCATCACACAAGAGCCAAATATAACCATGACATCCCTCACCCTAGTCTAAAGCACACATGCCAGGCAAATCAAAGTTCTCGGTCCTAAAGTCTACAGTCCGATTTTCCAGAAAAATAAGAAATCTACCAAGAAACACACCTGGAAACGCAAGTAGGACCGCAGAGGAGACACGAGAGAATGGTGAGGGACGGCCAGCGGCGAAGGAGATGGTCGGCGGCGGCCTGCGGCAGAAAACGGTGGCTGGCAGCAGAATACGGCGGCAGGCGGGGAGCGGCGGCCAGCGGCAGAGGAGATGGTCGGCGGCGAGGAGAGAGGAAATGAGAGGAAGAGAGGGGAAGTGTTGGAAAAAATGAGAGAAGAGAGAAGGGGCGGCCGGGGTTTTGCTTAAATAGCAAAAATCCCCGGTCGGGCCTCAAAAATACCCCTTAGGGTATTTTGAGGCCACGGTCAGGGGTTTTTAAACATGGCGTTCCACGTACCAAAAATACCCGGCTTTGAGTCAAAAATACCCGGTCGGGTATTTTTGAGTCAAGGTCGGGTATTCCCATTTTTTTCGCCCCAAAAGACAGAAGGGGACCCGGCCAAGAGGCCAAAATACCCGGTCGGGTATTCCCATCTCGTTGCCCAAACATAGGGGGGGTCCCGGCCGTGGCACACAAATAACCAGTTGGGTATTTTTGGCCACGCCGGGGATTTTCCTCTTTTTGGCCAAAAATCTCTTTTACTCATTTTTTCCGAACTCCCCTGCACGAAAACGCTAAACCGAGGCAGATTAGACTACCTAACTTTACCACAGACGTGCAAATGACTCGATACAAGACAAAACAAAAGAAAAAGGGAAAAATAAATGCAAACCGTGGTGGGGTTGCCACCCCACAAGCGCTTCTTTACCGTCTTTTAGCTGGACGCCCATGGCGGAACTAAGGGTCCGCTAGGTCAACCACCAACTCCGCACATTCAACCATGTCTCCCAAATAGAGCTTGAGACGATGGCCATTTACTTTAAACGGCTCAGTTTGCGGGTTGGCAATCTCGATCGTGTCATATGGGAACACTTGTGTGACCGTGAACGGTCCAGACCACCGAGAACAGAGCTTTCCGGAAAAGAGCTTCAGGCGAGAGTTATAGAGGAGAACTCGATCACCAACCTGAAACTCCTTCGGACCCCGCAACCGTGCGTCGTGCAGGCTCTTAGTGCGCTCCTTGTACAACTTGGTGTTCTCATAGGCGTGATAACGCCATTCCTCCAACTCCAGCATCTGCATTTTGCGTTCAACACCTGCAATACTAACATCCAAGTTGAGCAGCTTAAGGGCCCAAAAGGCCTTGTGCTCTAGCTCCACGGGCAAATGACATGCCTTGCCATAGACAAGCCGGTACGGTGAAGTACCAATGGGTGTCTTGTAGGCAGTGCGGTTTGCCAAGAGAGCATCATCGAGCTTGGTGGACCAATCCTTGCGGGACTAATCCACCGTCTTCTCCAGGATACGCTTAAGCTCTCGGTTCGTCAGCTCAGCCTGGCCACTTGTTTGAGGGTGATAGGCCACGGACACCTTATGAGTCACACCATAGCGAGATAGTAACTTATCAAACTGGCCCTGGAAATGGGTGTCTCGATCGCTTATGATGACTTTAGGTGTCCCGAACCGGGAGAATACCTGCTTCAAAAAACCACAAACACGTCTAGTATCATCAGTGGGCAAAGCTTGCGCCTCAGCCCACCTAGAGACGTAGTCAACAGCAACTAAGATGTAAGTGTTTCCAAAGGATGGAGGGAAGGGGCCCATGAAGTCGATACCCCAAACATAAAAAATTTCACAGGTTATAAAAACATTCTGGGGCATCTCATCACGGGCAGAGATATTACCTGACCTCTGGCATCGGTCGCACCTGCGTGCAAAGGCGTCTGCGTCCTTGAAGAGCGTGGGCCAGTAAAGGCCCGACTGTAGATAGGCCAGTAAAGGGCCGACTGTAGATAGGTCTCCGTGGTGGTGTAGTTCTCCTGGGCATCATTTAGGGTCTTCGAGGCGTAGTAGATAGGTCAGAAGTGTTGATCTCACCTCTGCCCCAAGACAGCACCAACAACAAACTCACTTGCATCGCACATAAGCTCAAATGGTAGGGACCAGTCAGGAACGACCATGATAGGAGCATGGGTGAGCTTCTCCTTCAAGGTCGTGAATGCCGTTGTGCATGCATCAGTGAACTAGAAGGGGGCATCCTTCTCGAGGAGCTTGGTCAAGGGCAAGGCGATCTTCGAAAAATCCTTGATGAACCGCCTGTATAACCCTGCATGGCCTAGAAAACTCTGGATCCCCTTAACAGATTTGGGAGGAGGCAGCTTACTGATGGTCTCGATCTTTGCTCTGTCCACCTCAATCCGCATCTTGGAGATCTTATGCCCAGAACTATGCATTCGCGAACCATGAAGTGGCACTTCTCCCAATTAAGTGTCAGGTTCTTTTCCTTACACCGTTTAAGGACGAGTTCCAGGTTATGGAGACAGTGAGAGAATGAGTCTCCATAAACCGAAAATTCATCCATAAACAACTCCATAATCTCGCTGACCAGGCGGTCAAAGATGGCGAGCATGCATCGCTGAAAAGTGGCAGGGGCATTGCATAGCCCGAATGGGATCCTCTGGTAGGCAAATGTGCCGAACGGGCACGTGAAAGTGGTCTTCGCCTAGTCCTCCGGTGCAATGGGGATTTGGAAATATCCAGACATCCCATCTAGGAAATAGTAGAACTCGTGCCCTGCCAGTCTCTCTAGCATCTGATCAATGAAGGGCAGCGGGAAGTGGTCCTTCGACTGGCATCGTTGAGATGCCGGTAATCGATGCAGACACGGTACCCAGTCACCATGCGGATCGGGATGAGCTCATTCTTCTCGTTGGGCACCACGGTCATCCCACCCTTTTTGGGTACCACCTGGGTGGGACTGACCCACTCGCTGTCGGAAATGGCGAAGATGATCCCCGTGTCCATCAGCTTCACGATCTTCGCCCGAACCACAGCCTCCGGGTTCGGTGTTAGTCTTCTCTGCGGCTATCTCACTGGCCACATCTCATACTCTAGCAATATCCAGTGGGAGAAGAATGAGGGGCTGATCCCCCTGATATCAGTGATCTTCCATGCTAGAGTTTGCTCGTACTACTTCAACAAGGCCACCAGTCTGAGCTTCTGTTCGAGTGTGAGGAGGGAGGGGCTTATTCCCATCCCGGAGAAATGCATACTCCAAGTGAGGAGGGAGGGGTTTTAGCTCTAGCTCTGGTGACTCCTCCAAGGAGGTAGTGATGCGGGGTGAGGATGAGATCGGTTTGAACAGCCGGTCGCCCTCCAATAATGCGCCACTCTCCAGAGCGGCCAACTGCTCCTCCAACTGCGGCTCTTGCGATGCCTGCTCACCTAGAAAAATACAATGCTCAAGAGCATCGTCAGTAGCTAACGAGTGCGGTCTCAAAATCAGCAAGCACATCACAGTAATCTAAGTCATCATGCAAATAGGAGTGTTTCCCATTCTCAGACATATAAAAAGTAGCCTGTACATCCTCAGCACGCAAGATCAATTTACCACTATGCACATCAATAAGCGCCTTGGCGGTGGCGAGAAACGGTCTACCCAAAATCAAAGGCACATCCACATCCTCATTTATATCCAGAATAACAAAATCAACAGGATATGTGAATGCACCTACATTAACAAGCAGATCCTCTATGATACCCCTAGGATGCACAATGGAACGGTCATCTAACTTAATGCTCATCCTAGTAGCTCTAGGTTCACCTAGGTCTAGCTTCTTAAACAATTTGTAGGGCATGACGTTAATGCTAGCGCATAGGTCCGCCAAGGACATTCCTACATGCATGCTGCCAATAACAAGAGGGATAGTAAAACTCCCTGGGTCTTTGCGCTTATCGGGCAGCTTGTTCCGCAGGATAGCAGAACACTCCTCACTCAGTTCACTGTCAAAAGATCCGCAAGTTTCTTCTTGTTGGTAAGGAGGTCATTCATGAATTTAGCGTACTTGGGCATCTTCGACAGTGCCTCCACGAATGACATGCTGATGTTGACCTGCTTCAACATTGCCATGAACTTGCCAAACTCAGTCTCCATCTTGTCTTTGTGTAGGCGAGTGGGGAAGGGAAGCTGGGGTACATGCTCCTTAACCACTGGCTGTGGCTTGTGAATAGGTGCTTCTTTCTCCATCCCCAATTCTGCATCGTCAGCTGGAAGTGTTGAAGCAGGTAGTGGCTCTTCTTGCCTGGCCTGGGCAGGAGCAGCAAATATGGTCTTGCCACTCCTGGCAGGAGCTGCTGGTGAGGCTCGCGAGTATTTCTTATGGTGGTGGCAGGCAAAGTCCCCGGTGCTTTGGTGTTATTTTGGCGGGCAATGCCACCAATCTGGTTTTGGAGATCCTGTAGTATAGCACCCTGGTTCCTTTGGCCTCCCTCCAGAGAAGTTATGTTCTGATCCATCCTCGCGAAATTCGCCTGACTAGTAGTCATGAATGCATGCAAAATATTTTTCAGCTCCGTCATCTGGGTATCTGGAGCTGGAGCTGCTGGCGGCTGGGCATACTGGGCTGTGGCTACTAGAATGGCTGCCCCTGTCTAGGCCGGTACGACTGTAGCTGTGGAGCTGGGCCCTGCCTGGCCTGGAAGGGCTGGCGCTGCTGAAAACCACCTGCTGGTGCTGGGAAACTAGGTGGTTTAGTGGTGTTGCTGGAATTCCAGGAGAAGTTGGGATGCTGGCGCCAACCTTCATTATATGTACCACTGTAAGGGTCGAGGCGCCGAGCATTGGCGATGAAGTCCAACTGCTCCTGGGGTGTAGAAAACTCCCGCATAGCCTGGCAGTCTTCCACCAGATGGTTCGAGCTCTCGCACCACTGGCATTGAGAAACTGGAGGTCCGACCAGACCTATGCCCGGAATAAGACTGTTGGGCTCAGCCACCTCCCGCTCTAGCCCGGACATGGCCTTCATGGCATGCACACCACGATCCCGGGAACTCCTGCTTCTGGTGCTCTGCCCCCAATAGTGATCCCTGGAAGCCAAGGTAGTGATCATCTGGTTTAGTTCGGGTGGAGTCTTAGTGAGAATATCCCCTCCTGGGCATAGAGACTCGATCACCCTCTGACTCTCTGGGGTCAGAGCGTTGTAGAAATTCCCCATTGTGAAAGCATCATTGAAACCGTGATGGGAGCATTTCTAGAAGAACCCTGAGTACCGCTCCCAGCATCACGAAGAGACTCATCTGGCTCCTGGCGGAAATGAGTAATCTCCCGTTGTATCTCTGTAGTCTTTGATGCCGGGTAATACCTGTGCACGAACTTGTCGGCCAGATCGTCCCACGATGTGATGGATAGTGGGGGCTGGGTCTCTAACCACCTCTTCGCATGCCCCGCCAGAGAGTGGGGGAAGAGGTGAAGACGGATCGCATCATCGGGTACACCATTCATCTTGAACCCGTTTATCAGCTGCAGGAACCGGGAAAGATGCACCCTTGCCTCCTCATCCTTCAAACCATGGAACTGGATAGAGGATGTAATCAGTTGAATCCAGCATGGCTTGATCTCGAAGTTGTTCGCGGGAATGGGAGGATAGAGGATGACGGGGCGAATGTCGGCGACCGCAGTGGTTGATGCTGAACCCCATCTGCATGGGGTACTGGGTTGTTGGCCAGGACTTGATTTACCGGGGGAAACTGGAGAGGTATCCCCTGGGACGGGTTGTGTTCACCGTCCATCTCATACTCGTCCTCAGAATCGCTGCTCAAGTGGCCGTCTATGTGCTCCTCCGTAGCCAGTCTTGCTCGCTGTGCTCTCCTACGCTGGCGACAAGTGCGTTCAAGCTCTGGGTCCAACGGTAGTAAGCCTCCTGACTGGCTACGGGTCATGCACTATCTGCACACACCCAAACAAGCAACCCGTGAAGGCACAAGTGGGACAAAGCAAACAAACAATGAGAAAAAAGAAAAGCTAAATTAACAGAAACCACGTTTCATCAACAACCTAGCCGTCCCCGGCAACGGCGCCAAAAACTTGACTCGCCTTTACCGTCACACTAGAAAATGGCCAAGTGAAACCACCTACTAGAGTGTAGTATAGCGGGTATGGGTTTTAATGTCAACCCGGGTCCTAAGTGTGCTGACTACTCCGTGAATTCTTATTATTTAGCAATGTGAATGTAGTGAAGGTCTGAGTAAACAAACAAGCAAAGCAGTAAACGGTTGTTTTCAAGTTGAGAGAGGTCACCCGGATATGGTTCCCCCTAGACTGCAGTTAAGCCAGATTGTAATTTACCAAGTTCGAATTCAAAGATAATTATACTGCGGGAGGTTCTTATGCAGTCTGCAGTCTCGACTAAAGGTCTCCAGACCCTCTCAATCTGAGTCCCCAGCGGGCGACTAACCTCCACCGGAGTAAACAGATTGAGGCCCTAACGAACCAAACCTCCATTACCGAAGTAAATCCGGTACCGGATAGTGAATTGGCTCTTCGACTAAAGTCGCCAATTCACTACCTTCAATCAAGGGTGCTCTATCAACCTAGGCAGATATTCTCTTTCTAGTTCAAAGCAGAAACAACAGGAATTTGATCAGGATTCATGCCATTCAACAAATCAGACCTCAATTGAATATAATCAAATCAATGGATTCATACTTGGGTTGATACAATCAGGCCTAACATACAAATCTAGGGTTCTTCATACCTAGGTGAATGTGGAAGTTACTCCATGGAGAGAGAAGCAAACTCTAGCTCAGAAGCAGAAATCATGCTGTGAAGAATGGGGTTCTGCTTCTGGTCGGCAATCGGCACTTCTCCAAGAGTTATCCGAGCTCCCCTGATGATGAAGATTGATCTAAGGCGCTTGGGAACTCTGGTTCGTCGCTCTCTCTAGGTATCACTTTCTTTCTCTAAAACTCGGAACCCTTCAAATTTGCCATTCTTTTCCCTTAAGAACCTGCCATTCGCGATACCCGGTTGGGTATTTTAGGTGCCCGGCCGAGGATTTTTGAAACGCACCGCGTTGGCAGAGGATTAATCCCCGATCGAGGTCAAGAATACCTGATCGGGGATTTTAGCATTCCGGCCGGGACCCCTCCTGGGATTTCAGCTTTTCCCCGGCCTCTCCTTGCCTTTTACCCGGCCGGGTATTTTCACTCCGGGCCGGGTATTTTGCTCCTACAGCTCCCTTTTACTCCAACGGTCTCCTTTTGACCAGAAACTCGATTCCTCGCCTCCACGTCAACGCCAAATCCTGAAATGTGACATAAACCCACAAGCTAGCGTGAAATCGGCTTAAAACACGATAATCAACATCTCAAATGGCTCAAGAATGGAGGTAAATATATGTTCAATTAACGGTCTATCAGCGACAAAGTCTGAGTTCCATTCGGCCGGAGGGATCGTGTTTAAAGATCTTGCTGGGAATATACTGCTGGTTCGTGGCGTGCAGTTTCCTTATAATGATGGCCCTTTGGTGGTTGAGGTGTTGGCTTTTCGGGAAGCGGTGGTATGGTGTCTGGAATTGGGTTTTCAGGATGCTTGTTTTCAAGGTGACGCCCAGAGTATCATTGATAAAATTACTCGGCGGGATGCGAGTGATGATCGGATTGGGACAGTTCTGGAGGAGCTCATTGGGTTTTTATGAGTTATAATGCGCTTAATGTTCGATTTGTAGGTCGGTGGAACAATGGGGTAGTCCATTTGGTGGCTAAAAAGGTCCTTGCTTTGTACTAAGCTACGTGTCGATTTTTTGATTTCCAGGCCTGGTTGGTTTCCAGGATGTAATACCTTTTGATTCAATCAATATAACTGAATATCTTTTCTAAAAAAAAGACCAACAAACTTAACCCAAAACACCTAAAAATATCCGCAAAGCATACCAGAAGGTAAGGAAGCATATCCCAACAAAATCTCTATATTTTGTGACTGGTGCCATCTAGTTCTGGTAACATTTTCTAGTTTAGTTAGCTCACAATTAGTACAATGGTACCCTTTGAGGAAAGTATTCCGATCCC
Organism: Linum tenue; assembly: GCA_946122785.1. Classification (NCBI taxonomy): domain Eukaryota; kingdom Viridiplantae; phylum Streptophyta; class Magnoliopsida; order Malpighiales; family Linaceae; genus Linum; species Linum tenue. Next base: position 19,546,281 of record CAMGYJ010000002.1, on the reverse strand, counting down.
CATATGTTGGTAAATCAATATATCGTAGTATGTAGAGTACATAGATTGACTTCTATAATAACACTAATACTATTCGTGTTATAACACAATACTACTCGTATAAGAACTAACTAGCAATACTCGTAATATAACACAAAACTACTCGTATACTCTAATACCTTCACCTTTATCAAAATGGTGGATCTAATGGACACACGTCAGTGCCCTAGTCTACTAAAACCATCACTTTGCATGCACGCGACGAATTTATGGAGGCCATTAAGGGTCCTTAGTTATAATTGGCCCGACAACTGGAATATAAGAACGAGATTGAACCGTTGGAATTATTCACATTCCTACGAAGTTATTTGTTAGGTACGTAGATTCGGGTTGTTTAAGGGGATTACTAGTCTATGAAGGGGGTAGTGTAGGCCGAATAATCAAGAAGAGTAGGGTAGGGTTTGGTATTCCTTCTGGGTTACGGGTTAGGAGAAGTTTAGGGTGTGACCGAGTGGCTTAGGTGTTTTAGTTAGTAGGGTTCGGCTATAGTTAGAGTTACGTACTAGGATTAGCACTAGTGATAGCAAACTGGTGGAGCACGGCGGAGCGGGTATCTCAATACTGGCTCATTCTTACCGCGTGTCATGTACGGGTTGGACAGGATGATACCTACGTGGGTACAAGGCTGAGAGGGTCGACTCACTCTTACAGGTTATTTGGGGAAAAACACGCAAAATTTACCTTTTACAAAAAAATGAAGGAAAAACGCTTTATGAGTGAAAAATAATGAAAATATAATGTGTAATTGAGTCTAACTAATTTAAAGATCAAGTCTAACTAGGTGAAGAAAAGGCAAAATATGAGAAATATGAATAGGTATTGTTAGAAATTGAGATAGAATGGACCAAGAACGAAGCAGAGCGGGTCAGGTAGGAAGTAGATACCCATACTGCGCCCCACGTTACTATGGGTCAGATAATACCCTCTCCATCATGGGTCAGGTCGGTTAATACTCGACTGGATGAGTTCAAATTGGGGATGAGATGGGATGCTAAGTTGCTAACCATCTATTAAGTTAGCACAGTAATAACCAATCCAATCTCCGTCCTTTTATTTTTCAGTCAATCCAAAGGTGATTTTGTTAAAAGGGCATTTTGGGTACGCGCACAGGTGATCCCGCCTTTGGCATGCGAGATTTAGGGATAAACCCAACCGTCCTTTCCATTCGTTCTTTTATTTTTGCCCTTTTCCTCTCTAGCTGTCTCTCTCTCATTCTTTAGTAGAGCAATCCATCAAAATTGCATCTCCGTTGGCTTCCCCCTCTCCATCGGCTTCCCCCACTCTGCCTCCACCCTCCCCGCCATCATAGTCTTCCTCGCTTCTCTTGCCTGCGTTGTCGTTGTCTACATCGGTCTTCTCTGCGGCGCCGTTGTCTGCATCGGCCTCACCTGCCCTGCCATCATCGGCACCGGTGCGGCCTTCGCCACCCTCTACTGCGTCGCCATCGTTTGCTTCAACCTCGCCTGCCAGCGTAAACGAAGACGATGCGGTCGAGATGTGGTTCGATTCCGCAGAGAGCGCGAGATCCATCAATTGCCGCCGCAACGAAATTGATTCCACCAAAAATGGCGCCGAGTCGTCAGCGTCTCTTGCCTGATTCCACTCGCAACGACGTCGATTTCCCCACGCAACGACGCTGACCTTGCCTGTGTTGGCTTCCCACCACCATTGCCGTCAATCGCTCGTGGATAGCATGCGTGGAGGAAGAATGAGAATTTTTTCCAGATCTATATTATTATTTGATTAGCATTGATTTTGGGTTAGCAGTGATTGTGGTGTATTGTTTTCCATATGTATTAGTAGTTATTGTGATTATAATCAACATGAGCAGTGATATTTGTAAAGTATTAGTAGTGTTTTGTATATTAGTAGTAATATTTGTTCTTTGTAGTAATTTTTTCATTTACCATATTATTCTTTCTAAATATAATCAACTTCTTCTATTTAAAAAACGCTACTAAAAACAATGAAATCACGACGGATTATTATAAAATCAATACAACATCTAAGCTAAATCACTACTAATTCAAACTAGGAGTAGTTTTTTCCCTTGTATTTTTTCACATTAAAGTTCTTTGCGAAGGAGGAGAGAGATAATTAAATTTAATTTATTTATTAAATTTAATTTTACTAAATACCAATAAAACCCTCCATTGCTCCTTGGTTAGGACGGTGCTAACTCTTATACAATTAACACCTTAACTCCTCCCGTTCAAATTGTCATCCCTAATTAGCGGCCTATATATTGTAACTACTATAGCATAGGGCTGGCAACCGGTCGGTTTCGGTTTAACCGAAAACCGAAAAGTCGGTTTTCGGTTAAATCGAGACACCCCCTATAGCTGCCGACCACCGACCGAAGAGAGGTCACGGTCAGCCGGCCAACCGACCGACCGGTTCCGGTTTTAGCCTCGGTTAGCCGGCCAACCGAAAAAAAAATACATTTTCCAAAAAAAAAAAAAATTAAATAAACCGGAAAAAGCTCCACCACTCCTTTCTTATCAATATCACACATCCACACAATCGCTAAAAAAAAGAAAAGAGAGGGAGAGACAGACAGAGAGAGAAGGGCGCAAGCTCTCAAGATCAAGATCCAAAAAAAAATTGCAGATCCCCCTTCGTCTTCTTCTTCCCCCCACATATATATCTCTCTGTTCCCATCTCTCAAAATCCACCGGTCGGCGAGGCGGGTGGTGCGCGGCGAGGCGGGCGGCGAGGCGGGCTGCGCGCGGAGAGACGCGCGGCGACGGAGGCAGGGGAGGGCGACGACGGAGGCAGGGCGGCAAGTTGTGGTGGAGGTGGAAGGAGGGGTAGCGGAGGAGGCAGGGGAGGGCGGCCGCCGGCCGGAGTCGCCGTCGGAGGGAGGATGAGGGAAGATGGAGGAAAGAGAGGTCAGAGGAGGGAGGATGGGGGAGAAGGAGGGAGGATGGGGGCTGCTCACAACCCCTAGGGTTTAGGGAGAGGTGGGTGGTTTTATTTAGGCCAAAACGGGGTCGTTTAGCGTCGGTCGGTTAGCGTCGGTTAGCCGGTTAACCGACCTCGGTTTTTCGGCTAACCGCCTAACCACTAAACTCATCCGACAACCGACCGCCACCCATTTTTTCCGGTTTCCGGTTAGCCGCTAACCAGCGGTTACCGGTTAGACCGGCCGGTTAGCCGCTAACCGGCAACTGAACTGACAGCCCTACTATAACATTGGTCCAATTTGACAATCAATCAATAAACAAACAAGTTCCCCGCACTTACGTACATCATACTCTTGCTTGTGAGTTGAGCATGGATGGGATCGAACTCTAATCCTCCATCCTATATTTAACATGCCAGATCACTGCACCACATTTACTATTTGCTGTAATGCTTCACTTCCGCTTGGATTTGTAAGTTGGCCCCCTAGCTACAAGCTGGCTCCATCCCTGCCTTACGATCAAACCAACTCTGATATAATATCATAAACCAACTGGTCCTAATATTAAATCCGACCTTTTGGATATGGTCCATGAAACCGTATCGTACCGGCGGTTCAACCCCGAAATATCAGTATTAGAGGGTAAAATGGTTGGCGGTATTTAACGATACTACGGTTGAACTACGGTTGAACCACGATTTTACCATAAAATACCCTACCACTGACTTTCCCGGTACGGTTTCATGGACCATGCTTTTGGGTTACATGCGAGGCTATAAATCAAGGATTCTATGTCTATTGGATCACACTATAGTAGCCGTCAACTGCGGTGATACATTCACCGCTTTAGTCTGGCACGGTTAATGCAGGCGCGGTGAATGCATTCACCGCGATTAACAGCCGCAGTGATGCCCAAACATGTGTAGATTGAGAAATTTTCATAAAACGTGTATATTTTGAGATTTCCCCCCCCCCCCTTATTTTCCTGTGCCTGTTCGTATCCTCTCGCCAGTGTTTCCGTTTTGTTTTCCATCACCAACCGCTTTCTTTTATCGCCATTGTCGCTTAGCAAAGAGGGAGCTGGTCGTCAATCCTCTTCGTTGTCATCCTCAATCGGCGTCGTTCGTCACTTAACGAAGAGGGAGCTGGACGTCGTCGTCGAGCATGGCAGTTCGGTGTTTTCTTCTTAGTTTTCCGACACGGTCGTGGAAGTGATAAGAAGATAAAAATTAAGAATACGAACATCGGATTTACGTGGTTTCCTTGAAAATCAATATTAGTCCACGGGAGAGATAGCACTTTCCAGAGTCAATCTTATTCAGATTAGTCTGTATAGAGTACATAGAGGAGGTATATATACGTCCAGGCTACAGCACTAGAGTAACCCCAATTCTACTTAGTTTAGTAATTCACGTAATAGGGATAATTACATAAAGCTACCTAAACTAAGCATAATACATAATTTCAACACCCTCCCTCAATGTGCTTCATCCGATCGTGCAGAACATGATTGGTGGCTATCCGAATATCACTCATATTATCATCGAATAGCTTCATAGGCATACTGCAATTGAGGCATAGCTCTCCTATGAGCCGCTGCAACCAAATCAGTTTCGAAATAACTTCTGAAATCGACCTGTACTCCGCCTCTTTCGAAGGTTTTGAGACATGATCCTATTTTTTACATCTCCATGATACAAATGGACTCCCAAACCTTACACACCCCCCTGAAGTTGACCGTCTTGTGTCAATACAACCAGCAAAGTCAGCGTCTGCAAATTCCTCCAACACGGGTTCCCCTTTAACCAGGAAGAAAATACCAACATCTTTTGTATTCTGTAAATACCGCAGGATTCTATGCACTGCGTCTAGATGCATAGTACTTGCCATGCCCATGAACTGGCTCACCACCTGTACTGCGTAGGCAATGTCAGACCGTGTCAAACTGAGGTACCTAAGAGATCCAACAATGGTCCGAAACATAGTTTGATCATCCAACAAATCTCCACTATTATGCTCAACTTCAAATTATGTTCCACAGGAGTAGTACACGGCTTGCGGTTCTCAAACTGATTTTCTGACAATAAGTCCCAAAGATACTTCCGTTGACTAACCAAAATATTCGAATTTGAGAACTCCAGTGGTATAACGTCCAATGTAGTTAAAAGCGCGTTTCTATGTAGAAGCGTTTTGCTGATCTAGAAGCGTAAAATTGTAAGTTTTTAAGCTTAAAGCGCAGTTTTTAACTACATTAGTTATAAAAACGGTGATTATGTGTAGAAGCATTTTGGTGACCTAGAAGCGTAAAAGCGTAAGTTTTTAAGCTTTAATGCGTGATTTTAACTACATTGATCATGTCAGCACTCAGCACCAAACACTTGTTCGCCTTCGTACTTCATTATTTGAAAGGCAATTTTTTCTCTTCAATTCTTTTAAGAGCATGACCTATTAAAAATATGAATATTGATGGCATATGTGTGATACCGATTGACAATTCGGTTCTTAAATATCCCATGATGCCATATATGAATTGAACACAATCAAAGAGCACAACAACACTCACAAGTAAAGGTGACAATTTGTTATCCAATCTACCAATTCAATCCAATCCAATTCATTCACTTAAATATCCAACTAATCAAATTCATTTTGATCCAATCCATTTTGATTCAAATGGTAAATTACAATTTAGTACCTATACTTTTTATATTTTACATTTGGTACCTAAATTTTTTTTACATGAAAATATCATTGAAAATTATATTTTGGTGCCTAAAATTTTTCATCATGACATTTAGTACCTAAACATTTCAAATTTTACATATTGGTCAAAATCTGGGATGTCATTTGGATTCATTGACCAATCCACTTGATCAAATCCATGAAACCATTTAACGAAATCGACTTGTCCATGGATACACTAATCTAATCCACCAATCCATGGATTCAATCCATTTGCCAGCTCTACTCACAAGAATAGCATAGTCATAGGGAACCTAGCATGCAGTTGGATAAGAAATCACATAGACAACATAAATAATAAAAGAAGTTGACCTCATACGACACATTAATGCAAACCCTAAACATAGTGACAAATTGATCAAGCACTACCATCAGACCACAACAACAATCGTGCATTAATTAACAATATTATTCTCAATGGTTTCTCTTGGAGACTCTCGTCTTCAACCCATCTTTCTTGAACAACACCATGCCAAGCACCGGCCTATCGGAGGGACCATCGTCTATAAGTTCAAAATTGTAGTTCCAAAGAAGAGCGCTGGCCAGGGACTTGACTTGCGTGAATGACATATTCTTCCCCAAACAGGTCCTTGCCCCAGCCAAGAAGGTCATGAACTTGTACGAAGGGACATGTAGTATCGTCCCCTTCTCAGAAATCCACCTATCTGGTTTGAATTTCAAGCAATCTTCTCCCCATATCTCCTCCATCCTGGCCATGGCATATATTGAGAGTATTATCCTTTCTTCTTTACGTACAGTGTGCCCGCTTGGAAGGACATCTGCCTCCACGGCACACTTGTGCTCGAATGGCACCGGTGGGTACAACCTCAGTGTCTCACAGACGGTTGCATGGAGATAAACAAGTTTGTTCAACTCGTCGTTTCTGAAAAATCCTCCTATTTCTTCTCCTGGTGCTCCGCAATAAATTATGTCATTTAATATATCTAAAAGACTAAGAATATGTGTATATGTGTATATTTAAATATTTTTTTCTTACCATTAATATCACTTGACCGTCGCGTTGCCAACACTTGTCTCAACTCTTCGAGAATCCTTTCCTCAACAATAGGGTGGTTCGCCACACACCATATAAACCAAGTAAGGCAGGCAGCGATGGCGTCTCTTCCAGCTGCGACCAATGTTAATGTAGTGTCCCTCAAAAACTTGTCGGATGTTTTATCAATGATTTTTTCGTTACCACCGTTGTCCTCATCTTTCATGACCAAGATTTGTGTCAACAAATCCACCTTGTTTCTCTTATGCACATCATTGTCGACAAAGTGTTTGGTCGCTAATTCTTGCTTCTTCCTCTCAATGCTACCATATAGTAACTCATCTAGGGTTCTCCAAGCTCGAATGCACTTCAACTCAATTCCAATCTTAAGCCGGTGTTGAAGCCTCCTCACGCATACCGGAACTATGTGTCGGTAGATCGCCACCTCCTCCAGCTCATCGAATGCCTTGCCACATGCACTATCAAGGAGGCAGCCGCCTTCGGACCCCGCAGCCGGGAGGTAATGAGGGTCGAATCCCAAGACCAATAGGCACATGTTGTCGAACATGAACCTCTTAAACACGTCCTGTAGGTCCACCAACTCGTCCCTGTCCGTCGTCCTCGCTGCTGCTCTGTCGAGGACCGGCATAAGGGTGCTCCTCGCCTTCTGTGTGAGGATGTGCATGGAGTGACCCTCGAACTCGGAGTTGTTCAACAAGGAATGGAGGAGCTTCCTCTGGAACTTCCATGATTCGCCGTCGACATTAAAGATCCCGTCGCCCAGAGCCTCCATTATGGCCTTGAAGTCCCGGCCCTTGTCGTAGTTGGCGGCGTTCTTGTTGAAGATGTGGTTGATGTTGGTGGGATCGCTCGTGACCATGTAGTCGGCTTTGATGAAGCTAGGCCCCTTGAAAAGGAACGTTCCCCCGTTTCGCCTCAAAGCTCCGGTGATGAAGTCGTGGAGTGTGTACAAGTTGAAGAGGAGGCTGGGGAGCATCCCCAGCAATGGCCATTCGTAGAGCGGTGAGTGCTTGTTTCTGAGAAGCCAGTAGCATAGGAAGATGAATAGGGAAAGGAAGGGTAGAAGTAGTTGTGTGGACATGTTTCAGGAGCTGTCTAGTTTGGCTAGGGTTTCGCCAGTGGAATAGTATTGATGATGATGCGTTGGTGTTGGAGATTAGCGGGGGAATAAATAGTAGTTCTTGCATGGTAGAGTGAATCATATACTATGGTGTACAGTTGCATGGTTAGACGAACCTCCATTCTCCCACCAGCAACAAAAGTATTAACCATTACAGAATTTATGAAGATGGAGCTGCACAGCCTGCACTGTAATAATAGCTAGGTTGGTTCGGAGAAGGGTGGATAAGGGGGTAATAGTTGAAGCAATAATGGGGATCCCTACGTCTCTTTTCTTTCCATTTCCGAGCGGAATATTTGTGATACGGTAAATTTTTATCGCAATAAGTTTCACCTATAATTTTGGTAGGGTCAAAATATTGAAACCAAGACATCAATGCTGGCAGGCAATAGTAAAACCAAGCAGCTGCTATGTATCTGCCTTCTGCCAATCGTCATAAATATACCAAAGACAAGCAGAATTCCTACGTACTACAATGTTGATATATATATGTGATAATGTTAATTGATGAATGGCAATGATATGCTAGCTCTTATTGATTTTAGTCATTGATATATATACCTAATTGCAATGCATGTGGATAAATTTATTCAACCAAGTGGTTACCTTTTATTATACGTTAGTATATATTTAACAAACTTGTTTGGTATTAAATGTTGGAAAATAAACATATACATACATAATAGCCGACCTATCCAAAATGGTCTTTCGTCTACAATACTAGATCGTATTAGATAATTAGCATGTTAATTAACAGCCAAAGCAATCATTAAAATGGGTAAATTGCAAGAATGGTTACTGGATTTACTAGAAATTCTACATTTGATCATTAAAAATACTTTATTTTATTTTTGGTCACTAAAATTAATTTAATAGTTTATGTTTGGTCACTATCCATTAGTCTCCATTAAATTTATTTGATGTGACATTCAAGCAAAAATACGGGAAAAATGAAAGAATGGCACAAGGGAGTATAGGTGTCAATCGGGCGGGTTCGGGCTGGGTTCAATCGGGTTCGGGTTCAAACGGGTTGCGGGTTAGTCGGGTTGCGGGTTCATCGGGTTCGGGTTCAATCGGGTTGCGGGCAAATCGGGTTGCGGGTTCATCGGGTTTTGGGTCGGGCGGGTTGCGGGCGGATTGGGTTTCGGGTCGTTCGGGCCAGCGCATCTAGTAACTTAACTCATTACTCATTACCAACTTACACATTTTATTACACTAATTTAAAATATTTTCTCAACTTTTTAACCAATTTATTTCTACCTCGTATATATATACTTTATTTTTTTGAAAAAAACTAGTCAAAATGTTAAATCAATTTTTATGACTTGCAAACTTGTTATGTAATTAATCATAATTGGTAAAGTATTATAGCTAAAAGTAATGGTGATATCAATATTTGCAACCAAAAGACACCATTAATTGTTTATTTGATATTTTAGTATTAATTAAGTAGTAATTGGATTAAAGTATCTCGTTTAGTATAACCATGCAAATCTGGTATTTGGCGTGTGGTATTTGGCAAAAGCATAGTGATAAAAGGAGTTATTTCGAAATAACTTATTGCCCAAATAACTTCAGTAAACTGTTGTCAAACGAGTTATTTGTAAAATTGTTCGAATTATCCTAAAAATTGAACCATTAAAGGTTAGCTATCAAATTTAGTAAAATTATTGCGACTTCAATCATAACTTACTCAATAGCATATATCCTATACACTTAGCCTTACCCTCAATCAACAATATTAAGTTAGTATATGTTGTTGATTATATACCCTAAAGGCCTAAACCATCATACATTATACACTAACCACATAACCTATACCCTATACCCTAACCATATGTCTTTGAGTAGTGATTTTGCTAGTATAGTTAATTTAAAAGTGAAATTCATACTTTGATTTTCAAAACATAGATAAAAAGTGATATTTGCTAATTGTTATACCCTAACCATATATCCTATACTTTACACCACATACCTTGTATCCTAACCACGTACCATAAACATAAATTAAAAAGGGATCTCCTGCCGTTAAAGACTTCAAATGACTTCAAGTGAACATATGTTAATAAAAAACTTGGAACCGTCAAAACCATCAATATCTTATACCCTAACCATATACACCCTAAACCATATGTACCTTATACCCTATACCCTAACCATATACTTTAGATCCTAAACAACGAACCGTCAAAGATTGCTTATCAAGTTTAGTATAAATTGTTGTAACTAATGGTTAATTTATTTATTAGCCCATAAACAATTACATACATATATATATATTAGTCTTCAAAGCATATAAGAATAATTTTAACTAGTCATGCCCTCCATATAAAAGTTAAAGATTCATATTTCAAAAGCTAAAATTATGAAAAACCAAAATATTGAAAACACCAAATTTGTTTCCTTCTTTCTTTTCACAAAACTACTAAAATTTCCCTCCTACTTTCTACTTCCATACATTAGAAAACTCAATTTTCCCTCCTCTTTCTCTTCCATAAAATTGAAAGAACCAAATTACCCTCTTCTTTCCTTCTACAAAAAGTTGAAAACTCAAAAGTTTTCCTCCTTATTTCTCTTTCATAATTAAAAGAATCAAACTTTCCGACTTCTTTCTCTTCCCACATATCAAAACCACCAAAATTCCCACTTGTTTCTTTTCTAAAAAATTCAAAGAACCAAATTTCTCTCTTCTTTCTCTTCCCAAAAACTTGAATACACCAAAATTTCCCTCTTCATTTAAAAACATCAAATTACCAAATACATTACTTTACTTTATTTAGATTTAATTGATAATTTTATTGAATAGTTAAATTAACCAAAAAATTAATTTATATATTATATTAATATTGTCATGATCTCAAGTGACCTTCATGTTTCAATTTTTGTAATTTTTTAAAAATATGTAATATCAAGTGATTTTCATATTTTTTAAATTTCCTATACGAAACGAAAAAATAATTTTACTTAAGTTTAGAATGAAAAACTTTATTTTGAAAAACTATGTATTGAATATTTTTATAATTATTCAAGTGGATTAGATGAAATTCGGGTTGAGTCGGTCGGGTTACGGGTTAGTCAGGTTCGGGTCAATCGGGTTGGGTTAATCAGGTTGCGGGTCAGTCGGGTGGTGGGTCAATCGGGTTCGGGTTAATCGGGTTGCAGGTCAATCAGGTTGCGGGTTAGTTGGGTTGCGGGTCAATCGGGTTGCGGGTCGGGTAGGTTACGGGTTGTTGACTTTTAGTCAATTCGGGTTGCGGTCGGGTTGTGGGTCGGGTTGATCGGGCGGGTTAATCGGGTCGGGCTATGTTTTGACACCTATACAAGGGAGTATCCCGCCAGTCCCACTATGAAGAGGAGTTGTAGTGTCTTCGTTCCACCCCAAAAAGGGGCTTTTGCCCGCTCATTATCAATAGAATTCTACTACTAGGTTAGTACCCATTCTGACTCTTGTCAGTCTCTGAGGGACATCGAAGACTTGAAACTAAATCGAAAGACTGACAATATTCATTGCCTCACTACCATCTCTCTCGTTAGGTCATTACCGAGTATTATCATTCCTCTCCATTCACCCTTCTCCCTACGGTCGAACGCTCACCCTCTCATTTCAGTCGAGCATATTGCTCTAACCTCTCTCTATCGGTCGAGTGCCGAAAAGCTTGAAGAAGACGAGAAAATGCTACGATTGTATAAGAGTGTTTTTGCCACGGATGACGGGCGTTGGGTTTTGATGGAATTGATGCGAGAGGACGGTCTTTTATCTTATTTTGAAGAGAGGAATTCGCTGAATCTTTCCCAGTTAGAAGGTAAGTGGAGCATGGCTAGGGCTTTCTTTTGAACAGGTGATACAAATGTATTTTGATATTGGAAAAGAAGAAATTTTATGAAGGAATAAAAGATGAGTAATGAACAGAGTGAAATCCAAACAGCAACGGATCAAGGAACAGATGTTATTGATTCCAAAGCACCCGTATCACAAATATCGACTAGCATTGAGATTAAATAATAAATAATATTTAAAATTTAAACTTTATGATTTCCACCATTTTGACCAATCACCACTATTAAAAATCAAAATCAAAATTAATTTTCCCATCGGGAATAGAATAAAACAATTGTTCATGTTAGCTTACTTGATCTAACTACAACATCCCAATCGTCGGCCAAGTATAACCGACGACATGGTTCATGTTGAGTACCATCCTAACTCGATCGACCCACTATCCTACTGTTAAGAAGTTGGGACGGACCCGGAACGGTGAAGTGATGGATGGGTAAGAGCTCTATTCAACCTAGGGTGCCCCTATATCGTAGGAGATCGATCCAGTTGACTCCCTCGGGGATTACCCGGACGATGTGGGGTGAGGAGTTGTTTCCCTCCTAGGTCAAAAGCTTGATTGACTCAATTACTCTCCCATTAGGAAATGGACTCCTCAGGAATTACCCGGAATGGAAAATCGATGAATGTGGTAGGCTTTATTCAACCTAGGGCAACCCTATATTGTAGGATATTGATGGAATCGACTCTCTCGAGGATTACCCGGACGATATAGGGTGATGAGTGACCCGAGGACGCTAATAATGGGCTCTAAGGGGATTTTCTCCCTCCTAGGTCAAAAGCTCAATACATGAAAATGGAAACCCAACTCATGTCATTCATGAAAACATCCATCAATTAAGTAAAATCATCAATGAAACATGGAATGTGTCACATACATCAACATTAAACCCAAATCTAGACATATGGTTCTTAAACCCAGAGAACAAGGTGAGTTTCTAGAGAGAAAAGAGAGAAATTACAAATTGGAGCCCAAGATCTTCTTCTTCTTATAAGCTTGAATCCTTGTCTTCAAGATCAAGCCAAGCCTCCAGTTAAACTCCAAGATCACTCAAGCACTCTCTCTCTCTCTCTCACTCGAGCTCCCCTTTGGTGTTTTGGGTTGAAACTCTAGAGAGAGAATTGAATCCCTCTCCAAAAACCAGCTCCCCCCTTTCTTCCTTCTGCTGCTTCCTTTTATACCCAGATCGAAGGCTGTTCACGGTCGTGACCTCAAAGCCTGGACTGTGATCTCGGCCAGAAACGCGCCGTTTTACTACAACACTTCACGGTCTGGAGCTGAAGTTCATGGTCTTACGACCGTGAGCTGACTTGGTGCCAGTAACTTATAGAACTGCTCTAGAACCTGGCCAGTTCACGGTCACATGGCAATTGTCACGATCGCTTTGGGCCTTTTTCACCTTTTTGCGCTTTTCGACCTCCAATCGACTCGAAAATCGTCCTCGAACTTCCCACACGTACTATGACGTGAAATGTAACAAAGCAAACACAACCTAGCATAAAATAGGTCGAGGGACAATGATTTACTAAGCAAAACAAACAAGAAATGAGGGGTAAAATGTGTGCATTTGGACCAGAATCATTAGCTAATTATAGTGAGTTCAAAATTTCGTGAATACGATTGATAAAGATGGTGTTGGGCTGTGAATACGATTGATAAAGACTGGAAATCGCTATGGAAGCTTGCACTTCCCCCAAAAGTGTGTTTCTTTATGTGGAAATGTGTTAAGAAGGTGTTTTCCGACGAGAAAACCTTTGTCAAATAAAATGGACTGCACCTTTTACTTCTTTGGACAACGATCACTAGGACACGGTTCAAACCTCTTCAAACATATTTCAATGCAGGTGTTTGATAGATGAAATTTTTTGGAAACAAATTTACATTGAATTACCTCTACTCCTTTGGAGAATCAGTGACGTAGACATCAATTGTTTGGTTGTTGAACCCTTCTCTCTGTCGACCCTCCCTCCTATTTATAGCTATGGAGAGATAACCGCTATAGAAAACCGCCTCTTGGATAATCCCATAAAGAATCGCTCCCTGCTTCCTCAGAGTGGTGGTTACTCCTTCAACCGCCTAGGTGCTTCTCTTGGAACTGTCGTGGATCTTGGAGTGTAGCTTGCCTCGCCTAGTCTTGTTCCAAATCTTGTGTCATGCTAGTCTTTTGATAAGCATGTGGTGTCTCACAAAAGGGGTCGTGGTCCTCTTGCCTCGAGGCCATGAACTTCTTACTCATTTCCATGGCCTTCTTGTCTGACAACCATGGACCGCTTGAGACTTAGTCACTAGTGATATAATGCTCCACCACCACGCACTTCTCATTTGTGTCAATGGCTCCTCTGATGAGGCAGCATGGACCTCTCAGTCATGTGTGTGGCCCTTCCCGTGTCACGGCATTGGCCTTCTGATACTTAGTATTTTTTTATCTTCTTTGAGATCCGCTTCTCGTGGCATGATTACATGACTCCGAGAATTTTCTCACGTACATGGTCCCTGTCATTGAGATGACATGTACTTCTAGATTGTAGACTGACATGACTCTTTTCGTGAAGCGACACATGCCTCTAGAATCTAGATTCTACATGGAAATGGCCCTCCTTGTTGAAGCGACGGGAAACCTCCAAATCATGCACACGACCTCTCTCGTAAAGCGGCATGGCCTTCTCATACTTAGTATTTTTCTCATTTTATACATGGCCTCCAAATCATACTTCAAGCTCCTAGACGAACATGGCACTCCTCATTGAAGTGGCACGTACCTCTCCAGACTTAGCTCATTTTATACAATATGACTTAGTGGTTTGGGTTTAAAATCAATATCAATAAGGCCCAACCTAAATAATATTAATCGTTATAATTAATGTGACCTTAAAAATCATTGATTACCTTGTAACTCATCAATGTGGTACAAGATAATTTTTAGGTGTAAACATAAGGCAATTGCAACTAGAGAGAGATTATTTTCGCGGAAATGCTCACCCAACCTGAAATGTCCAATTTGCGATGCCTCGACTGAGTCTGTGATGCATTGCCTCTTCCTCTGTCCACATCACATCTATTAATTAGTGACCCAAATCACATCTAGTGATCACTTAATTAAGTAACTGGCCAAGATTAATTATTATACGGTGATTTTCTTGTGAGAGAATATTTGATACGGTGATTTTCTTGAAAAGGAAGTTTCAGTACTACTGGGGGCAGTGGCGGAGGGAGCCTTTGAGGAGAGGGGTCCTAGGACCCCACTTAGCAAAAATTTGGGTGTCAAAATCCTTTAAATATATGCGTTTAGTATGATTCTTGAAAGATAGGACCCCGTACTTTCGCTGATATTAACTCACGTAAAGACCCCAATCAATTCAAAAATTTTAAGGATCCCGGTCCATTCAAAATCTGGCTACGCCACTGACTGGGGGCGTGCATACGTAGGGCCATATCCATGCATGATAAATATTGAATTCCAAAAAGTATCAGGCAGTTAGCTGTGTAGACTATAGAGGTTTTTGCCTACTTAGGGTGAAAATTCAAAATTAATTATATAACAGCAGTGAAAAAAGATGTGGAATAGCTGCAAGCAACACAGTGCATCTGCAGAATGAATGAATGCTATATGTGTCGGTCACTGACGACCTTATGATCATCTGCCAGGGGAGAGGGAAGAGATGGTTTTGCCATTCTAAGATCCACTTGGTCAGTGATGAATGTATTTTAAGATCCACTCATGTAATATAACTATATTTGAAGTGGATCTTGTCGTTAAATGTATTTTATTGTACTTTAGTGAACTAGAGTCATCCATTATAATTTTTCATTAAAATATTTAGGTTTGGGTTTAGAGAATTGGTTTTTGAGGCTTATCCGATAGATAGTTAGAAATAGAATTAACCTTCTTCCTGCGACCGCAACCTATATCTAGTGTTCTTTATGGTCACCATAAGAGTTTGCAATCTGAGCTCCAGAGTCCATACGAAAGGAAGGCCACTAAGAATAATTAACACAACAGGATGACTCTAACAGTAACAGGCCCACACATGAAAAACCCAATATTGCCATTTGTTTACACCATAAAATTTGTCTTGTACCACATTGGTGGTTAACAAGATACTCAATGAGTTTATAAGGCCCCGCCCATTATAATAATCAATGTTCTTTAAGTTGGGCCTTATGAATATTGATTTAATTTTAAGCCCAACCCACTAAATCTGGAGAGGGACATGCCTCTTCAACAAAGAGGGCCATGTTCATCTAAAATCTAGAGGGACATGCCGCTTCAACGAAGAGGACCATGTCCGTCTAGAAATCGAGGAGCACATGCCATCTCTAAAAAGAGACAAAACTGACTATGTCTGAGAGGTCCATGTCACGTCATGAGAAGGGGCATGGACGTGAGACAAGATGAGACGTCCATGCCGAGTCACGAGAAGGGCCATGTGCATGATTAAGAGGTCCATGGCCGTGTCATGTGATGGCCATGGACGCAAAACAAGAAGGATTAGACACGATTGAAATATACTAAGTTTGGGAAGGACATGCCACCTCATGAGAGGGTCCATGTGCAAGATTGAGAGGTCCATGCCACCTCATGAGAGGAGCCAGGGACACAAATGAGAAGCGCGTGGTGGTGGGGCATTATATCACTAGTGACTAAGTCCCAAGAGGGTCATGGAAATGAGTAAGAAGTTCATGGCCATGAGCCAAAAGGACCACTACTCCCTTTTGCGAGACACCACATGCTCATTGACACGCTAAAACACAACACCAAACTGCGACCAAGTGTAATCGCAGTCCGGAAATGCAGTAAAGTGGCAAGCTCTATTTGTCAACCCGGGGTCTAGATCTACTCCCTACTCCGTGATTATCTATTATCTAGCAAGCTAAGTCGAGTGATTGTGATTTTAACTAAAAGCAGTAAGAAAGTAGGAAATGGTTCAAAGTTCTTTAGCAAGGGAAGAGTCACTCGAGATTGAGTCCCCCTAGCTCCTTAGTTAGGTCAAGGTTGTAATTACCCTGGGTTGATTAACTGTTGATTAAACTGCGGAAGATCCGACAGTAGTTTGGAATCTCTTAAGCTGACCAAGCCCTCCCAGGGAGACTAACTGGCAGGCGACTAGCCTTCACCGGGATAGACTGCTGAGGCAATAAACGCAGAACTCCACTACTGGAATTGGATTCCAGTACAAAGCAGTAAATCGATTAACTCTCGTATAACCAATCTACTACTACCGATTGATGAAGCTCTAACAACCTAATCAGATTCTATCTATCTCAGGTTGCAGTAGAAATCAAGAAAAGATTATGAGACTTCAATTGACTCAATGAATCATGCATCAATCGATTATAACCAATCAATATATCAATCCCAAGTCATTACAATCAAGATTCCTAACACATGGAACTAGGGTTCTTCATACCCAAATGAGAGAAGGTTCTACTCCATTGAGAGAGAGAGGAAAACAGAAATCAGAGTAGTCATACTCATAAAGATAAGGATAATCTTCTCTGGGAGGTCGATCTTCACTCCTGGGGATGCAATCTGGGCTTCAATGGTGAGAAATCCACTCCAAATAGTTCCTAGGTTTGTTCTTCGCACTTTCTCTCTCTAAAGCTCTGTTTTTTGCTCAAAAACTCGATTCTCCCTCCTTAGGCTCAAAATTGGGTTAAAACCCAGAATTTCCCGACCACACGGCCGTGTGGTTTCCCATTCTGCCCGTGTGAGTGCCAAAACGCAATGTTTCCATTAAGTGCCTCCACGAATGCTACACGGCCAAAGTTGCACGGCCGTGTAGAAAACTGGTTTGCCCGTGTGAGCTCCCTGGAATTTCCACACAGCCTCAAGGGAACCAGTACACTGCCAGTGTGGTCTTGCCCGCGTAATGGGATTCCACACGGCCACGCCACACGGCCGTGTGGCTGCTAGGTCTAGCCGTGTGGTTTCCTCAGCTCCTCGCCAAACGTCCAACTTTCGTCCAATCGACCCCGAACTCGTTCCCACACTTCCAATCACGTACTAGGACCTGAAATAACACAAACGAGAACAACCTAGCGTGAAATTGGCCAAGGATTCGAGAAATGAGGCTCAAACGACATAAGAATGGTGGATAAAAACATGTGTATATATCAAGTCATCACTCATCAAAAGACTAGCATGGCAAGAGATTCAGAGCAAGTCCAGGCGAGACAAGCTACACTCCAAGACCCATGACGGTTTCCAGAGAAGTACCTAGGAAGTTGAGAGAGGAACTGCTACTCATCCCACGTTCAAGGGACACGACAACCATGTTTCGAAGAAGAGGGAGCGGTTCTTTATAGCAGTTATCCAAGAAGCGGTTTTCTACGGCGGTTACCTCCTCATGGATGTAAATAAGAGGAGGGGTTGACAGACAAGGGTTCCCAAAATCACACAACTAACACCTACTGACTCGCTAAAACACAACACGTAACAATGGCCAAGTGTAACCAATGAAAGGGACTGCAGTATAGTGGCACAAGTAATAAATATCAAATCCACGGGTCTCTAGAGTTACTATAACTCAGCTTCATTTTATTATCTAGCAAACTAGATTAATAATTGATTTACTAAACTACTCTACTAATTACAAGTTGGGAACTCACTTAGGTATGATTCCCCCTAGCTCCTCAATTAGGTCCAAGTTGCAATTACCTTTGGTTGATCTACTGTTGATTAAACCGCGAAAGATCCTAAATTAGCATGGAATCTCTTAAGCTGACCAAGCCCTCTTAGACAGAGTACCCGGCAGGCGACTAGCCTTCACCGGGATAGACTGCTAAGGCGATTCACACAGATTTCCACTACTGGAATGAATTCCAGTACAAAGCAGTGAATTGATTGACTCTCGCACAACCAATTCACCACTATCAATCAAGGAAGCTCTCTTAACCTAATCAGATTCTATCTATCATAGGTTAAAGCAGAAATTAAGAGAATTTGATCAAGATTCAATTGACTCAATAAATCATGCCTGAATTGATTATAATCACACAATATAGCATCCAAAACTTCATACAAGAAAGATCCTAACACATGGAACTAGGGTTCCTCAAAACCTAAGTGAAGGGAAGTTACTCCATAGAGAAGAGAGAGACTGCAGAAATCTGATCTAGATCTTCAATCTCCATCTCCAAGCTTGATTCTCGAGTTCCAATGGTGAAGAAATCCTCCAAAATAGCTCCAAGAATGATCCCAAGCCGCTCTCTCTATAGGGTTCGTCCCTTGGGTGTTTGGGAACCAAAACCCAGCTCTCCCTTTCCTTTGGCTTGAATCTGCCTAAAAAACCCTTTTCTAGGCAAAACACGATCGAGGACATGGCCGTGTTTTACTTTTTCCCGCCCGTGTTTTTATTGTCGAACCTGTTCCCCTATATTCAATGCTTCGTTTCTCCCTCGTCCGGACTCCGAATCAGTCACCGTTTGATCCCAGACGCTCGTAGTCTCGTCCTATTTCTTTTCATGACAAGCTTGCATGATTCTTTGTCCATAAATGAGGTAGAAATCCATTCTTCTTCAGGTCATGCCCAAGTTTCTTCTCCCGAATCGCCAATTGATATCCGATTGACTTGAAACTTGCGTCTATGCCTCCCTTTACTCACTAGGACGTGAAATGTGACAAAATAGCACAACCTAGCGTAAAGTAGGCCAAAGAAAGTATAATGCAAGCTTAAACGATCAATAAACAGAGGGAAAAACATGTGCAAATATCGAGTCATCACCTACGTCAAGTTTTTATCATTTCTCTGCAAATGTAGCCACAGTCGTAGTTTGGAGCTCTCGCTGAACCTCCAAAGGAGTATGAGTAATTTAATTTATATTTTCATTCCCAGAAACCATCAATCAAACACGCTCGTTCGAACTGTGTTTGAAGAGGTGTGAGCTGTGTCTTAGAAATCGTTGTCCAAAGAAGTCAAAGGTGCATTAATCTCATTTCAGCACAAGTTTTCTCGCCGTAAAACACCCTTTGATGAATTATTTTATTATCCAGAAACCATAGCCTCACATACCACTTTGTAACAGAGGGGCTTTGACTCACTCCTACTGTCACTCTAGAAAATGGCCAAGTGTAACCACTTCCTAAAGCGTAGTAAAGCGGGTTAGGTTTCAATGTCAACCCGGGTCCTAGATGTGATGACTACTCAGTGAATTCGTATTATCTAGCAATGAAACTTAAGTGAAGGTCTAAACTAACAAGCAAGCAAATCAACTAAATGGTTGTTTTCAGGTTAAGAGAGGTCACCCGGATATGGTTCCCCCTAGTCTGTAGTTAAGCCGGATTGTAATTACCAAGTTCAATTTCTATGATAGTTATACTGCGGGAGGTTCTCAAACAGTCTGAAGTCTCGACTAAAGGTCTTCAGACCCTCTCAATCTGAGTCTCTAGCGGGCGACTAACCTCCACCGGAGTAAACAGATTGAGGCCCTAACGAACCAAACCTCCACTACCGAATTGACTTCGGTACAGAATAGCGAATTGGCTCCTCGACTAAAGTCACCAATTCGCTACCTTCAATTAAGGATGCTCTATCAACCTAAGCAGATATTCTCATTCTAGGTTAAAGCAGAAACAACAGGAATTTGATCAGGATTCATGCCATTCAATCATTCAAACCTCAATCGAATATAATCAAATCATAGAAACAGTACTTGGGTTCATACAATCAATCCCAACATACAAAACTAGGGTTTCCCACACCCAGATGAATGGGAGAACTACTCCATGGAGAAAGAAGCAAAAGCAGAATCAGATGCGGAAATCATACTGTGAAGATGGATTTCTGCTACTGGACGTTGAATCGACACTTCTCCAAGCTCAAGCCAAGCTCCAATGGTGTTGAAGATTAAGCTAGGGCACTTGAAGACTCTTGTTCGTCGCTTTCTCTCTCTAGGAACCGCTCTGTCTCTCAAAAACTCGAATCCCCCCTCTTTTGGCTGAAAATCTGCCTAAAAGGGCATCAGTGGCCAATGCACGGTTGAGGGCACGACCGTGCTTTGCCTCAGCCCGCCCGTGCTTTGGCTAGGGTTAATTACACTGCCAGCAGTTGGGGAAAACACGGCCGTGCTTTTGGGAGAACACGACCGTGCTTTGGGAAAACACGGCCGTGCTTTGTCTCTGCCCTGCCCGTGTAATCAGCTCATGTCTGCCAAACTTGAATTAGCTCTCGGCAATAAAAGCACGTTCACAAAACACGGCCGTGTTCTGAAGGCCTCCTGCCCGTGTTTTCACTGCCGAACCTGTTCCCCTATATTCAATGCTTCGTTTCTCCCTCGTCCGGACTCCAAATCAGTCGCCGTTTGATCCCAGACGCTCGTAGTCTCGTCCTCTTTCTTTTCATGACAAAATTGCACGATTCTTTGTCCATAAAGTGAGGTAGAAATCCATTCTTCTTCAGGTCATGCCAGAGTTTCTTCTCCCGAATCGCCAATTGATCTCTGATTGACTTGAAACTTGCGCCTATGCTTCACTTTATGTGCTAGGACCTGCAAATATCGAGTCATCAAATCCCCCCACACTTAACCGTTTGCTTGTCCCCAAGCAAACCTAACTCAAACCAATGCAACTCTCCAGACCTCTATAGCAACAAACAACCTCGATCGTAGGTAGCGGACTTCCTAGATCATTTAGCAGCTTACGAGGTCAACCGACGCACAAGTCATCTCATAGCCTCTTCGGCGAGAATGCTAGTCTCGAGTCGGTATCATGGCAAATAGTGAACAGAGGACAAATGAATCGTGGATGAAGAGACTCTCAAAAACAAAAGATCATGGACTCACATTTTTCAAGGTGCTCGATTTTCTTCTTGAAGATGGTTGGAACCCCTTTTCTTTCTTCTTTTTGCTTGTTTTTTTGTTTTTCTCTTTTTTTTTTCAAGGGTTCAAACCTGTTTTTGCAGAAAACGGGGGCTCCCACCTAGCAAAGGTTTTGTGGGAGCCCGGCTCTTACCGGCCATGCCAGGAGCAGTTGTCTCGAGCCTCGTGCGGGGGAAAGACATGTAAGGGGGCTGGAGGTAGTAGGTGGAAATTGGGAACGGATTCCCGTCTCCCCTTACACACTTTCGCCCTATTCGCACGGGAGACGTCATTTTAAAGCACATTTTCGAGCACCTGTCATTTTCAAAACATGATACCAGAGTCCATGACAGGCAGAGAGTCCACAACACCACACATTTCAAGGGTCCTAAGATCACTAATTCACTCAATTAACCAACACAATATGAAGAAGAAATGAGACGTCTTAAATGTATCAACATCCTCCATAGTGCTACACTACCTCCCTAGGTTGCAAATCACTACAGAGACTGTCAATTCAAAGCATACTGAGCAGGTAATTGCAAGGACACGTACTTGGAGCCCTCAAATTAAAAAATTTGGACAGTGGACTAGGCTCCAAGCACACAAACAAATCTAATGCAGTCAAAAGATAAACACCCCCCCACACTTAAGATCGACATTGCCCTCAATGGAGAAGAGGGAAGGTAAGGGGAACGATGTTACCGGTATGCACAGACTGCAGAAGACTGGAAATGGACCAGTCAGGATGAAGCGGACTGGAGAGAGGACCAGTCGGGAACACAGGCACGGCTAAAGGAAACCAAAGAGCTCAAACACGATATGTTAGGTCCAATGGTCAGCCCAATAGTACATCATCCAAAACAAAAGCAAACAAACCAAATTGCAATCCGACTCGAAACAAAACAAATAAATGAAAACCGTGGTGGGGTTGCCTCCCCACAAGCGCTTCTTTACCGTCTTTTAGCTGGACGCCCATGGTGGATACTCAGGGAGGTGCAGGAACAGGTGCCTCCAAGAGCGGATCCACATCGCTCTTGAGGTACAGCTTCAGGTGGTGACCGTGCACCCGACGGTTGCAACCACCAGCAGTGGTCAGCTCGACCTGGCCATCCGGCAAGATGCAGGCGAGTGAGTACTCGGATGGCCAGGGTGGTCGTGGTGCAGAGGATGGGACCAGCTCATAGTGGTCTCCACCTCTCTTCCGTGCAGGCTTAGCAGCCTGCTGTTTCGGCCGCCACTCCTCCTTGAGCTTTTTGTTCGGAGGCGAGGCTGGATGGAGTGGCGGCGAAGGAATGATAGGAGGGTCCTGCAAAATGAGAGGTGCAGAAGGATACACGACAGGCTCGTGTACCTGATCAGAAATAGCATGCACAGGTGATACAGAAATCATAGCACAATGATCAAACTCAGTCACAGAAAAAGTAGCCTGTTCATTCCCAGCACGCAGAATCAGTTTACCATCATGCACATCAATCAATGCCTTGGCGGTGGCAAGAAATGGTCTACCCAGAATCAAAGGCACATCCACATCATCATTTATGTCCAGGATGACAAAATCAACAGGATATGTGAATGCACCAACATTAACAAGCAAATCCTCTATGATACCCCTAGGATGCACAACGGAATGATCAGCTAGCTGAATGCTCATCCTAGTAGGGCTAAGTTCACCTAGGTCTAGCTTTTTGAACAATTTATATGGCATGACATTAATGCTAGCACCTAGGTCCGCCAAGGACTTTCCTACATGCATGCTACCAATAGTAAGAGGGATAGTAAAACTCCCTGGATCCTTGCGCTTTTCGGGCAGCTTGTTCTGCAAGATGGCAGAACACTCCTCGCTCAGCAGCACTGTCGAGAGATCCCCAAGTTTCTTCTTGTTGGTGCAGAGATCTTTCATGAACTTTGCGTACTTGGGCATCTTCGACAGTGCCTCCACAAATGGTACGCTGATGTTGAGCTGCTTCAACATTGCCATAAACTTGGCAAACTCAGTCTCCAGCTTATCTTTATGTAGGCGAGTGGGGAAGGGAAGCTGGGGTACATGCTCCTTCACCACTGGTTGTGGCTGGGGAGCAGGGGCTTCCCTCTCCACTCGCACTTCTGCATCACCGGCTGGAAGTGCTGAAACAGGTAGTGGTTCCTCCTGCCTGGTCGAGGCAGGATCAGCTGATGAAGGCCTGCCGCTCCTGGTGAAAATGGCACCCAGCTGCTCGTGCGGGTCCCGTGGATTGGGGATGGTGGTGGCAGGTAGAGTCCCCGGGGCCCGAGCAGTAAGCTGGCGCGCTAGAACACCGACTTGGTGCTGTAGATCTTGCAGAATAGCACCCTGGTTCCTCTGTCCTGCCTCCAAAGAGGCTATGCTCTGGTCCACCCTCGTGAAATTTGCCTGGCTAGTGGTCATGAATGTCGCCAAAATGTTCTTCAGATCAGCCATCTGATCATCTGGAGCTGCGGCTGCTGGAGGCTGAGCAAACTGGCGCTGGGGCTGCTGGAATGGCTGCCCTTGCCTAGGCTGGTAAGGCTGCTGCTGTGGTGGTGGCCCCTGCCTAGTCTGGAAGGGCTGCCTCTGCTGAAAACCACCTGTTGATGCCGGGAAACCAGGTGGTTTAGTGGTGTTGCTACTCCAAGCGAAGTTGGGATGCTGGCGCCACCCCTCATTGTATGTGTTACTGTATGGATCAAGGCGCCGAGCATTGGCGATGAAGGCCAACTGTTCTTGGGGAGTAGAGGACTCCCGCATAGCCTGGCAATCCTCCACCCGATGATTCGGGCTCTCACACCACTGACACTGTGCCACTGGAGGCGCAGCTACACCTCGGCCCGGTAGGAGACTGTTGGGCTGCTTCAATGTCTGCACCAACTCAGCCACCTGCTGCTCTAACCCGGACCTGGCCTCCATAGCGTGCACACCACGGTCCCGGGAATGCCTGCCTCTGCTGCTCTGCCCCCAGGAATGATCGCGGGCAGCCAAGGTACTGATCATCTGGTTCAGCTCGGGTGGAGTCTTAGTGAGAATATCCCCTCCTGGGCATAGAGACTCGATCACCCTCTGGCTGTATGGGGTGAGGGCACTGTAGAAGTTCCCTACTGTGAAAGCATCGCTGAAGCCATGATGGGGACACTGCCAGAAATATCCCATGTACCGCTCCCATGCATCACGAAGGGACTCATCTGGCTCTTGGCGGAAGTGAGTGATCTCCCGCTGAATTTCAGTAGTCTTCGATGCCGGATAATACCTGTGCACGAACTTATCCGCCAGATCGTCCCAAGAAGTGATGGACAGTGGGGGCTGGGTCTCCAACCACCTCTTAGCATTCCCCGCCAGAGAATGGGGGAAGAGGTGAAGGCAGATTGCGTCATCCGGAACACCATTCAGCTTAAACCCGTTCGTCAGCTGCAGAAAACGGGAAAGATGTGCCCGGGCTTCCTCATTCTTCAAATCATGGAAATGGATAGATGATGTAATGAGTTGAATCCAGCATGGCTTGATCTCGAGGTTGTTTGCTGGGATGGGTGGATAGAGGATGATCGGGCGGATGTCAGCATTCCGTGGAGTGTAGTAGTACTCCAAGGTGGGACCCGGCGGTGGTGGTGGATGCTGATTCACCGGGGAAGCCTGTCGAGCATTCCCCGGTTGTGGGATGTCTTCGCCCTCCATCTCGTGTTCGTCCTCGGATTTGCTACTCAATTGGCCGTCTCTGTACTCCACCGTAGCCAGTCTAGCTCGCTGTTGTCTCCGAAGTTGGTTGCAGGTGCGTTCAATCTCTGGATCCAACGGCAGTAAACCTCTCGACTGGCTACGGGTCATGCACTGTCTGCACACAATCAAGCAATGCAAACCCGTGAAGGCACAAGTGGGAAAGAACAAAAACTCAATGCGAAAATGAAAATGCTAGAGTAACAGAAATCACTTTTCTTCAACAACCTAGCCGTCCCCGGCAACGGCGCCAAAAACTTGACTCACTCCTATTGTCACTCTAGAAAATGGCCAAGTGTAACCACTTCCTAAAGCGTAGTAAAGCGGGTTGGGTTTCAATGTCAACCCGGGTCCTAGATGTGATGACTACTCAGTGAATTCGTATTATCTAGCAATGAAACTTAAGTGAAGGTCTAAACTAACAAGCAAGCAAAGCAACTAAACGGTTGTTTCAGGTTAAGAGAGGTCACCCGGATATGGTTCCCCCTAGTCTGCAGTTAGCCGGATTGTAATTACCAAGTTCAATTTCTATGATAGTTATACTGCGGGAGGTTCTCAAACAGTCTGAAGTCTCGACTAAAGGTCTTCAGACCCTCTCAATCTGAGTCTCTAGCGGGCGACTAACCTCCACTGGAGTAAACAGTTTGAGGCCCTAACGAACCAAACCTCCACTACCGAATTGACTTCGGTACAGAATAGCGAATTGGCTCCTCGACTAAAGTCACCAATTCGCTACCTTCAATTAAGGATGCTCTATCAACCTAGGCAGATATTCTCATTCTAGGTTAAAGCAGAAACAACAGGAATTTGGTCAGGATTCATGCCATTCAATCATTCAAACCTCAATCGAATATAATCAAATCATAGAAACAGTACTTGGGTTCATACAATCAATCCCAACATACAAAACTAGGGTTTCCCACACCCAGATGAATGAGAGAACTACTCCATGGAGAAAGAAGCAAAAGTAGAATCAGATGCGGAAATCATACTGTGAAGATGGATTTCTGCTCCTGGACGTTGAATCGGCACTTCTCCAAGCTCAAGCCAAGCTCCAATGGTGTTGAAGATTAAGCTAGGGCACTTGAAGACTCTTGTTCGTCGCTTTCTCTCTCTAGGAACCGCTCTGTCTCTCAAAAACTCGAATCCCCCCCTCTTTTGGCTGAAAATCTGCCTAAAAGGGCATCAGTGGCCAAAGCACGGTCGAAGGCACGGCCGTGCTTTGCCTCAGCCCGCCCGTGCTTTGGCTAGGGTTAATTACACTGCCAGCAGTTGGGGAAAACACGGCCGTGCTTTTGGGAGAACACGACCGTGCTTTGGGAAAACACGGCCGTGCTTTGTCTCTGCCCTGCCCGTGTAATCAGCTCATGTCTGCCAAACTCGAATTAGCTCTCGGCAGTAAAAGCACGGTCACAGAACACGGCCGTGTTCTGAAGGCCTCCTGCCCGTGTTTTCACTGCCGAACCTGTTCCCCTATATTCAATGCTTCGTTTCTCCCTCGTCCGGACTCCGAATCAGTCGCCGTTTGATCCCAGACGCTCGTAGTCTCGTCCTCTTTCTTTTCATGACAAACTTGCATGATTCTTTGTCCATAAAGTGAGGTAGAAATCCATTCTTCTTCAGGTCATGCCAGAGTTTCTTCTCCCGAATCGCCAATTGATCTCTGATTGACTTGAAACTTGCGCCTATGCTTCACTTTATGTGCTAGGACCTGAAATGTAACAAAGGAACACAACCTAGCGTAAAATAGGCCAAAGAAGCGATAATGCAAGCTTAAACGATCAAGAAACAAAGGGGAAAAACATGTGCAAATATCGAGTCATCAGGCTTACTAAACCTGTGGGCCACCTACAATCAATTCGCCCAAGCAGCATTATAGCTTCCAACGCATCAACGGGCATCGCTTGGATTCGAACCTGTGATGTACAACTCTCAACCCTTCACTGTCGCGTCAGTTTTACCGTTAGGCTATCTTACCTTTGGTATTTCCCTTAGATAATTGAATTATCATAAGCACAAAAGCATTTCATTGTGTTATTCTTAGGCCTAATATTAATTATTAGTAAAAAAAAATTTCGTTCTTTTTTATTTGCTAAACCTATTGAATTGCTAATAATTAGCCAAGCATTACATAAATATATAAAAAAAATTGACATTGACCAATTACCATTAATTATTATTTTAACGGTGCCCCACCACATCATCCACCTCAGCATCCAATAAAATAAAAATAAAAAATAAAAACTAATACAAATTATTTTAAAATAAAATAAAAATTAAAACTCTCCCCTCGTCTCTTCCCACAACTGATCTATCCTTCCGATCTCCACTTCTCCGGCTCCCCTCTCCGACACCCATCATAGCATGGCGCCAGTCCGACGTCATCGACTATCTCCTCCACTTCCTTGGGTTCGAGGTCTAGTACGATAAGAAAGATGGTGTGGCTCCCAGAAAATCCAGACGAATCTCTGGATCTGCTCGAGTGAAAGCACGATGGGGTTGATGGGAGAGTGAGTGAAGGCATGACTATGTCGGCGGAGAAATTGACGAAGGAGGAGAAAGCATATTAGTGTCCACCAAGCTCATTAGTACGGGGCCTTTTGGGGAGGATATTTAAGAGTAAATCCGCGCGGCTTTGGCCCAAAGCGGACAATATCGTACTAATTGAGATGCTCGGTTATGACATAATATGTGTTCAAATTAAATTTTCATCAGTACTCAAATTAACCTTAATTTGGGCTTATTGGAGTCGGTGGTGGAGCCATAATTCACAACGATGGGAGGGAGGATGTGCTTCGGGGTGTTCAAATGGTTACCATGGTAATTACTAAACCAAAAAAGTCTAAATTTTATTAACCATGAAATACACTATCATTTAACCAAACCGTCCAAACTAATGCAACAGCCAAATTAACCAAACTAAAGTTTAATCGATTTGGTTAATTAGTTAACCGGATGAACCAATATAACATCACATTATCATTAAGTGAAAATTAGTTAATGCATCAATTCACAATATGATGCTACCATACAATAACTGATCTACGGTGTTCCAGGCTCAAATGCACTTCCACTCCATTCCAATACGAAGCTGGTGTTGAAGCCTCCACACGCATACTAGAACCATGTATTGGTATATCACCACCTCTCCCAACTCATCGAATGCTTGCTACACGTACTCTTGGGGAGCCTACCGCCCTCGAACCCTACGGGGAGGTATTTGGGGTCGAATCCCAAGACCAACATGCATATGTTGTCACACATGAACCTATTAAACACATCTTGTATATCCAACGCCTCGTCCTGATAGAAACCGGCTCTCCGGGATCTACTTAATAAATGGAAAAGGGAATGGGAATGGGAAAAGGAGCCTTGGTTGGCTCCTGGTGGTGGTCGTGGGCTAAGGAAGGGGAAGGGGGAAGTGTTTGGAACGAGGAAGGAGAAGGGGAAAGGAGGGAGTTGGCGGCAGTAGGCTTCCAGAAGGGAGAGGGGAATTTGGAAGGGGTCGGCGGAGAGGAGGGAAAGAGAGGGATTAGAATATCATTAGGGTTTAATCTCTTTGCTAATTCTCATTCAACGTAGAAAAATAGTTTAAATAAAAATTCCTAATTACCGATGACTACCCCAACTTATTAGACCCGCAATCGAATATCCCAAATACCCATTAATTCGTAAACAATCATAAACTAGCAAATAAGTCCAAATGCTAAATAAATCGAAATGCAGGTTTCTATCACGTCCCCACTGGTTCTTGTTGTTGCTCAGTCGAGGACCGGTAAAAGGTTGCTCCTCAACTTCCTTTTGAGGGTCTCCATGGCATGACCCTCAAACTTGGGGTTGTTTAACAAGGAATGGAGGAGCTTCCTCTGGAACTTCCATGACTCGCCGTCGACATTAAAGATCACGTCGCCCAGAGGATCCATTATGGCCTTGAAGTCGCGACCCTTCTTGTAGTTGGCCCCGTTCTTGTTGATGATGTGGTTGATGTTGGTGGGATCGCTCGTCACCATGAAGTCGACGTTCATGAAACTGTTTCCTTGAGAAGGAACGTTCTCCATGTTAGCCTCAAGGCTTGGGTGCAGAAGTCGTGGAGTGTGTAGTTGTATAAGCTCAAGAGGAGGCCAGGGAGCACACTACAAGGAAATGGGCCTAGCCTAGGGGTTTATTTACTGTGATTTCCATAACCCCTGTCAGGCTTTGTTATGTTTACTTTTGGCATCCACTCCACCAGCGGTTGGAGCACCCGCTTAGAAGTCCAACAATTTAATTGTTATTTTGATTTATTTTTCTTTGATATATTTTTTTTTTGCTTGCTGAAATATTGTATCGTAGAGTCCTCAGTTCTCAGTTCCTCGATGGAACAATTCCATTTTCCGAACCCTAACATCGTCACAAGCGAGACCCCCTATCCAATCCCCGTGAAAATCCATGGTCTTTGCATCTCCTTCTCCGATCTTTGC
Organism: Linum tenue; assembly: GCA_946122785.1. Lineage (NCBI taxonomy): Eukaryota > Viridiplantae > Streptophyta > Magnoliopsida > Malpighiales > Linaceae > Linum > Linum tenue. The sequence continues at coordinate 19,516,666 of CAMGYJ010000002.1, read as the reverse complement.
GATTTGAAACTTAGATCTCTACTAGTTGACTGCTTCAACCACCACCCTTGTCTTCCCGGCTACTCAGAAGAACCACCACCTCCGGCCAGATCTCTTTCTCCCACCTGGAGCTTTGATCTTCATGAAATCCGGGTTCTTCCGTCATTTCTCATCTACCTGATTCTGCATTTGTTTATCGTCGTCCGCTGGTAAGCAATTTTTTATTTGATTTCTTTCTTTCTATCTGTATTCGATTTAGATTTTCGGTGAAGTCTCTCTCTTTTTCGATTGCGCAATCGACTTCTAGATCACCAAGGCAAAGTCAGCAAGCTTTGAAACTTTAGTTTTGGTGACTGGGCTGAATTTCGTGCTTGTGGTGTGCGCTGAGGAGCAGTAGGATGTGGAGCACTTGATCAAAGCCAGGGATTAAGAGGTGATTAGAGTTGGGAATTTGTGATCTTTGAATTTATATCAATTAGAACTAATTAGGTATGATTAAAATTGGGCATAAATCTCTTGTTGGATTAGGAAGAGCTGAAAAGTATTTCTTATTGAACTAAACAGTTTTGTGGTCTTATGAGTTATGATGAGTAGATTTTTCCTCCAGAGCCAAGCGGAATGTTCAACACAATTTCCTTATATTGACTGCAATTTAAAACCCCCCTTTCTGGATTTTTTCCCAAACTACCATCGTTTTAATTTTTTTTTTTACAAAAGTACCACCCATTTCGTCAAAATTCCAAAACTACCACAATCCCCCGTAAACCGCGCGGGCAAGGTGCAGTTCACCATTGGACAGCTGCAAAATCGTACCTCCACGTTGCGGTCCATGCAACCGCGCGATAGGCAGACGATCTGACGGCTAACTGCCTGCCAGCGGAGCGATCCGCGTTGCCCACTGATAACTGTTGTCCTAGGGCGCGATTTGCGCGTTGGGAAACGTAAAGTGTGTGCTGGAGGCGCGGTTTTTGGTGGGGTAAAAATACCAAACCGCCCCTCCAGCACACGGTTCTCGCCGTATAAATACCCACCCCCCTTCCTCTCATTTTCTTCACACCAAAACCAATATTCTCTCTCTCTCTAAATTTCTCACTCTATCCAAAAACTAAATAATTTAAAGGTGCACAACTTAAATTTGAAGAAGAAGAAGAAGAAGAAGGAGATGAGTGAAGATTTTGAGTTTTCTGGAGCTGCCTTTTATAGGCAAATTTTACACTGGAAACCGCAGGGGGGCGGGGAGCGGTTTTAGTCTGACATGCAGCCCCCACCCCTGCAACCTCTTGCATGCAGACATGTAGGATGTCGGGTGACGAGGCACAAACCGTTAGGGGGTGGCGGTTTATGTGCATCGACAGGGTAAACCGCTTCCCTGTGGAGCATTTTACCTTGCCGACACATAACCGCTCCATGAGGATGTGGTTTGTGCTAGGGCAGCCATGGAAACCGCTCCTTCAAAGAGCGTTTTTCCCAAAAACGACAAACCTCTTGTCTGGCAGGCGGTTCCATGGTAAACCGCCCCTGCGTGGAGCGATTTTTAATAAACAGTGGTCAATTTGGAATTTCTTCGGTATGGGTGGTAGTTTTGTATTTTTTTTTTAAAGTGGTAATTTTGGATTCCCCCCCCCCCCCCCCCCCCCGCCTTTCTCAGCATTTTGTAGTTTAAGTCACAGTGCAGCATGGAAGCACAAAATTGAATTTTAACTGAGTTCTTTTTTGGCATTTAGGTTCTCTGTTTACTTGTTGTTTTTAGATACCTTTCAAGGTAAGTCGTGTCTTGTAGTAGTTATCATAGTACTGCTTTGTTATACTTCTATGAGCTACTGTTTTGGGATTCTCTCTGTCTTCTTACCTTGGGGTGAGATTTGTGGCTTTATATAATTGAGTTGCTACAAGTCTGCTTGATGTTGATGATGATTAGCATAATCATTTTTGTTGCTGCTGGTGCAGGTTCTGGACTTCCACTTGAGCTTCCTCTTCTGTTCATCATCCTTTTCTTCGGATCAGGCTGATGCAGCTGGAGCTTGATTTTGGGCAATAGATGGTTTTGCGTGGCGAGTGGAAGTGCTAATAGCTTTACTATGACTCTGGTTTATGGTTTCCCTCAAGAGTAAATTCTTCTAATCGATGCTACCTCTCTGATTTCTTGCAATAGAAGTGACAATTTACGATGGCTATGTACTTCTACTCCAATACGGATTTGACTACACATTGGATGGTAATTTTGCTTGTCACATCACATGACAAAAGGGGTTTGCTGAGTTTTGTTTGTGTGCTGATTTTTTTTTGTTATGTTATCTGCAGATTATGCCTCTTTGTTGTAATACTTAATCCTTCTGTGGCTTGAGGTCAGGGGGTTAGCTCCCTTGTAGCAGCCTCCTCCATGGTCCGTACTTGAAATCATATACATGTACGTGCATATATAAGCGCCCCGGGGATATATGCACTTATGTAAGCAGACGCAAGATATAGATTGTAACTAGATCATTTGTTGTTATAGGTTTCAGATGGCCTGGAAAAAACTAATGTGGCAACATAGCTTGTAGTCGAGAGAACAACAGTAAACCCCCTCTTGGGTTAGACATAGTGACATAAAAGAAAGATCAGTTCCCCTTCATAATGAACTAGGTTAGTTGTTCCTTTCATCTGGAATCTTTTGATATCTAATTTGGTTGGTTTTTGTGGTCTGATAGTCTTGTTTATGGCAAAAGGTTCTGAAACTTCTTTGCAAGTTTTATGAGGTTTTGATATAGACACAATAACACCAATATCTTGTGCACATGTCTTGTAGAAATATGTTTATCATCATCAAACAGACTAAACACAAAGCGGTTTTTAGATGGCACATAAGGTGATTTTGGTTTATGTTGTTGGTAGACTAACCCAGATATTGGTTTCAACAACTAGTTCTCCAAATATTTAGATATTAATTTGCACCACCATCCAATGTCATTGTGCTAATTATGGGAGATGAAGAATGGAGATGTTACTATTGTTTGAGGTTCATATATTGAAAACATGGAGTTTACCGTTTTTGTGGTTTTACTCATGTTTGAAGTTACTTGCAGGCTACATAAGGCAGGACTAGACAAATGACATAGCAGGTTTAGATCCAGACTTGATTCAATATAATAGTTATGTGTCACTTTTTTGCTTAAGAAAAGATATAGTTTTGGGATGTAGAGGTATGATATGCTTTTTAGTTATATTTTAAACAAAGCTACTACTAGGGAAAAAAGTCTTAGAAGTTATGCTGGGTGATTATGCTTGTTTCATTGGATACTTGTATTACAGAATGCTTGGTTTTATATGAAGTGGTTTTTGCGCATGAAGATTCTAAATATGCCCACCTTACTAGGGTATGTATGATTGTGATTTCCTGTTGGGTGATGCGATCTAGAGAGTTTCTAGGTTTATAAATATTTTAGTTATTTTATTTTCCTTCATGTATTATATTGTTGGAATTTTAATCAATGTATCTCTTATATTTGAGTTCTAACAATTTTTAATCAATGTATCTCTTATATTGTTGGAATTTTAATAAATATAATATTTTTCGAATCTAACCATCGAATCGCTAGCCTGATACCTATTGTAAGCATTAGACCAAAATTTTCTCAACTCTGCATCTATGACACTGCTAATGAACTCCAAACATGTTATATTGTTTATTCTCGAATCCAACTTCAAATCCTTTGCACGATTTAATTATTTAACAATTGCAGGCGATATTAGATTCAATTAATATCTTAGTAAAGACATTTCGATCTGCAAGGGATAGAGTGAATGGTAACACTATTCAACAAGTTGAAATTAATGTACTTGCTAAAAGAGAAGGGGATGGTAGAGAATATGATTTTCCATCTACAAATGATGTCACTAATCTAACTGTAGGTGAACTGAGAGACAAACATTTTCTCCTCATATTGTTGTCCCGTATCAAAGTCAAGAACTGGAACAAATTAGTATATATCGTCCCAGTTAAATGGCTTTGCAATATCTCATATTATTCCCACATGGCGAGGTTGGTTGGTATCCAAACATTACATATTCTAGCATTGAGGGTGCAGATGGATACAATGAGAAGAATGTGACCCAAGGTGGTTTTTGCAGTTATAGACTCCAAACAAGACTGGAAGAATTAAACACATTGCTATTGTGTGAAAAGTTTTCCAAAAATATGTTGTTAATGCATATGCATTGGTTGAGGCAGAGCGTTTAGAAACAATCAAACAAAGTTGCGACAACATTACTACCAAGGTCTTTTGGATTCTTATTTGAGAGGTCATTAAGATACCAGTTTAAGGGGAAAGCATGTAATTTTAGCTTCATCGCATACAGGTAGTCCTCAATATAAGTATGGAAGCTTCCAGGTTGTTATGGCAATTTGTAAATGGGCAGGATATTCAGATATTTTCATTACATTTACATGTAATCCTGCTTGGCCTGAGATCCAATACATGCATCCTTGATTTCATAAGAACTACTACTAGCAAAAAGATCCTAATAGAGTTTTGTCCTCGCACGAGTTTTCAAACTGAAGTTACATCAATTGCCGATGGAGATTTTGGAGAATAAATATTTTGGGAAAACATGTGCATGTAAGTTAGATTCAATAGTTTTACTTTAAGCATCCATAGTTCGTTATTTGTTTGCTAACTATTACTTTACAATTTTAATTATTATGATATTTTTTCCATTGCAGATGTCATGGCCATTGAATTCAAAAACGTGGTCTACCTCATGCTCATTTATTAGTTTTCCTGGCCGCTGAAGATAAATTATATAGTTCTTCAGGAATAGATGCAGTTATATCTGTTGAAATCCCATATCCTAAAGCATATCCCGAAAAACTCCATGAACAACTAATGGTATATGCTCTAAACATTTCTCGATGTCAAGACATTAACTATCAAATGCTAACAATTTTTGTGATATGTAGGAATGTATATATTCTGTCAAATGCAAAGTTATCAAGGTTAAGAATGGGTGGTGCTATACTGACTACAAAATCTGCCCACAAAAACTCGATAAGACTCCAATGAGGTACTTCAGTGGGAATTGTACAAACACATCAAAACGACAACAAGGTAATCCAACCAACAAATATAATTTATATTATTTTTTGATAAATGCATAGATTATGTTACTAATGTACAAAATATAACATTTTTCTTAATAATTAGCAATGTATGGCCCAAAGACCAAAGTCCAACAACTTACATACATAGTATAATATAAAATAAAATATTGTTAATATAAAGAAAATCCAGGAGATTGATGCCATAGTAATAATTAGCAATGCTTGATTGGCGTGCACTTCCCTTTACCTCTTTATATTTTCAAGGGATGTACTAATTGAATAATTTTGAGGTATACAATGCATGGTACCGATACAAGCTAACCTAGATATATATTACAATTTTAAATTAAATAGGGTTAATGTAAACCGATATCAGGAGATTGGTTTCATAAATTCAAAAATTGATATGCGGACAATATTTTGTCTTCATCAACTACAAAAATTTTACATGTACTTCAACATTTTTTTTTATGTCATTATCATTGTTATACAGATTCAAGGTCAACCTTCGAGTGGTTGGCGATACAGGAGAGGTTGACTTTGTTGATATGGATAGCGTGGGAACTCGATTTTTTGGAATATCAGTTAAAAGGATATTCCAAGACAACGATCGAATTAGAGGACCATCACCTACTCATCTCTTACAAATTGAGGGAATGACATTAGAGTTCGGCATCAAGCTCACATATTACAACATCGCTAATTCAACCATCGAGTACAAAATTTTCAAGATAGGGAAGGAAGAGGAAGACCAACCGACCGACGATCTTCCTGACTTGATCGAGGTAAATTATATTTGAAAAAAATGATAATCAATTAGGTGGAGGTAAATGGTAATAGATTCGGCGTTAGAGATGATGATGATCTTTAGAAGAAGAACATTGTTCATGAGGAAGAAAAAATGCAGGATAATGTTCGTAAATTGGACGACACCAATTCTACTCCAATGAAAAGATGATTTCTATTTGAAAATATATTTTAACTTCAATTTTTTGTGCTTAATGAAATGCATGAAAACAAGGAAGAGAGAACTAAAATCGAAGAGAAGAAGGAAGAGCCAATTGATATTGGAGATAGATGTGTCACTAATGAATATGAAACCATTATCAATGGTGACGATGAGGTTGTTGCTCATGCAGGAGGAAGTGCAAACAAGCCAAAAAGAAAACATGTAACCATATGTAACGATAAAGAGTAAATAGAAGGTTCATTTTAATTGGTATTTATTTAGAAGTCGGTTCCCTTGCGTGGTGATTTCTTTCATTTTCGTAAAAGGATTTTAGACGATTAGTTATTAATATGTCGGTACCTCATGCTCATTTATTAGTTTTCCTAGCCAGATAAATTATATAATTCTTCAGAAAATAGTATGGTGTTCATCCTTTCGAATGGTTGAACTATTTTGATAATTGAGTTCTCTTATTATTCAAATCGGTTCGAATGTTTAGAGTATTTGAAGGAATAAAGATTTTCTTATACCAATACGTACTCGAATACAAATTGTCACTATTATTTACGTGATTGACAACTGAATCCAGCCAGCTGGTTGTGCCCGTCACTAGTTGCAATTACAAAGTTTCCCTATTGGTGAATCTCTTACGTGTACTACATTGCTTTCGGTTTGATTAGATCGATCCAAACATTGTTTCGATTATATTTGACCTATCAAAAATCAATAAAGAACACCCACAAATATAAAAGTTACACTTTAGCAGGGAGTGAATAGGGTGCTAAAATTTGTGTTAGTATCATTTTTAACACTTACACTAAAAGTATTATAGTAACTATCTCATCTCCCTTCCTCTTCCCTTTCCTCTTCTCTTTTCATTCTCGTCCCCTTTTCATTCACGTTACTTTTCTATGTTTCATTTACAGATTACAGTTTCGGTACATGAATTTAATAGATATTAATATTTAGTACCTAAATTTATTTTTTATATTTGAGTCCTAAAAAACAATGAAAATTAAATAGTATCTGAAATTTTTATTTCTTACATTTTGTACCTAAACTTTTTAAAATTTACAAACAGGTCCACTGCTAAGAAACTTTTGACCTACTTTGAGGTTCTGACTTACTATGAGGAGGTTCTAGCCTACTTTGAAAAGTTTCTGGTCTACTTCAGTGGTCCTCCTCCCTTCCTCACATTAAATGCAAAAAGGATGGCTTGTCCTGGCCTCCTCCCTTTCTCCCAATTTTTATTAATGACATGTGTGCCTCTCCTTTCTTTTCTCTTTATTAATTGTGGTCAACTCATTTAAATGGAAAAGTTATCCAAACGAAATGTTCATATTGGCTGGAACAAGTGTTATCACTATGCTAACAAAAAAAGTGTTAGCATGCTAGCCTTCCCCATTTTAGCAACTAATTAAACACGATTGATGATTTGATTTTTTATTTGTAATAACAAACACCTATAAATTTACAAATTACACTTAATCAACCAAACATAATTAATGTTTCTCCTGAATATAAATATGATGATGCAACTTAAAGAATAAACTTTAACAAATTTTAACAACCAAAAAAATCCCACCAAGTATGAAAGACGGGCACTAATGCTATATATTTTCTTAACAACTTTCTTCGTGAATGTCACACTCTGGCTATGTAATGGTTGGGATATTGATCCATTTTTAAATTTTGATGATTGATTTTTTTAATATAATGATAAATTCAAAAAAAAAAAATACTCATAAATTTGTCATTGTAATGGATATTGGAAGAGTTACTGAAGTTGTATTGATTAAGTTCCACACATACTGAAATAAAAGTAAATAGAAAAGTAATTGCATGTAATTTACAGATTTGTACATTATTATTATAAAAATGAAAGCTGAAATCATTTGAAATTAATAAAATAATCAAAATAGCAACATCACTCAAAATTAACAGCGTAGTACTATAGTCCGGTCATATTCGATATCATCAGTCATTCACGAACTAACATCGCGACTATCTATTTAATTATTTGGTTATAAATGATTATCACATAGCTCAATAATGAAACTCTTCTCGGGAAATGATGCTAAGTTGTTTTTTTCATTAGATCGCTCAGATAAACGAATAAAAGAATATTAAGAAAGTCAATTCAACGACCGAAGCCCTAACGCAAACCGATAAAAATCAAACCCAATAAACTAGGATCCAAAGAGAAGGTCTTTTTTGCTAGCAAATAAACAAAGGTTACTTGTCCAATCAACAAACTTAACACAAAACACCTAAAAATATCCCCAAAGCATACATACCAGAAGGTAAGGAAGCATATCCCAGCAAAATCTCTACATTTTGTGACTGGTGTCATTTAGTTCTTGTAACCTTTTCCAGTTCAGTTAGCTCACTGTTTTCCCGACGAGAAAAATCTAGATGAACATAATTGAATTGCATCTTTTGATTTCCAAACAAACGGTTAAACAACACAGTTTACACCTCTTTGAACAAAGTTCAAACAAGGGTGTTCAATATGTTTGATAACTACGAGGCAAGTCTACATTAAATTAGCCCTACTCCTATGGAGGTTCATTGAGAGCTCCACAACTATGACTATGGCTATGACTACATTTGTAGTGTAAAAGATAATGGATAAAATTTGACAATGGGTTGTCTGGTGTGTCTTTGGCGAATCCCTCCTCTGTTGTCTTCACCTTCAATTTATAGCCACAAGATGTAAATGCTTTCAAAAACCGCTCTGCTGATGTGGAGTGACGGTTACTCTATTCAACTGCTCAACTGATCCCTAACGACGGTAGTGCCCTCCTCTTGAGACTTTACTCCCTAATCTTGGTATCTTCTCTGTAGCTTTGCTTGTCTGTAGAGAAAAATGGCTAGGGCATGATAGGGTGACCCATTGCCACTTGACTCACCCTTGTATGATCACCTCATAGGGGCGTACGTTGGTGACCCCCCTGATCACCTCATGGGGGTTGTAAGTTGATCACCACCCCCTGACCACCACATGGGATTGCTCCTTTCTATAATCATCATCTTACATACTTAGCCAACTTTCCATCCCACCTCACCACACTAAAGGGTATGATGATCACCCCGTGATCACACCATGGGGCCTCCTCGTCTTGGCCAAATTCGGTCAACAATCTCTAGACTTGGCCAAATTTCACCCAAGATGATCACCTTCTGATCATACCATGGGGGTATTGCTGATGACCATCCATAACGGCACCTTTAACCACACTCACGCCATCATTCCATCATACCACCACCTCTCATCGCCCTAGGAGGTAAGGTGATCACCCCCTACCACATCATGTGGGTGGAGGTATTTTGATCTCCCCACTCACCATCATTCTCCATACTTAGCCATATTTCACTCCACGGTATTGCATCCCATGGGGGTCGTATGTTGGTGGTGACCATCCCCTAGTCATACCATGGGGGCAATATGTCAATCACCCCCACCAACACATCATGGGAGTGGCGGTATGTCGACCCCCCCCCCCCCCCCCCCAACATCATGGAAGTGGTAGTATGATGCCCCCCGACACATAATGGGGGTGGCGGTATGGTGGTCACCCCCCTCGGCACGTCATGGGGTGGCTCCAATACTTAGCCGAATTTTGGAATAGATGGTTTGAGTGGCGCATGATGCCATGCGATTATGGGCCCAAAAATCCAATCCACATGGCCCACTTAATTGATTTTAATCTCTATAATTAAGTTGGCCTTGTAAAGCTATTTAAACTCCTGTTTTTAACCGATATGGTACAAGCTGTTTTTTTTATGGGTAAACACTCACAAATAGTACAAATTAGGACTGCAAATGAGCCGAGCTACTCGCGAGCACCTCGAGGCTCAAATCGGGAAAAACTTATTCGAAACTCGACTAGTTTACTAATGAGCCAAGCTTGAGCTTAACTTTGTTCAACTTGCGAGCTAGCTCGACTCGGTGGCTTGTTGAGAGGCTCATTTAGAGCTCATGAGATGTCTCAACATTGTGGTTTGAGGGCCAACTTGATCACCGACTTATGGACGAATCGATCTAATTTGGACTTTCATAATTCATAGGATTGTTAAATTATATATCTCACATCATGTGAAGTTTAACATGTTGAACATGTAAGAAAATATGCCTTATTTTTAATTCTATAAAGAATTTATGTATAAAATTGTTTCGATACTATGAAATAACATGATTTGAACTAGTTAAAATTTATTAATTAAACAATATAACAACTACAAATTATAATATAAGATTAATTAATGTTGAAGATTTGATTATTTTTTTTTATCGTTACATCAATCACATGTACCATACACGACATACAAAATGAATTGATCAAATACGATCTAAGAATTTAGTAAACAAGTCTAGCTCGAACTCGACTCGACTCGACTCGTTAATAAATGGATCGAGCTCGAGCTAAACTCATTTATTAACGAGTCAAGCTCAACCAAAATTCGGCTCAGCTCGGCTCATTTACGATGGTACCCGGAAAGTGTTCCCATACTACACAATTCCTTCACCTTTATCAAGTGGTGGATCACTGGATCTCATGGACACACGTTAGTGCCCTAGTCTACTAGCTAAAACTATCACTTTGCATGCACGTGACGAATTTATTAAGCCCATTATTAATGGTCCCTCGTCGTAATTGCCCCGACAATTGGAATATAGGAACGAGATTGAACTGTTCCAATTATTCACATTGGTACCAAAGAAAATCATCTTCAAATCGAGTGTTTGACTTAAAGGGAATCTTTTGTAAGTTTACACAATCTCAAAATTAGAATCAAGTATTCACAATTACGTGTTGTACATACGACATGCATGATTGAAGTTACTCCACACAGACGAGAGACGACTATATAAACAAGTCCTGGGAGGGGATTTTTTGAAGTAACTGCGGTTCATGAATGAAGTTACTCAACTATAAATCTACACATAATCTCAAAATTACACCCAAATATTCACAGTTGACCACTTGACCTAATAGTAGCTTGACAGCATAGTATTTCTATTTTATGGGGAAATCGGCCAAGGGGAGGATAGTCTTTTTGGGTGTTATGGGTTTAGTTATTTGTTAGGTAGCTTCGGGTTGTTTAAGGGGATCACTAGTCTAGGAAGGAGGTTGTGTGGGCTGAATAATTAAGGAGTACGGTAGGGTTAGGAGAAGTTTAGGGTGTGGTCGAGCGGCTTAGGCGTTTAAGTAGGGTTTGGCTATAGTTAGGGTTACGAATTAATTTTAGCTGTAGTGATGGCAAATGGACGGTATCTCAATACGCATTCCTGTTCAGCACTAAATGTGGATTGGGGTGGGTAATATCCATAAGGATACGGTGCGGTGCGAGTCGATCCACTTTTACACGTTATTTAAAATATAAATAAGCAAATTTTACCTTTTACGATAAAACAAAGTAAAGCACTTTATGAATAAAAAATAATGATAATATAATGCGTAATTGAGTCTAACTAGTTTAGAGATAAAGTCAACTAATTGAAGAAAAGGCAAAATATGAGAAATATGGATAGGTACAGTAAGAAATTGAGATATAATGGGCCAAGAATGGGGCAGGTAGAGTCTGATCGAAAGTAGATATCCATGGCCCGCCTCTCGCTACTAGAGATCAGGTAATACCCTCCCCATCATGGGCCAGGTCGAGTAATACCCGACGCAACGGGTTCAAATTGTCATCTCTAATTAGCGACCTATGTATTAATTATAAAAAAAATTAGGACCTATGTATTGTAGTAACTATAGCATTAGCCTGATCTAGCAATCAATCAATAAACAAACAAGTTTTGGGCACTTACGCCGTACACTCAATTGTAAGTTACAAGAAGAACTCTTGAACTGTGAGTTATTGTTCATCAATTTTTGCTCCACGTGCACGGCTATATATACAAGTCCAGGATCCTTCTACACCAATACACCCTCCTCTTAGCATAGCATAACCTCATAACACCAAGCTATAACAATGGAGTTTCCTAACTTTGATATCATTGCCCTCCTCGCGTCACTCTTCTTACTCTCATTTGCGGCAGCAAAGAGATTCACCACCACCAAATCATCCATCCTCACAAACCTCCCAGTAGGGCCTGCAACACTACCACTATTAGGCAACGTCCACAACCTCATCTTCTACTCTTCGAAACTCCACCGCGCCCTCCATCGATTAGCACTGAATCACGGTCCACTCTTCCCGCTCAAACTCGGCCAAATCACCATCCTTGTGGTCTCCTCTCCCGAACTCGCTAAGGAAATACTCAAAGACCACGACATAACATTCGCGCAGAGAGCTCCCCTGCTCTTCCCTGCCCTCATCTTCTACGACTGCACCGACGTCCTGTTTGCCCCCTACGGGGACTACTGGCGCCAGGTGCGAGATTTAGCACCTATACTACAAATTACTGAAACTACCCTCATTACATCAAACATTACATTTTGATCATCCTACCTGCAGGTCCGCAAGATCTGCCAGATGGAGCTCCTGAGCCCGAACCGGGTCAAGTCGTTCGCTTCCATTCGGAGCCAGGAGGTCTCGAACCTGATCGAGTCGGTTCGATCCAGTTCATCATCACCCGTTAATCTGACCAGGTTGATCTTCCAGATGAGCTGCGGGGTGACCTCGAGGTCGGCATTTGGCAGGAAGTACAAGGACCATGAGACTTTGATGTCATTGGCCATGGACATCATGAAGTTGACTTCAGGACTTGGATTGGCTGACTTGTTCCCTTCTCATGGGGAAATGCTCAAGGCGATGACTAGGATGTTTAGTCCAAAATTGAATGGGGTGACTCGTGTGGCAGATAGGGTTCTTGAGGATGTTCTGAGTGATCACAGGAAGAAGAGGAGCAGCGGATTATTAGATGACGGAAATCGTGTAAGGGAGGATTTGGTGGATGTGCTTCTGAACCTGCAAAAGAGTGGTGACCTCCAAGTTCCCCTATCCGACAACAACATTAAAGCTGTCCTCTTGGTGAGAAATTTCATTATTTATCATTCATCAAAGATGACTACTTAGTACGCTGATCGAGTTTTGCTATTTAGATATTTATGAGTTACTTCAATGTAATTAACTGTAATTTGATAAGGGTGAAACTTAACCCCTTGTATGTCTCATAATATGGATATTATTGAACGATGCGACTATATTATGAGTTTGCAGGACATGTTGGTTGCTGGGAGTATGACATCTTCGGCAACAGTTGGGTGGATAATGTCCGAAATAGTCAAGAATCCTTCTGCTATGAAAAGGGCACAAGACGAGGTGAGGCGAATTTTCGATACCAAAGGGCAAGATGTGGATGAAGAAACCGCCATTCAAGATCTTCCTTTCCTAAAATGTTGCATCAAGGAGGCCATCAGGCTCCATCCACCGGTTGCTTTGATCGTAAGAGAAAGTCGCACGAGCTGCAACATTTCTGGATACGACATTCCAAGTAACACCATAGTTTCGATCAACGCCTGGACGATATGTCGAGATCCAAGGTACTGGAGCGGTGCTGAAAGGTTTGTTCCGGAGAGATTTTTATGTGGGAATAATACTGTGAATTATGTTGAGCCGGATCATTTCGAATTCACCCCGTTTGGCGCCGGACGGAGGAGGTGTCCCGGAGTGTCATTTGCAATGGCCAACATTGAGCTGCCGGTGGCCAAGTTACTGTACCATTTTGATTGGGAGCTTCCCGACGGGAAGAGAAACCAAGAGCTTGACATGGCTGAGAACTTTGGTGTCACTGTTAGAAGGAAAAATGATCTGGTTTTGGTTCCTATTCCCCACCATCCCACTTTTGCCAAGTGATGACCAAAGATTGTACAACAAAAATACATAAATAGTATTCTCTTGCCTTGAGAGTGTCGTGCATGCAGTACTATTGCTCAATAAAGATAATTTTATTAATGATATATCATTCTTATAAAAAAAAAGTGATGTCTATGGCAAATGCTATGAGAGGAACTGTAGAGCAACAATGACTAACGTAAAATTGTGGAAAAAATTTGGAGGACACTATTAAAAAATATTGGGAATCAAAAGATATTGGTACTCTCTATTGATGCCTTGCATAGCTCATTGATGGTCCATAAGAAAAAGTTCAAAACTTTATTACCCATTTGAAAATGATCAGGTCTTGAAAGCAATCCATGAAGTTGTCATAAGAACTCATGATCGAGATATCTTTCAAGGAAGAGGTAGAGAAAGAGGTGGAAGATCTTGAAATCGAGAAATGATTGAATGTTACAAGTATCACCTCCCAACTATAGAAACGAGTGTCCAAAATGGCATAATCTGCATGTACACTTTTTTTTTTTTGTTTTTTTTTTTTTTGAAAAGGTTGGGGTCGAAATTATTTGAAGAATTTTTTGCTAATCCTTTAGATAGTACAGTAATAGCGTCTAAATGTGCAAATGTCATGGCAGGAGCATCGAGTGCACTTACAGATTGTATATATCAATTATTTAATAGTGACTTTTGAGATGTTAAGAAAGACTTACGTAATAAGTTTGTTTAATTGATATATGAAAAATAACTATATCTTAGTAAGTTTTATCCCACTATAAGTTTTATATAGTGACATAAACCTTTCATAATGTGTGGTCTAATATTATGAAAAGTAGCTATATTCAGACTATAAAATAAAATTGTGATTATGCTTTATTTATCACATACCGTATGTATATTACCATGGAGAAGTCCACACTTTAGCAAACATACTCTAATCCATTTGATAAACTGAGTTGGAAACTTCATAGGTGTCAAGACAGTCTCAAGATAAACCCAGTCCACACTATCAAAAGCTTTCATAACATCCACTTTAAGAGCACACCTTGGAAAAATAGTTTTCCTATTATAGAGCCTGGCCATCTCATACGCCAACATAACATTATCACTGATTAATCTCCCATTAATAAAAGCTTACTCATTCTGACTTATAACTAGGGGCAAAACATCCTTAATCTATTTGCAAGGACTTTAGCTAGACATTTATACAAAATGTTGCAGCAAGAAATTGGTCTGTACTGTTTCATACACTCAGCATTCAACACCTTGGGGATTTGAGCTAGATAGGTAGAATTTACTTCCGAGAGCAACTTCCTTGGTCTGAAAAAATCCAGAACTGGCTTAATGACATCCTCACCCAAAATCTTCCAATTATGCTGATAGAATCCAGCTGTGAAGCCATTTGGACCAGAAGACTTATCTTCATGCATAGAACACATTGCTAATCGGACTTTCTCTCTATTAACTGGAGCACATAAGGGGTCTGCCTGTTCAGGGGTGAGTTTATGAACCAGCAATTGAGATAACAATTTATTAGTTTCCTTGTGAACTTCTGTATTCCTTGTCCCTAAAAGATTCTTATATAACTAAACTGCCTCCTCACTCATACTCTTCACATCAGTCAAGACTACCCCCTCATCTGAGATTACCTTCTTGATAGTAGCTCGGGCTTGTCGAGCCTTCATAGAATTATGGAAGAAAGATGTATTAAGATCACCACCCTTAACCCAGAGAATCCTAGATTTTTGCCAGTAGATAGCTTCCTCTTCTTTAAGAAGAGCCGAGAGTCAAATCTGGAGCTCATTCACTTTCTAAAAGGTGCCAGGGGAAGAATGTAAGAGAGCTTCCAATTGCACCACTTCAAACTCCTTTTTTGCAAGTTTCACCCTTTCTGAAATCTCAGAATAAAAAGATATGTTCAACTTCTTCTTCTACCTTTTTGCTTCCCTCAGTTTCTGATATACTACAAACATAGGAGTACCAGCAAAGCTTTTACTCTAAGCATCCTTTAGCATCTGTTTGTACCGTGGATGAGACTCCCAACTGCTTAATACTTAAACAGTTTAGGCAGTGAGATAACATGAGAGTCTGTGTTCACAAGCATTCCGCAATTATCTGAAAGCCCTGGGAGAAGAAGTTTGACCACATAATTTGGAAATCCAGCAATTGATACGCCCCTGGGGGTGTATATTATCAAAGTCACGCAGCTAATGACTCAATCTAAGGATCGATTGAGCTCGAATCAAGAACAAAACGTTCTTAATACGAACTTGGATAAAACGGAACTAAAAGTGCAATTCCACACCTGGGGAAAGGCTCGATTGGTATAATGATAGATGCCATTACACCCTTTTTTCAGCAGACTTTTTTTTTTTTAACTCACTTCATTCTATTTCTCGATTTCTCAATGGGGGAAAGGGAAGGGATATAACTCAGCGGTAGAGTGTCACCTTGAATGACATTTTATTTTATAATGAAATCCTAACTAAACAAGAAAAAAAAATCTGCCTTTAGCTCCAATAACCAAACAGCTTTGATGCCATCTTTGAGCCTCGATCAAAGCCTTCCAGGTAAGCTTCCAATCATCCAATGTCATTTCTTTGCAGTAGAACATACCTAATTTCATGTGGTATAAGCCTCTGGACTCGAATCTCATCCATGCCTCTGGAATGGAGCTCTAAAGTAGGCTTCCTGAACATAGTTTCTGCCTTAACCAAATTCTGGCAGTTTTCCAGTTTTGAGGTAGCAACTTTGAGGCCTTAGAAAACAACCTTAATAACATCATCTGGATCCAAAAAGCATACCATTGGAAAGATGAAAACATTATCTGCAAAAAAAAAAAAACCCCCTTAAACTTGAATTTCCACTAAGCCAATTGAGAGAACCATGCCTCCAAAGTATGTATCCTGAACACGGATTTTGACTTAGCCAAATTCTGCCCTTCTTCTTCCAAACTTCGATAGCTTCTTCGTCAAGTAAATTAAACATGTATAATGGACCATTTGGGATCATATCAGCAATCCAGCTAGAATTTATCAGAACCCTATTTATCCTTCTTGTTATAGGATTCCCCTCTTGTCTGTTAGTCCATGAAAACCACGGACGCTCAAATCTGCTATCTTCCAGTTCCATATTCTCAATTCAGTTTCTACAAGACACCATGCTTTGAGTTCTTGTTGGCTATTTGAAGCTTCATTGACACACCTTACAACATTAAAGTCTCCCAGCTCTAGCCATGGAGTAGAGTCTGGCTTGAGTGCAGGATGTTGATAGATTTTGTTCCTCTCCCTCTCATCATTTGAACCATAAACAATAGTTATTTCTGCGGAATTTTCACCTCTAATTATACCATGTACAAACTGACCAGTACTTTCTAACACGGTAAAATTCAAATCTTTCTTCCAGAATACCCATAGACGACCCAAACCTGAATGCTCATAGATATGAGCAAACTCACACCAATCAAATTTAGATGCCACTATCTTTTTTGACTTTTCTTCCCTTACCCTTGTTTCAATGATTCCAAACACATCCACATTATTTCTAGCTACTACTTCTAAAACCTGTGCTTGCTTATCGGGGTGATTAAATCCCCTCATGTTCCAAGCAAATACTTTCATTTCTTAGGTTCGGGTTTTGCAGGCCTATCTGACCCCTTCTTACCTTGCTTGTCCTTACCTTTGTCACTCACATCTAACACAGGAAATTCCTTGAGGTTACTCAGAATAGGACTACTAACTACAATTTCCCCCACTTCAAAACCTTCAGCAGCTCATCTCTGGAACCGATTGGCTACTGGAGTAGCAGCTACTCCTGCATCAGAATGCCCCACAAGCCCAGCCTGGAACTCACTATCAGATGACCGTTCAATTACAACAGTAGATTTCTGCCATTCAGAAATGACCCCTTGCTCAATAGATTTCACTAGATTAGCTACTGCTAGATTCAAATTCCTACAAGCCAACTCAACAGATTCGTGAGCCTTTCCTTCGAAGGCAAGAATAGTATATAGAATCAATTGACTTGGACTTCCACCATTTCCAACCTCAGCTGCCCCATTTCCCTCAGCAACTACATCTCCCTGAGTTCCCTTTTCCACCCCCGTCTCCAGAGTTATGATCTCTTCTGAATCTTCACACTGATGTCCAAACTTCCTACATTTCTGGTAGCCAAGTGGTCAATTGTAATATTTCAAATTCACCAAGAACGCAAGCTTCCTATCAGGAACCAGCTTAAGGGTTTTTGGGAAAGGGGAGTCAATGAACAGTAAATTAACTTGTGCTATGCATAGGTGTCAATCGGGCGGGTTCTGGTCGGATTTAGTCGGGTTGCAGGTCAAGCGGGTTGCGGGTCAAGTCAGTTTGGGTTAATCGGGTTGCGGGTTGATTGGGTTGCGGGTCGATCGGGTTACGGGAAAATCGGGTTCGGTTTGATCGGGTTGCGGATCAGTTGGGTTACTGGTTGATCGGGTTGCGGATCAATCGGGTTCGGGTTGATCAGATTGTGGGTTACAATAGGTCGGGTTGCGGGTTGTTCGGTTCAAACTATCGAATTTTTTTTATATAATTAGTTATTACACTAACTAGCACCGGGCCCGCCCCGTTGGGCGGTTAACCTACACATAATCTTATTATTTGGTAAACTTTGAACTATAAACCCAATTGATAATAGTTCATTTGTTTTCGTAACTTTTGTAATATAATCATGTTTGTACAAAATTTTAGCCCAAAAAAATATATGTTTATTAATATCTATGAAAGTTTTATCTAAAAATTGTTGTATGAAAGTGTTTATGGGAGAAGGTGAAATTAAACTATCCATGCGGATAGAGCGAATTAATGCTTTATCTTCCTCGGATTCTACAATGATTTCTTCTAATCCTATCTCTTTATCCTCACCAATCTGATAATCCCTAGCACTGGGCCGGCTTGTTGGCTGGGAAGTTTGATTATTATCTATTTTGTATGTATTGTTACCACTTATGATGTGTGTAAATAGCAAAGATTATTATGTATTTTGTATGTGTAGTTACCACTTATAATGTGTGTAAATAGCAAAGATTATTATGCATTTTTTATGTGTTGTTACCATTTATAATGCGTGTAAATAGCAAATATATGCAACTGATAGCGATATACATATTTACAAATAAAACATTATATTTGATCTTTGATATAGTACAACATATCATTGAAAATGTTTTCTAGTATTTGTCATCTTTGTTGATCACGACACAGGTTATAGATATGAAAGTGTATGATTGAGAGGGCTCGTTGTAGATTGATAGCCACAAACGAATGACCTAAATTGCTAGCCCCAAATTTAATATTTTTTGTCTCTTAAGTTCCATACTCACTTAATAAGCACAAAAGAGATTAGGGACATAAATTAAGTACTTCAATAAATTGAAAACTAAATATCACCAAGATCTTATGGTTCCACGGTAACCGAAAAATATATATTTGAAATCTCGCACCAAGAGAAAAATTTGATAACATATTCAACAAAATTGATGCAATCCTTCCCACAACAGGTAACAAAGTTAGACTCTTCCAAGTACCAAAGATTCATTTCCAATTTCAATTTTTACGTGCCTAGCCCCCAAGATTTAATTTAAAAAGAAAATATGCATGCTTTTGCAATAATCTCACCTACAAAGACGAATGAATCTAGGAGCGGGAAAGCAATTTTTACCGAATGACAAAAGGAAGTGCATTACATAAAGACTCTGGTAGATTATGAAAAAGGGAAAGATGTCACTGGGAGACTCAAACTTGATGGAAGGAGAAGGGAAGTCGAAAGGAATGTATTTCTGGGTCAAGAGAAAGGGGATGATGAAACTCAGTAACAATTATGTTTTATTTCCTCCACAATGTAAAACAAAACACGATCGAAAGAAAACTACCATTTCATAGAAAAAACCAAATTAACTGGGAATTTTTTAGACTTTTGAAAATGAAACTTGAAAACAAAAACCCTGTTCAATAATGATTTCCTTGAAAAGATAGTTTAGTGCTCTTATTACCATATTTTTAAATTTAATTAGTATTTACATACTTGTACCATATCGCCGATCTGGCATAAAAAAGTTTATCGGAGCCTAAGCCCTATAGACACTTTTAGTAGTACGAAACTGTTGAACAACATTTTCAACATAAAACATCATATCATTGACTATTTTTAGTACGAACTCTGGTAATATTTTGCAATGTAATCATTTTAAATTAACAACAATTTTCAAATTAGGTGAAAACAAATTTGTGTGGGAGGTTAAACCTACTTTTTAGTAAAAACATTACATAAATTTTAAAAATGATTAAATATTAAATCCTCAATTTTTGTGGATAGTTAAATATTAATTACCACTTTTGCATGTGACCTTTAAATAGTTACATAATTTAAAATGAATTCATTATCATAATTAAAGGATTCCTGTCATTAAGTCATTTCTCTATATCCCTTCTCAATCTCTCTACACTAACCAATATATAATAAAATTAATTTAATCTCCTCTTTATCTCTTCTCCATCACAAACTTTATTATTTTCAAAATACATCAAATTCTCGATGTGGCATAAAAATATCCACAACTGTTGATACTCGCGAGAATCCGATCAACCGGGTAGGGTAAAACTCAAACCCGAAGAATATTCAGTTGGTATAGATAAAATTAAAATTTGTTAATGAGTGGATATGATTTTGTTACTAACCAACCTGAACCCACCCAACTTTACACATACATATGTATTAACATTATTTTTCTTTACATATTTGATAAAATCAAGTTCTAGAACATATTACCCATAAACGAAGATATAATACCTATCCAATTTTCTTTATTTATTTTTGCTCATTTATAAGAAAATATATTTTTGCTCGGTGTTCTTCTACAATAAGATCTCAAATGAGATATTACCATTAAGCTTAGCCGGGAAATATATATGTTAGCTTTAATTGAGAAGTTATTTTTTGTGGGAAGGTTTTTTCCAGGGGAAGGAGTCGGTTTTAGGGGAAACAGGAACAATAAATACTCTCAACTAAGTAAAAAAATGGCAATAGAATAAGGAGAAAGCTTCAATCTCTACTTCCATGATATAGAAAATAACATACCAAGAATATTTCCCTCTTCACTTTACATGCATCTATAATTTCATTCTTTTTGTCAGCACAAAGTAAGCTCCCCAATAACACATATTCAACACCAAAAGCAAATTTTCCATAGTCTGTATCGATCAAAACTTTAAAAACAGAAATTCATTAATCTATTAGTTCCAATGTTGTGAAAACCGAATTGGAGTTTGGACCGGAATACTCAACGGTTCACACTTTAGTGATTTAACTGGTAATGAACCGTTAAAATACAATAATGAATAAATGCCTAGTAAATAAGAATATTATAAGTATTTCACACTTTTTAAACACAATAATTGAGGTATCCAGTTCGTGAAGTGGGAGCAAGAAAGCGTCTTCAAATATTTGAAATCAATAGCGCAATGAGAGTGTCATTATTATATTAATATTTTAATTTTAAATAATAAAAACATTAATTATTACGAAGTATAGCAAGAAAAAAATATATAGTATATGGCTTAATCAAATTATTCAATTACTTTACTCAATTCAACACGTTTTAATGTTGGTATGAATGATTTTTTTATAGGAAAAATGATTTCCTTCTCAAATTTTATTACCTTATATAATTTTGAATTAGTCGAATGCTTTGAATAGGGAATGGACATTTCTTTTAATAGAAGGGAATGGACATTATTTTAATGGTTGCAGGGAATGAACATTGTTAAGAAAATTAATTAGCAATTTTTTTTCTGCCAAGGGGATAAGGGGATATATTGGGCCATTAATTGTCTATGTATTGCCCTGACCCATTTGACTAACATATAGTCCACCAGGAGAAACATGGCCAAAACGCACAGTTTAACTTAAAGGAGTCAATTACAATTGGGCCCCTCCGCAAAACCCTCTCTGCGCAGGAATTTTGAATCCCTGCAAACTCAACCCTTGTTTTGGCTTCATATATCTTATAGATTTAAAACAAACTCACGGGTCACCATTTTTCAATGAAAAAAATATGAAGGTCAATTATTAAACAAATGAGTGGCTAGATTTTGCTTGAATATATCATAAACAAGTTGAATGTTGCTAGTTTGTTGTTACGTTGTAGGGATTAGTAAGAATTTTTGCCAGAGTTTTATTGATAATATTATATATATTTTGTTATAGAAAGAGGCTGGGACGGAGGGAATTTTGGCCAAAGTATAAGGCGGGGGTTTTAAAACTTTTTTCGGGTTTGGGAGGGGCAGTTTGGACCAAATTTTGGGCGGGGGGTTTAAAAGCTCTTTTGCCGTTTGGGGAGGGAATTTTGGAGTAGATATTTGGGGTTCAAAAATTTATTGTTTAAATTTTATTTGAAAATGTTCCCTCAATTATTTGGTGAACATTTTGTTCTTCCTTTCTTTGATATTTATTATTATAAATGATAAATTTTATACCGATTAATTAGTTTGTGATTCGGTTCGTTGATCGGGATGTCATTTGAATATGATATATTTACGATGTACATTCAGAAGTTTTCAAAATATTTTAAATTCATACTTTTAACCTATAGCTAAATTAATAAAATCAAATTAAATAATAAAATATAAAAACCAAAATAATTATCGTAAAGCATAACAATGAAAAAATCCTAAACCCTTATCCTATAACATCATCAACCATACATTACCCTATACTACAACATTAAGTCATTAACCCTAAAACTAACCTCAACCCTTAACCATAACCCAAACACTGAACTCAAAACCATGACCCTATACTCAAACCATAAACAATGAACTATAGTTATAAGTTATGAAATTGTTAGTATAAACTATAATGTATGTTATGTGAAGAATGTAAGTTAAGTCAATTTATATTCGGTTATTGAGAAGAACATACGTCCTAATTCTCCTAACTCTAAACCACGAGTCCACGACCGTATACCCTCTACACTAACATTAAACCATGAGCTATAGTTATATGTTATGAAATTGTTAGTATAAACTATAATATATGTTATGTGAAGAATGTAAGTTAAGTCAATTTTATATTTGGTTATTGAGAAGAACATATCTCCTAATCCTCCAAACTCTAAACCAAGAGTCCACAACCGTATATTCACTAGTTTGTTGTTTGATCCATCGGTCAGAATGTCATTTGAATATGATATATTTAAGATGTACATTCACAAGTTAAATTAATTTTAAAATCAAATTAATTACTAAACTATAAAAACCAAAATATCTATCATAAAACATAACCTTGAGGAAACCCTAAACCCTAACCCTATAACACCATTTTAAATCTGAAACCTAAAACTAACCTTAACCATCAACGATACATTATCTTAAATCACAACATTAAGTAATTAACCCTAAAACTAACCTCAACCCTTAACTATAAGTCCATAACCCAAACAGGCGAACACTGAACTCTAAACCATGACCCTATACGGCTATAGCCTATACTATAGTTATATGTTATGAAATTGTTGGTATAATCTATAACGTATGTTATGTGAAGAATGTAAGTTGAGTCAATTTTATATTCGGTTATTGAGAAGAACATACCTCCTATGACTCAAAACTCTAAACCACGAGTCCACTACCGTATACCCTATACACTAACCTTAAAACATGAACTATAGTTATGCACTATGAAATTGTTGGTATAAAGTATAAACTATAACGTATGATATGTGAAGAATGTTAGTTAAGTAAAGTTTGTATTCAGTTATTGAGAAGAACATACGTTCTAATCCTCCAAACTCTAAACCACGAGTCCACTACCGTATACCTTATACATCATAGTTAGTAAAGACTCCGTTTAATAACACGTTTAATATCCGTATTTATTGAAATGAATTATTAACTTTACTATTTTTACATATTGATTTATTTATAAAAGTAATTAGTATATATATGTATGACTATTAACGTACGTAACATTACCTAGGAGACGAAGTATAATACCCATAAGTATTTTATACGTAACTTTCCCGTACCGTATTTTACTAACTATGATATACATTAAGTGAAGTTACCGTATTTTACTAACTATGCTATACTTTGAACCGTGAACCTTAAATGGGAAAGACCAGCAGATAAGCCACCTAGTCCAAATAATTAATTTGTTACAATTCGAATTTGTTGTTTACTTGGTTGAACTGAAAGGCGGAGAGACCAAATCATGTTGTAATTATTAGGTACTGGTATATGATTGGCTTAATTAAGTCAATCATATGTATGCGTTATCTATATATATTATTTATATACATCAATCAAATGTAAAAAATGTTGATAACCCTCCTAGGATTTCTACTTATCTACCGAGACAGTGAGACTATTATGTGATTCAATTTAATGACAGTTGTCATTTGTCAACACAAAGTAAACCTTTGTTCTTGGTGGAAAAGATGAAAAAATAATAGGGCAACGTAAACTTTATATATATGGTTTAGGCTAGCGTACGCCCGGGCGTACGTTAGACTACCGTACGCCCGTTTGAGTTTTGCTATTTAGATCATGAATTAACCGGAGTTTTGGGCATGATACTATACCCTAACCACTAATGGATAAACCCCAGTCCCTAGTTTTCTAACCCAAATCATGAGATTCGTTTAATCTTGAAATGAAAATCAACAATAATTTTGACGAATCAGAACCGTTGATTTTCATTTCAAAATTAAATGAATACTATGCTTTGGGTTAGTGAATTGCGGATTGGAGTTCACCCATTAGGGGTTAGGGTATAATATCATGCCCCAAACTCCGGTTAATTCATTGTCTAAATAGCAAAACTCAACGGGCGTACGGTAGACTAGGGTACGTCCGGACGTACGCTAGCCTTTGCCATATATGTATATATTTATATACATATATGGCGGCGTATTCGGTGCACCCACTTTTTTGGGTGTACTCAGTGCACCCGCCTCATAATTGTCATTTTGAGCATGCGATTCATGTCAAAACGGTATCAATTGTTGCTTATGATGTTATGAACAAGAAGCACATGAATTTGAAAAAAAAACATTCAAAATTTACAATAATTTGAAGGATTTAGGATTTGGGGACTTAGGGTTAGGGTTTAGGTTTACAATTTGGAATTTTGGGTTGGGATTCAAAATTGAAGGTTAAGGGGTTAGGGTAATAGATTGATTTGTTATGATTCTATGTCATATCATCATATTAGATTGAGAGTACTAATTAAAGTTCAAAATTTGATGTATTATGGACACTTTTAGAGTTGAGTGCACTGAGTGCACTAAGAAAGTGAGTATGCCGAAATAGCCACCTACCATATATATATATATATATATATATATATATATATATATATATATATTAATTGTCTACATATAATATTCATGCACAAAAATATATTATGTAGTATAATTTGGGTCAATCAGGCAGGTTTGGGTTGGGTTAATCTGGTTCGGGTTAGTCAGGTTACGGGTCAAGCGGGTTGCGAGTCAAGCGGGTTGTGGGTCAAGTGGGTTCGGGTCAAGCTGGTTGCGGGTCAAGTGAGTTGCGGGTTACGCGGGTTGCGGGTCAAGCGAGTTGTTGGTCGGGTGGGTTGCGGGTCTTTGACTTTTAGCCCAATCGGGTTGCAGGCGGGTCACGAATCGGGTTGGTTGGGCGGGTTACTCGAGTCGGGTAATTTTTTGACACCTAGCTATGTGCTATTAATTAATTAATAATAATAATAATTTTTCTGTCTGATATAAAACTATTCATAATAATTTTTACATTTGTTAAAGTTATTCACTTGTTAATGGCTTTCCATTGTACTAAAATGTCAGTTTAGGTTTGTTTATATATATATATATATATATATATATATATGGTGACATAATATATTTAGGGATTTCTTATAGTAATTTGAAGTAAGGTAACTTGAATTTTTTCACCTGTTATAGCAGGTTTCACAGGTCGCGTTACGTAAAATACAATATACATTACGTAATGGTTACGTAACATATGATAATCTTACGTAACAGTTGTAAAAGATCATTACGGAAGTGTTACGTAATCTAATGTGTCTTTACGTAATGAGTATTAACCTCGCGTTACGTAAAATGCTAAGTCATTACGAAAGCCTTACGTAGCACTACTGATTTAACTGTTACGTAAGAAATAACTGTTGTTCCGTAACCTTTACGTAATGAGAGGTCTTTTTACGTAATGAGTATTAATCTCGCGTTACGTAAAGAGCTAAGTCATTACGGAAGCCTTACGTGATGCTTCCGATTTAACTGTTACGTAAGAAATAATTATCGTTCCGTAACCTTAACGTAATGAATGTGTCTTTTACGTAACAGTTGTAAAATGTCATTACGGAAAACTTACGTAATGGAATCTATACAAGTTATCTAATTTGAAATTATATCAAAGTTACTCTAGAAGATTCCATTATATTTAATAATTTAGAAAACGAAAAGATCAAAATCAAAAGGTACAAAGAGACCACGACAAGCTCCCTGCAACAGGTGCACAGCCACTCTGAAATCTGAATCCAAAGACTCCCGTGGTGACGAAAAAACAGAGGGGGCTGTAGAATTTTGCATGCATTTCGACGGGTGTCGCTTTGCATGTTATAACGTGCCAATATATCTCAAGGAGACGACCGTCGCCTACCTAGAGAGTCTAAACGGAAGAACGCAATGCACCCACCAGGTGTTATAACTTATACTATACCATCTGTCTTAGCTTGTAGATGGGTTTCACGGGGAAGCTAGAAGACAGGGGAGAGAATGGGACAAAATCGACAATCGAGGGATTTGGTCGTGGTCAAATACTTTTCTCCGACCACTATGTTTATTCTTAAGCTGTTCCCGTGCTGCGTCTAAACTAGCTGTCTGTCACCTTCATCGGAGCAGAGAGCTTATCAAGTCCGGCGAACAGTCAACAATGCCCGACAGGAACAACTCTGGCTTTGCTTGGCCGCCATGCATTATCGCATCATCCTGCATGTCTGTTTTAAGTCCGGAGATATCATCGACAAAATACGGACGAACGGGTGAGATCGAATTGGAAAATAGAAAACTTTGTAAAAATTAGATATTTCGTCTTCACTTTGTGGAAATTCATGAATATGTTAAATCATTGTTATCTGTGCGGAATGCAGTGCAGTAGTGTTTTATTGCTCACTTGCACTTGCACACAACAAAATATCATAGTACGTAGGGGCGAAGTTTGGTAGCGGTATTCGGGAAATACCGAATATTGTACTGAATTTGTCTATATTTTTTGTATTATCGAATACTTGTATTATTTTTTGGGATTGAGATTCAATTTCAATTGTTATTCGGTATTACGGATTATGAGATTGAGATCGGTATATACAGAAATACCGAACAATATCGAAATATAAGCTAGTGTGTATTTTATCATTCTCAACTAGACTCTCTCATTCACTACTACAAGACCATCAACCACCAATCTATTGTTATTTTCATAACACCAAAAAACAAACACTAGTATTAGTATTCTCTCAGCCTCCAATTCGTCAAATTAAAACTTGAGATGTCACCTCTCCTTCATTCTCCTAATTATCTATACTAGATAATTGGCCCGCGCTTTGCTGCGGATAATCTAAACAATTACTTTTACATCAAATTAAATTTAATTCGATAATTTTTGATTGGATTCAAATTGATTTCGTTTGAATTGTTAATTTATATATTTTATTCTTGTTTTGATATCATGTATTCTCTTTAAAACAAAGAAAAAAGCAACCAAATGAACCCATCTGATCAAATATAATATATTCTTATAGATTTTAATGAACAGTTAGGTTATTCACATAGTCCTATGGAAGTATAACTGGATGTGATTCCCATAACTTATGATATGTTACAAATGTTTTTTTTTTCCCACGTTTTAAGGTAACTTCATATTTCTTTTGCCTACATAGGTAGTCATAATTTAACTATCACCACCATGCATAATTAATGCTCTTGAGTCCAAATACTGATATGGTCATTTATAAACCTTCCAAATTATTAATTTGGACAATTAATTTGAATAAAAATTAATATAACTAAATGTACAATAAATTTATATCTAACAACGTAACAATATCAAGTATATACTATTACGGGGCAAAATTCAACTATACTAATTTTTTATTGTCATGAATTTTTGTACTATTATTTCTTATCAATGCCTACAAATACCAAATTTAAGTAACCCAAGAAAATAACTAAAATTACATGGACCTATTCGAATGTGTAAAGTATGTATGGAGTGGAACTCAAGAACTTGGATGAGAATTGATAAGACCTCAAATTAATTATAATCTAAAGAAAAACTTACCAAAAAAAAAAGGAGAGGTTATAAAAGAAAAGTTTACTTTAATGATGATCTTGGTGAAGTGAATTCATAAGAGTGAGCAAGTGGCATTATTTCACTTTGAAGTAAACAGCTATTACTCATGCAAATGTGGATAATGAAAAAGGGAAAATGATAGAAATAAAAAATTTGGCTGGCTTATTATCCACAAAAGCTAAAACCTCAATTGCAGAGATATCTCGATTCGCGAGCCATGAAATTGCTGAGCAGGAGACCTTGCTGAATGTTTTGGCTAGAGAAGTGGCAGAGTTGAAATTTGGATTGGGTTCTGATTTCCGGGAAGAGTTTTGATCAAGGTGGGGAGTGGAATGGGTTATAAAGAAATTTAAGGAAATTGGATGGCAGGGAGCTATTGTAGTTGTAGGGAGGAAAATCACTAAATTGGCTTATCATCATTGTTGTCCTTGGAGTTGTATCCATCTTCTCTAAACTCTCCGATATGGAGATTCAAAATCGACGGCAGACCTCACCTCTTTCGCCTCCAAGCTTGGTTTCGATGCAGCGGACGTCCGTCTTCGTCCATTTTTATTTCAAGGGTTGTTTCATTAATAGGAATAAATACAGTATCGGTGTTGCGGATGCCCAATGTGGCAATGTCGATTTGGATTTCCCATGGAGATGAAAGGGACGGAGAACTTCGACAGTCAGCAAGGAGCTTCGCAGTCATGTTACAACTGGGCCAGCTGCCATATCGACGAAGCAGAAAGAACAAACAAACGATGGAAGAAAGTGATGGTTTCGGTGGAAACTCGGCCAGCCGCCAGCCCATCAACGCAGGGGAGAATGGGTAAATAAAACGGATGCACAAAAACTACCGTAGACCAGCCCGCATAGTGACTGGTTGATTAGAGTTTGCTGGGAGAGGGGGAAACGCGATCCATCTCCGAACCCAACTTCGCCAGCCGCCACGAAAGTCACAGAACTCGATTGGAATCCACCTCATCTGATCGGCAATTAGAAGTTTGGTGTTGGCTCTTCGATTCTCGGCTAGCTCCATCTTGACCTAGCTCCAGGGATTCGACGGAGGACAAGAGGGAAAGGATGAAACTTGCCCAATCGCCAGGCGAACGACAAAAGGGAAATAAATGGGGTCGGGGGCGTACCAAACTTGCGGTAGACCCGCCCGCATATGCCCGGACCCCTTAAACCAAAACTTGCGAATTAATATGTCTAATAATTCTAGCTGTAGCCAAACTATCTTTGCTTAGTCTCTAACAATCAAATCTAATTTATATATTTAATTATTAATTCTAAACGTAATTAATTTCGTATTCGATAACCCCGATTGAGATACCAAAATATTTAGAGATTGGGATTGGGATACCAAAATTATTTAGGGATTGATTGATTTTAGGGTGTAATTCGGTATTCGTGATTTCGGTATTTGGTATTGGAATACCGTACCCATTTCCACTCCTACTCCTAATCGTACGTTATACTAAGTTGTTGCTTATGTCATTGTAAACAAAAACAAAAAAATCATATACAACATATTATTATCATTAAAACCAAAATCATTGTATAGCAAGCAACAAGCAAAATACTCGCTTAGAAACCTAATTATCTATAGTCTTACATGCATAACTGCATAACACTCTCATGCTAAGAGAATAATTTGTGTTTTTTTGTTGTTGCACAAGACAAGATTCCAATCTTCGCCCATCAGTTGGTTGAAGTGGGATGGTGGGGGATAGGAACCAAAACCAGATCAGTTTTCCTTCTAACAGCCACACCAAAGCTCTCAGCCATGTCAAGGTCTTGGTTTCTCTTCCCATCGGGAAGCTCCCAATCGAAATGGTACAGCAACTTGGCCACCGGCAGCTCGATGTTGGCCATCGCAAACGATATTCCGGGACACCTCCTCCTTCCGACGCCAAATGGAATGAACTCGAAATGATCTGTCTCGGCATAATTCACACTATTCTCGTATAAAAATCTCTCGGGAAGGAATCTCTCCGCATCGGACCAGTATCTCGGATCTCGACACATCGCCCACGCATTGATCGAAACTATGGTGTTCCTCGGCAAGTCGTATCCAGAAATGTTGCAGCTCGCGCGACTCTCTCTTACGATCATAGCAACCGGCGGGTGGAGCCTGATGGCCTCCTTGATGCAACATTTCAGGAAATGAAGATCCCGAATGGCCATCTCTTGGTCCACATCTTTCCCTCTGGTATCGAAAACTCGTCTCACTTCGTCCCGTGCCCTTTTCAGGACACAAGGATTCCCGACTATTTCAGACATTATCCACCCAACTGTTGCGGATGATGTTATACTCCCAGCAACCAACATATCCTGCAAATTCAATTAATAAATTCTAAATAACAAAACTCGATGGGCGCGCAGTACTACGTCGTCTTTGACGAATGATAAATAATGAAATTTCTCACCAAGAGGACAGCTTTAATGTTGCTGTCGGACAGGGGAACCTCGAGCTCACCACTCTGTTGCAGCTTCAGAAGCACATCCACCAAATCCTCCCGAGTTCCATCATCCAATAATCCGCTGCTCCTCTTCTTCCTGTGATCATCCAAAACATCCTCAAGAACCCTATCCGCCCCACGAATCACCCCATTCAATTTCATACCAAACATCCTAGTCATCGCCTTGAACATTTCCCCATGAGAAGGAAACAAGTCAGCAAGTCCCAACCCTGACGCCATCTTCATAATGTCAGTAGTCAACGACATCAAAATCTCCTCGTCCTTGTACTTCTTCCCAAATGCAGCCCTCGACGTCACGCCGCAGCTCATCTGGAAGACGAGCCTGGTGAGATTGACCGGCGAAGGCAACAATGTCCCCTGCCTCGAATCAGAGCGAATCGATTCGATCAGATTCTCGACCTCTTGGCTCCGAATCGAGGCGAACGACTTCACCCGATTCGGACCCAGGAGCGCCACCTGGCAGATCTTGCGGACCTGGCGCCAGTAGTCGCCGTAGGGGGCGAACAGGACGTCGGAGCAGTCGTAGAAGATGAGGGCAGGGAAAAGCAGGGGAGCTCTCTGCGCGAAGGTTATGTCGTGGTCGTTGAGTATTTCCTTGGCGAGCTCGGGGGAGGAGACGATGACGATGGAGATTTGGCCGAGTTTGAGCGGGAAGAGT
This sequence comes from Linum tenue, assembly GCA_946122785.1. Lineage (NCBI taxonomy): Eukaryota > Viridiplantae > Streptophyta > Magnoliopsida > Malpighiales > Linaceae > Linum > Linum tenue. The sequence continues at coordinate 19,485,363 of CAMGYJ010000002.1, read as the reverse complement.
GGGCCGTGTTTTAGTGATAATCGATGGAGGGCGCGGTGGAGGTCGGAGGAGGAGAAGATGAGGTTGTGGACGTTGCCTAAAAGGGGGAGTGTTGCAGGGCCTGCAGGGAGGTTTGTGAGAATGGAAGGTTTGGAAATGGTGAATCTGTTTGCTGCCGCAAAGAAGAGGAAGAGGAGTGAAGCTAGGAGGGCAACGATATCGAAGCTAGGAAACTCCATTGTTGTGGCTTGGTTTTCTGATCTATAATACTATGCAAATTGCGAGGAGGAGGGATGGTGAATTGGTGTAGCATGTTGAAGCAGGATCCAGGGGCCTGTTTATATAGCCGTGTGAGTGGAGTAACAACGCAATCATGTCATAGAGAAGTCAATTGTTAATATTTGCAGTCTAACTTTGAGATTATGTGTGAATTTATAGAAGACCCAATCAATGATAGTTTGTTATTTGCTTTATTGATATTACTTTTTTTTTATAAGGGTGATATAGGTTCATTTTGTTGCTATTAAGGTACTAGTTAAGGGATTCGAACCTTGGACCTCCAGGTTCTAGGCTAGTGGTGTTACCACTAGGCCAAGCCCTTGTTCGTCTTTATTGATATTACTTGAATCAGATGATTTGTCGTCGACTGAAAATTATGAAGATTTTGCTGTTTTTTAATAAGGGTAATATAGATTTCATTATTTTGTGATTAAAGTACTACTTAAGTGATTCGAACACGGACCTACATGTTCTAAACTAGTGATATTACCACTAGGCCAAGGATTCGGAGTCCAAAGGCAAAGCACCCGGTTAGGGGGCTCGATGGGGTTTCGAGTACAACGCCCCTACTCCACGGTATATGAGGTTGTACACGTTTGGACTTTTGTGCTAGACCTGGTCTATAACTTTATCATTTACCATATTGAATTAGGGTTAGGCAATAGGAGAAGTCATATATATATATTTCTCATACTGGTCTATAGCATGTAATCTACTCAAATATAGTGAAGTTGGCTCTCCCGCCCATAAACTAACTAACACATATTATGTTAACGAACTACATAAATTCGTTATTTTTCCCCCTTGTTGAGTGTTGTTGATTACTCCAGTAAGTGTGTTACAATCTTCTTTCAATCGGCCCATTTCATTTATGATCCGCAACCACTTGAAAAAGTCTCTCATGTTCACTCTCTCTTGTTTAGCTTACATCCTACCCAACTAAAAGTGAAATCTCTTTGATCGTTTTTTTTATAAATGTGAGATTTGAATTGTCAATCTAGTTGTAAAAAATAGGGATAGGTTACAGTGATTACTAAGTAGTAATCACCGTGGTTACTAAGGGTAAATTGGGTATCGAAAAATAAATTATATTAATTAATTTTTTAATAAATTACATTAATTAATTCTTTAATAAATTACATTTTAGGTAGTTACAAAAATCTATTAATTAAAATTCTCTCTTTCTCTCACTTCCGTGATCTCCAGCCAGATTTCCTTTCCATATTTTTCTCAATCTTTCTGCAAAAAAAAAAAAAAAACAAACAAAATCAGTACCAATCCATTAGACAAACACTACCACTTTGAAAAACATCAATACCATTGCAGAAATAAATCTATACCATTACACGAAAACTGCCATTGCAGAAATAAATCTATCCCATTACACGAAAACTACCAATATAAACAATCTATACCATAAACAATCAATACCATTGTAGAAATAAATCTATACCGTTACACGAAAACTACCAATATAAACAATCTATACCATAAACAATCAATACCATTGCAGAAATAAATCTATACCATTACACGAAAACTACCAATATAAACAATCTATACCACTCAATTTACGAAAACTACCAATACAAGGACTATAGGAAAAAATCACTACCAATATGAGGAAAAAAACACTACCATTGCAAAAAACAATACCAATGCGACAAAAACAATACCAATGCGAAAAACACTACCACTACAGAAAAAGCAATACTCTTACATGATAATCAATACCAATGCGGAAAAAACAATACCAATGCGAAAAAAACACTACCACTACGAAAAAATCACTACCAATGCCAAAAAATCAGATCTAGGGTTTTTATTCATCCCACCTTTTACCTTTTTCAACCGCTTGTGAGAGAGAGTAATTGCGAGAGAAGGGAGGGGAGGAGAGGAGGGAGAGAGACAATAGATGATGATCTTCTGGACGTTGTCCACGGCAATGAGGTAGAGTTTTTGGCGTATGAGGGTTTGAATAAAAAGATGTTGGGTTGAATAAAAAGAGGAAGGAGAAGGGGAACATGAATTTAGAAGCACACAAGGGTTGATGGGGGGTTTGAATACAAAGATGGTAAGAGGGGAGGGCTGGCGTAGCCAGGTTTACGGCGGCCGGCGATTGAAGCGGAAGGGGAGGTATACATCAGTGATTGAAAAGGAAGGAAAGGAATAGGGTTATTAAGGGTTTGGAGAGAATATATGGAAAATCTTATTTTAGGGAAAGTAATCAAGTGTGGTCATTATTTTCGTTCCAAAATTATCCCTATTCAATAATGACCGTCAGTTTAATAATCTTGAGAATGGAGAGTGGAGATGTAGGTAGCCACTATAGCTACTTAAAAATTAGTAACCATCTTAACTCATCCCGTAAAAAATAAGGGGGAAAAAATCGAACAAGAAGGACTGAGTTGAATTGTTGTAATTGAGGAAGGGACATAAAATCTTACTGACTAAAAAAAAAATTTAATGCCTTCTCTATGGAACGTTTTAGTCCGATTCCCCGCTTTTATAGCATGAAAAGTGTAAGTAGTGGTATCCGGTGAAAATAGATTTTCTACTACTTTGTAAACATTTCTGGCTCTGCCATTCTTTCGTGCTGAACCATTGTAATGGTTGTTGATCGTCTTCGGGAGATTGTCTCCTTAATTCTCTTTTCTTACTAAAAGTTACTGTATTGATACATTCATTTCATTATATTTTACTATAGTAAAGCAATCTTTGTTGTTTTATTCAATGCATCTACTATTGATATGACTGTTGTCGCTATCAGCCATCACTATAAGTGTTGAAAGAAAATTTATATCTATATCAATAAACTACGTGAAAATACACTTTTACAGTCCCATGAGTGATAAAGTTAGAAGTTATGTTTTGGTGAAATACATTGAGTGTGATCTTCGTGATAGTTTGAATGATTAATGTACTTTAGAAAATGTTCAAAATATGAATACATCGTATATTATTATAAATATTAACTGAATGAAGTTTAGGATATTATTATTCTAAATGATGATGTGGTTATAGGGAGAATCTCGATAATATTATAATGTGATGGCTTAATTGGTTTGTTAAATTGATTAACTAGAATAATTAATATAACATCACATTATCATTAAGTGAGAATATATTCGGTTAATGTATTAATTCACAATTTATATGATGAATAAAATATAACAATCAACATATGGTTATAGTTAACCTTTAACATATACTAGATAATTGGCTCGCGCTTTGCAGCGGGTGTGAACAAAAAGTAATTTTATTACATCCAATTTAATTGCAATGAATTAATTTAATAGATTTTCATTTCACGAATTCTCTAAAACGTAGAAGAAGACCAAATCAAAGAAATCATATACTATTAGAGAACCTAATTCTGTGCAACAATAAGAGTAGCTGGTTCTCAATGTTACACTAATTATGTGATATCCCCAAAGAACAACTATCCGGATATAGAAACTAATCTGATATCAACAATCAACATTACTTCTTTTGTGAATATGATCAACTACTCCAATTAGACCACCCACAACAAGCATTGAAAAAAGGGGGGAAAAGGAAAAAAAGGAGGGGAAAGCCTACAATAAGGGAGGATAAAAAGGCTAAAAAGGAAAAGAAGGCTATCGGGAGAGGGTTTACCCTTCTGAAAAAAGACAAAAGTAGGAGGAAAAAGTGGGTTGCTGGTGGAAGAAGATGATTGGGCCACGCGGCTGGTGTCCTCTTTTT